>CATNWA010020383.1:0-120574 GCA_951230385.1 Staurois parvus | reverse complement strand
AATGAATATGAGTTAGGATTTACGTACAATCTCAGTAATATTATCGGCCAAATTTCTAGGACCTTATATTTTTAAATTCAATAATAAATTATGTTTTAAAACCTATTTTAAAGATACTGATAGAAATGGATACATTCCTACGACTAGTTGTCACCACCCCCAATGGATACAAGGTATACCGAAAGGTCAGTTCACAAGAATTATGAGAAATTGTTCTAGATTGGAGGACTATATAGTACAATCTAACGTGATTAAGGAGAGGTTTGTTTCCAAGGGTTATGACCCAATTAAATTGGAGGATGTGAGATTCAAAACTAGTCAGAATTACTTAGGGGAAGGTAAAGTCAAGAAAATAATAAAAATAAAAGAGAAGAATAATACACAAGCAGAATATGCGTTCATTTCACGCTTTAATTGTCAGTTTAAAGAAATCGAAAAGGTCTTGATAAGACATTGGCCAATTTTACAGAAAGATAATGTCCTGGGTCCAATATTACCAAAGAAACCAACGTTTATATATATAGAAAAAACGAATAACTTAAGGAGTACTCTGGTGAAAGGAGTAATCTCCCCACCAAAAAAAGACGGGTAATAATATGTTCAACCTTAAAGGATTCTATCCTTGTAAAAAATGTAGGATATGTAGAGTTACGAATACTAGGAATAGAAAGATCCCATCTTTTAGATCCTTCTCCACTGGAGAGGAGATTGTTATAAAACAGTTAATCACATGTAATACAAAATATGTTACATATATGCTGGAATGTCCGTGTCAATTCCAGTATATAGGGAGAACTAAGAGGAATCTATGTGTAAGACTGGAAGAACATGTTAGGAACATCATAAAAGGCAAAAAAGATCACAGTGTCTCGAAACATTTTAAGGAATTCCATAATTCGGATCCAAGTTTGTTGAAGTTTTGTGGAATTGACACTGTGAAAGGCCACTGGAGAGGAGGCAATAAAGTTCAAAGATTGTCACAGAATGAAACTTTTTGGATTTTTCGGCTAAACACATTGAAACCGAAGGGATTAAAATATAGAATTAGACTTAAATTGTTTTATTTCAGATAGATGAAATAAGGGGCAAATCTTTTCTCTAACTTTTTTGATTAGAATCTGAAGGAGTTGTTTTATATGTGTGTGTGTATGTGTGTATATATATATTTTTTTTAGGATTTTAAATAGAATTAAATTGAATTATATGTATATTTTATTTTATTTTATTTTTATTAAATATTAATTTTAAATATATAAATAAGTGGGGGCTATATTAAGAGGGACAGTCATTACTCTATATTTTAGATTTTATATATTATATATTATGTGTCTGAATATACATAACAAATAGGATCAGTATATTTTTATAAAGATTTTACCTAAAAAGACCACTAGGGGGAGTATTTGACATGTTTTTAGATTTTAATTATTTAATATGATTAATATATTTACATATATTCAATTAGATGATCTAGCAGTTTAACTGTATCTGATTTTGATAGGATTCGTTTGTCAGTATATCACAGTTATAATCATCTTGGGATATAATTGATTTATTAGGGCTATAGAAATATGGAGGTTATGTTGAATAGATGTATAATATATAGGTTGTTTGATCTTATTTAGAAAAGTTCTGAGTGTTTAATAATTATATGTGACATTGTAATATGAATTTGGAGAAGCTATCCGGTATGTTGCGGTCCGTAGCAAGTTAGATGGGGTGTTTTGCGGTGTTTTCCCCCTCATTCAAGATGGCGGAATTGGCCTCATCCTATTGAGAAATAGCAGTACTTAAGGAGAGACCAATGAGACGTCTGGATCCCTTCAGACGAAGTCCGGAAGTGACGAAACGCGTTAGGGGAGTGACGTCATCACGCACGCACGCCAACCGGAAGTGTCGCCGCGGCCATTTTGAAGGTTGGAAACATACTGGTTTTCAACCTAGAACTTGTCAGTTCATTGCTGGAAGCTGGATATCTCTTATTTTAATGTAAGTTGCTATTAAAATGTGTCCCTTCTTATGGATCTTGCCCTAAATGAGCCTTTCTTTACCTGCATGAGGAATAACCCTGAAAAGAAGGATGGATGGAGACCTTTGCCTGTATTAGCCTATGCTTGAAATTATGGAAAGAGGGTAATGGTATTTAGTATCACTTGTGGCTGGAGTATAAAGGGTACTAGTACCTAGCATCACTATTCACTTGAGATTTGAAGTGATCACTGTTTTTTCACGTTTTGATTTGAATCTATTACACAAATTGATTTTAATTAATGGTATTTGCACAGCTCTGTGTGAGTTTGGAGTGGTTCACAGAGTGAAGTATTCAAATATTTCAAAGGTAATGCACTATGAATTTTTCTTTTTGTTTTTTCTTGAGGTTACCAAGGATTATTTTGAATCGGTTTGCTTCACTGGACAATTAAAAATCTAAATTTTGGACATTATCAATTTTTGGGACTTGGACACTCATTATTATTATTATTTTTCTGATTATTATTTTTCTGAGAATTTATTATTTTTTGAGAATTTATTTTATTTATTTATTTTATTTATTCACATTATGTTTTAGTTATTTATTTAGCACATATGGAGTTTTACTTTGGGTAAATTAGAGGTTTATCACAAAAGGAATTCTATATATATATTGTATACTCTCTAGGGAGAGAGTAGTGTTTTGTGATTGATGTGGTATTGAGGAGCTGTATTGATTGATTGTTTTTCACACCAGGGGGTGTATGTTCTCCTTTTGATATAGAGTAGGCATTCACATTTATATACTGTTATAAGAGGGTTATCAATATGGATGTTTTTAATTTCATGGATACTAGGAAAATCAATTTAGAGGAAGTATTCTCAACTACTCAAATAGCCTGTGATGCAAATGTGGAGGTATTAATGAAAAAAGTAGGCTACACTATGGAGAGGAAGTTACAATTATGGTGGGATATTGTAACTTTTGAGAAATACATTAAAGAGGGTATAGTACCAAGGAGATTAAAGATGGGATTTGGTTCCCAATGATGGGCTCAATGATGAAGATTCTTTAACTGAGTGGAAGAAATTCTTTCACACATGTGAGGAACAATTACTCATTATGTTAATAGAGAGGAAAAAGAGAAAATTAAGGGTAACAGAATTAAAATTAGAAGAAATGAAAAAGAAGGTGGAAGAATTTAAAAGACAAAAGGGATTTAAATGGTTTTTTTCAGACCTTACAGGAACAAACTTAACAAAAAAGATGGGGAAATTAAGAGAAAGAAACATAAAAAATTTGTTAGAGATATGGGTGATTATCAGGCGAATAAAATTTATAAATGGCAGGAATCGGCTACTTTTTTGAATTGTCAATCAACTGAATCATCACCGGCCAAATCATTATCAGAAGATAATATAAGAATTAGGTCAATACAGGAACAGACCTCCCAAGTTCAAAATAGGAATAAGGAGAATTCATCTCTTCCAGGGAGGAAAGGTGAACCTAAAGGGACATCAGGGAAAGACAACCCTAAACCTATGGAAAGAGGGTAATGGTATTTAGTATCACTTGTGGCTGGAGTATAAAGGGTACTAGTACCTAGCATCACTATTCACACTTGAGATTTGAAGTGATCACTGTTTTTCACGTTTTGATTTGAATCTATTACACAAATTGATTTTAATTAATGGTATTTGCACAGCTCTGTGTGAGTTTGGAGTGGTTCACAGAGTGAAGTATTCAAATATTTCAAAGGTAATGCACTAACGCATTCACTATATCCGCTCTCCCCAGACCCTGCATTCACTATATCCGCTCTCCTCAGACCCCGCATTCACTATATCTGCTCTCCCCGGACCCTGCATTCACTATATCTGCTCTCCCCAGACCCCGCATTCACTAAATTCGCTGTCCCGGACCCTGCATTCACTATATTCGCTCTCCCCAGACCCCGCATTCACTATATCCGCTCTCCCCGGACCCCGCATTCACTATATCCGGTCTCCCCGGACCCTGCATTCACTATATCCGCTCTCCCCGGACCCCGCATTCACTATATCCGCTCACCCCCAGACCCGCATTCACTATATCCGCTCTCTCCGGACCCCGCATTCACTATATCTGGTCTCCCCGGACCCTGCATTCACTATATCCGCTCTCCCAGACCCCGCATTCACTATATTTGCTCTCGCTGGACCCCGCAGTCACTATATCCGATCTCCCCGGACCCAGCACTCACTATATCTGCTCTCGCTGGACCCCTCAGTCACTATATCCGCTCTCCCCGGGACCCAGCATTCACTATATCCGCTCTCCCCGGACCCCGCATTCACTATTTCCCCTCTCTCCGGACCCCGCCACTCACTATATCCGCTCTCCCCGGACCCAGCATTCATTATATCCTCTCTCCCCGGACCCTGCATTCACTATATCCGCTCTCTCCGGACCCTGCATTCACTATATCCACTCTCCCCAGACCCCGCATTCACTATATCCGCTCTCCCCGGACCCCGCATTCACTATATCCGCTCTCCCCGGACCCCGCATTCACTATATCCGCTCTCCCCAGACCCCACATTCACTATATTCGCTCTCCCCGGACCCCACTGTCAGGAATGGACTTGCCAGTAATGGTGGGACTCACCTGCCTTGTGGGCTGCAGTACCAGGGCTGGCCAGCGGGTGCTCTCAGCAATCACAGACTCAACCCTGCAGCCAGCCAAACACCTGAAGCTGATTATGCAGGTGTATTTAAGGGATGGCCAGACCTGCAGTCTGTGCCATGGTGTGTGTTTTTCCATGGGCCCCTGTATCTTGTATCCTGCGTTCCTGTTCCTGCCTCTGCCTCTTCCTGACTTGTTGCTGACCCGGTCTGATCCTGACCTCTGCTGATTTCTCCTGTTTTGATCCCTGGCTTGTGACCCTGACCATTCTCTCCGCCTGCTCCTCATGTACCTACCTGCCCGATAGTTATCGACCCGGCCTGCCTGATTACATTGTGCTCTACATGTGTATGTACCTGGGTATCTGTATCAGTTTAGGTTTGGGGTTTGTTTCACCTTGTTGTATGTATTTGTGTTAGCTTGGGGTTTGGTGCACTGCGTTTATGTTTGTATTGTTAGTCTTTAATAAATTGTCTTATTGTTTATAACATATCTGAAGCCTGCGTTTCCCTGCGTCAGTCCACATACCTCTGGTCATACCCGGAGCCCTGACATTACACCAAGGCCAATCCTGACCAGAAGTGGCTGCACAGGGAAGCCATCTTGGCTTGTTGCTGGGAAGGATGGATCTGGATGAGGTTGTGTATTTATCTCTGCTGGTTTTTGATGACAGAGAATATGCTTATCAGGCTCTGAAGGAGTATACCCGGGATCAACTACTAGAATGTATACGGATCGCTCATGTTCTAGTAGATCAGGGCACAGAGTTCTCTGAGGTGCAACCTTTGATTCAGGTTTGTGTAGAGTTGGCTTCATCTGGTACCCCTGAAAGCAGGAATGACTTTTTGCCACCATTTAGTGCAGACCAGGTAGAGTCCCTGGTATGGTTATTAGAGGATGATGTGGATTGCTTCTTGGAGCATTATGCTGCATGTTCACCACAGGTATTAAGGGATTGTATAAACGCAGTGCAGTCTTTGGTCAGACAGGCTTTGTGTAAGCTGAGCTTTGTTCAACCCATACTGCAGACATGGACAGACTTGTTACATCCAGCCTCAGTCAGCTTGCAAAAACCCAGTCCTGCTTCTAATCTATTTCTTCAAAGCTCTATTCCTGCATTCCCAACAGCACCTCCAGTTACAGCCCAGTATACCCTGCTATCTACCACATGTCAGTACCCTGTTCCCACTCACTGCACCTATCCTGCTTTTAACCCTGTAAAGAAGCCCTCTGTAGCAACTGTTCCCTCCCCTGTTCCATCCTCCAGCTCTTCTCTGTCTCCAGCTGCTCCATCCGTTTACAAACCTGCGCTTACTTACGGTGCTCCGGTAACTAAAACCAGGAAAAGGTGAAAGTTCTTTCCAACCAATACCATCCTGCCAGTATCCAAACCGGTCAGCCTGCCGTCTGAGAGAACCTGCCTTCCGTGGTGCAGCCTGGTGCCTCGGCACCCACAATTCAGCCTGATGCCTCTACCCAGCCTGATGCCTCTACCCAGCCTGATGCCTCCATTAAGCCTGATGCCTCCATTAAGCCTGATGCCTCCATTCAGCCTGATGTCTCTACCCAGCCTGATGTCTCTACCCAGCCTGATGTTTCTACCCAGCCTGATGAACTGATCCAGCCCGATGATCCTATTAGGCCAGTTGACTCGATGCCCGCTGTCGATCCAGACGATCCGGTACCTGATGACCCAGTGCCCGCTGTCATGCCTGGTGACCCGATGCCCGCTGTCGAGCCAGACGATCCAACGCCAGATGACCCGGTGCCCGCTGTCGATCCAGACGATCTGGTACCTGATGACCCGGTGCCCGCTGTCATGCCTGGTGACCCGATGCCCGCTGTCGAGCCAGACGATCCAATGCCTGTTGACCCAGTGCCCGCTGTCATGCCTGGTGACCCGATGCCCACTGTCGGACCAGACGATCCAATGTCTGACCCAGTGCCGCGGTCATGCCAGTTGACTCGGAGCCCACTGTCGTGCCTGGTGACTCGGTGCCCACTGCTTTGCCAGATGACGCGATGCCCGCTGGCGAGCAAAATGACCTGATGCCTGGTGACCCAGTGCCCGCTGTCATGCCTGGTGACCCGATGCCCGCTGTCGAGCCAGACAATCCAACGCCAGATGACCCGGTGCCCGCTGTCGATCCAGACGATCCGGTACCTGATGACCCGGTGCCCGCTGTCGTGCCAGTTGACTCAGAGCCCACTGTCGTGCCTGGTGACTCGGTGCCCACTGCCTTGCCAGATGACGCGGTGCCTGCTGTCGAGCCAAATGACCTGATGCCTGGTGACCCGATGCCCGCTGTCGAGCCAGACGATCCAATGTCTGACCCAGTGCCCGTGGTCATGCCAGTTGACTCGGAACCCACTGTCGTGCCTGGTGACTCGGTGCCCACTGCCTTGCCAGATGACGCGGTGCCCGCTGGCGAGCCACATGGCCTGATGCCTGGTGACCCGATGCCCGTTGTCGTGCCTGATGACCCGGTGCCCGCCGCTCCGCCTGGGGGTCCGGTGCCTGCTGTCCCTCCTGGGGGTCTGGCGCCCGCCGCTCCACCTGGGGGCCCAGCGCCCGCCGCTCCGCCTGGGGGCCCGGTGCCCGCCGCTCCTCCTGGGGGCCCAGTGCCTGCCACCCCGCCTGGGGGCCCGTGGTATGCCCGCCGCTCTGCCTGAGGGCCCGGTGCCTGCAGCTCCGCCTGGGGGCCCGGCGCCCGCCGTCCCGCCTGGAGGCCCGATGCCTGACGCTCCGCCTGGGGGCCCGGCGCCCGCTGCCCCCTGCCTGGGGGCCCGGCGCCCGTCGCCCCACCTGGGGGCCCGATGCCTGTCGCCCCTCCTGGGGGCCCGGTGCCCGCCGCTCCGCATGGGGGCCCGGCGCCTGCCGCCCCGCCTGGGGGCCCGATGCCTGTCACTCCGCCTGGGTGGCCCGGTGCCTGCTGCTCCGCCGGGGAGCCCGGCGCCCGCCGCTCCGCCTGGTGGCCCGGTGCCTGCTGCTCCACCTGGTGGCCCGGTGCCTGCTGCTCCGCCTGGTGATCCGGTGTCCAGCCCGATGTGCCTCAGCCCGGAGTCCAGCCCGATGTGCCTCTGCCCGGAGTCCAGCCCGATGTGCCTCTGCCCGGAGTCCAGCCCGATGTGCCGCTGCCCGGAGTCCTGCCTGATGTGCCAGTCTTTGATATCCCGCCAGTAACCAGACCCGGGCGGTGGAACATTTTGCCCAGCTAGGACTGTTTGGAGCGTCCTGAGGCCGCTCCTTGAGGGGGGGTACTGTCAGGAATGGACTTGCCAGTAATGGTGGGACTCACCTGCCTTGTGGGCTGCAGTACCAGGGCTGGCCAGCGGGTGCTCTCAGCAATCAGAGACTCAACCCTGCAGCCAGCCAAACACCTGAAGCTGATTATGCAGGTGTATTTAAGGGATGGCCAGACCTGCAGTCTGTGCCTTGGTGTGTGTTTTTCCATGGGCCCCTGTATCTTGTAACCTGCGTTCCTGTTCCTGTTCCTGTTCCTGCCTCTGCCTGACTTGTTGCTGACCCTGCCTGATCCTGACCTCTGCTAACTTCTCCTGTTTTGATCCCTGGCTTGTGACCCTGACCATTCTCTCCGCCTGCTCCTCCTGTACCTACCTGCCCGATAGTTATCGACCCGGCCTGCCTGATTACGTTGTGCTCTACATGTGTATGTACCTGGGTATCTGTATCAGTTTAGGTTTGGGTTTGTTTCACCTTGTTGTATGTATTTGTGTTAGCTTGGGGTTTGGTGCACTGCGTTTATGTTTGTATTGTTAGTCTTTAATAAATTGTCTTATTGTTTATAACATATCTGAAGCCTGCGTTTCCCTGCGTCAGTTCACATACCTCTGGTCATACCCGGAGCCCTGACACCCACATTCACTATATCCGCTCGGGGTATATGGAATGTACGGGATGTATGGGATGTAGGAGGTGTGCGGGGGATTTACAGGGGTACGCCGTGTATGGGATGTATGGGATGAAGGTGGTGTACAGGGTGTACGGGATGTATGGGGTGTACGAGGGGTATGGGGGTGTATCAGATGTAGGCTGTGTACGGGATGTATGGGGGTACGGGATGTAGAGGATGTACAGGGTGTATGGGATGTATGGGGCGTATGGGACTTAGGCAGTGTACGGAGTGTAAAGAGTGTACGGGATGTAGGATGTGTGCATGGTGTACGGGATGTACAGGGTGTGCGGCGCGGGTACGGGGGGTACAGGATGTAGATGGTGTAATGGGGGGTATGGGATGTAGGGGATGTACGGGATGTAGGCAGTGTGTGGGATGTATGGGGGTATGGGATGTATGGGGTATATGAGGGATAGGGGATGTACGGGGTGTATGGGATGTTGGCAATGTTTGGGGGTTATGGGATCTACAGGAGTACGGTATGTAGGCAGTGTACGGGGTGTATGGAATGTACGGGATGTACGGGGGGTACATAATGTAGGGGATATAGGGTGCTACGGGATGTAGGCGGTGTATGGGATGTACGGGGGGTACGGGATGTACAGGGTGTAGGGGATGTACAGGGGGGTACGGGGTGTATGGGGTGTACAGCCAAGCAGATATACTGACAAGAAGCTTCAATGAACTACCAGAGAGCTCCACAGCTCCATGATAGTTCATTGAAAACTACAAGCTCACAGCCGTTAAGGCTGCTGGGACTTGTAGGCACTCCTTCACAGAACTCTGTGAAGTTTCCCCGTATTATCTGTCAGAGGGGGGGGGGCAAGGCAGTGGCAGGCGGCGCTGCAGCTATGAGAACAGGTTTCATGTTTCACCCTAAAAATGGGTGGAGCGTGCAACATGTTCCAAAGGTGAACTTATCCTTTAAATAAAGAGTCATATCATGCAACCATTCCTGTTTATGCAGATGAAGGTGTACTGCACATTCTTTCAGTGCTAGCATATAAAGGGGAAGATAACAGAGATCAGATGGGGTTTCCCAACATATCCAGTCACTACTTTCTTCCATTGCTTATTGCCAGTGGCATCTAATGGGCGTTAGATCATTTGCCACTCTGGCTGTGCAAACTGAAATTCATATATCCTCAAATGTAACTACTTCATGTATACAATACTGTGCAAACTGAAATGCATAGATCACCAAATAATAATAATGTTTCATATAAAGTTCAATGTGATACAAATAAATATAAAAGCATATAAGCCCCCGAATCCAATGTGAAGGAAAAGTGCTGCGTGCCAAATGTATCTTCCAATAAAGTGCTGCTGTGCTGAAAAGGTGCTCCTCAAAGAAACAGGCAAGCCTCTTACCGAACCAAACTGACCTCAAGCTATAGAGATCAAAGGAGTGGATAGTGTCCAAACTCCACGCTGACCGATCCAAGGAGGATGGATGACTACAGCAAACCACTGCATGTTCCCACCAGGAACCGGCTTCACCACTTCATACCGCTCTCCTCAACGGTGTATGAAAGGGTTGAAACAAGAGAAGACTTCATAGTGCAACCCTGTTCCAGATGTTTATTTAAAACTTAAGTATTGTACTTACATTCAGATGAGTTAAAGAGAGCAATGGAAAAACATATAGACAATTCAGCCACGGTGTCAGTCCATTGGCTCATGTGAGGGGGCATGACAGAAAGACTGCAGTACCCCCGAGAACTGTGATGAGTCAAGAGAGAAGAACAGAGGAAAGCCCCTGAACTCTGTAGTAATTGACACAGATTCATTAGTAAGTGAGACGTAGTTCAGTAGCAAGCAATGTAGAGTTCAGGGGTCAGCACTAAGCGACATAGAGTTCAGTAATGATTTCAGGGGTAAGCAGTGACACAGAGGTCAGTAGTAAGTGATAAAGAGATGTGGGTTCAAGAATAAGTGATGCAGGGATCAGAGGTCAGTAATAAGTGATGCAGGGTTCAGAGGTCAGTAGCAGGTGATGCAGAGTTCAGGGGTCAGTAGTAGGTGATGCAGAGTTCAGGGGTCAGTAGTAAGTGATAAAGAGGTCTGGGTTCAGGAAGAAGTGATGCAGGGTTCAGAGGTTAGTAGTAAGTGACGCAGAGTTCAGGGGTCAGTAGTAAGTGATGCAGAGTCCAGGGGTCAGTAGTAAGTGATGCAGAGTCCAGGGGTCAGTAGTAAGTGATGCAAGGTTCAGAGGTCAGTAGTAAGTAAGGTAGGGTTCAGAGGTCAGTAGTAAGTGATGCAAAGTTCAGAGATCAGTAGTAAGTGATGCAGGGTTCAGAGGTTATTAGTAGGTAATGCAGGGATCAGAGGTCAGTAGTTAGTGATGCAGGGTTCAGAGGTCAGTAGTAAGTGATGCAAGGTTCAGAGGTCAGTAGTAAGTGATGCAGAGCTCAGAGGTCAGTAGTAAGTGATGCAGGGTTCAGAGGTCAGTAGTAAGTAATGCAGGGATCAGAGGTCAGTAGTAAGTGATGCAGGGATCAGAGGTCAGTAGTAAGTAATGCAGGGATCAGAGGTCAGTAGTAAGTGATGCAGGGATCAGAGGTCAGTAGTAAGTAATGCAGGGATCAGAGGTCAGTAGTAAGTGATGCAGGGATCAGAGGTCAGTAGTAAGTGATGCAGGGATCAGAGGTCAGTAGTAAGTGATGTAGGGTTCAGAGGTCTAGTTCCAGCTATCAGCCATACACTGAGAGATGCAGCCTGGTGCTAATCAAGCAGCCAGGTGTGTCCCAACAATAAGGAAATGCATTCGTTGGCCGATCATTTTTGGATAAAAAAAGGCAAGAAAATTAATAGAGGCAACAATAAAAGCAGCAACAAAAAAATAATAAAAAAAAAATAATAATATAATTTAAAATAAAAAGCACATCTGTAAGTATTCTCATCTGCCAGACAAGTAAATGCGAACGGGACAAAGCCCGCGCTTGTGCGCCACCTGGCAAGCATATCCGGTATACTCCTAGAAATGCACCCAAGCTGCTTTCATATTTAAGAAGAGAACAGTGTCTATACCAGAGGTGGGCAAACTTTTTGACTTGAGGGCCGCAATGGGTTCATATATTGGACCCGGGGGCCGGACCAAGAGTAGATGAATGATGTGTATGTGTCATCCATAGTAAGTATAGTAATATTCCCCCATGGTAAGCATAGTAATTAATCCCCCATATAGTTATTCATCCCCCATAGTAATTCATCCCCCATATAGTAATTCATCCCCCATAGTAATTCATCCCCCATATAGTAATTCATCCCCCACATAGTAATTCATCCCCCATAGTAATTCATCCCCCCATATAGTAATTCATCCCCCATATAGTAATTCATCCCCCATAGTAATTCATCCCCCATATAGTAATTCATCCCCCATATAGTAATTCATCCCCCATATAGTAATTAATCCCCCATAGTAATTCATCCCCCATAGTAATTCATCCCCCATATAGTAATTCATCCCCCATATAGTAATTAATCCCCCATAGTAATTCATCCCCCATATATAGTAATTCATCCCCATATAGTAATTCATCCCCCATATAGTAATTCATCCCCCATAGTAATTCATCCCCCATATAGAAATTAATCCCCCATATAGTAATTCATCCCCCATAGTAAATTCTTTCCTACATAGTAATTCATCCCCCATATAGTAATTCATACCCCATATAGTAATTCATCCCCCATATAGTAATTCATCCCCCATAGTAATTTTTCCCCCCATATAGTAATTCATCCCCCATAGTAATTCATCCCCCATATAGTAATTCATCCCCCATATTAATTCATCCCCCATATAGTAATTCATCCCCCATATAGTAATTCATCCCCCATAGTAATTCATCCCCCATATAGTAATTCATCCCCCATATAGTAATTCATCCCCCATAGTAATTCATCCCCCATATAGTAATTCATCCCCCATATAGTAATTCATCCCCCATATAGTAATTTATCCCCCATATAGTAATTCATCCCCCATAGTAATTAATCCCCCATAGTAATTAATCCCCCATATAGTAAATTCATCCCCCCATAGTAATTCATCCCCCATATAGTAATTCATCCCCCCTATAGTAATTCATCCCCCCTATAGTAATTCATCCCCCCTATAGTAATTAATTCCCCATATTAATTCATCTCCCATATTAAGTCCCCAAGTCCCCCTGTGTCAATTCACTTACCTTTGCTCCGCGCGTTCCTCTCGCCGTTCCGGTGTAGCATGAAAATCTGTCTCCTATGAGGATCTGTCCCCCTCGACGTATCTGCGCATGTGCCAGTTTCAGGCATTAGCAGCCGATCGGCGATCTCCGGCACATGCGCAGATACGTCGAGGGGGACGGATCCTCATAGGAGACAGATTTTCATGCTACACCGGTCTTCAGGGCGGACTGTGAGAGGAGCCTAGCTCCCCTCGCGTTCGTCACGCTGCCCCGCCTACACACATCCTGACAGCCATCCTGACAGTATCACGCTCCGCGGGCCGGATTAAAAGGTCCGCCGGCCGTAGTTTGCCCATTGCTGGTCTATACGATAGACGCTTTCCAATCAGCTTGCTAGACGCTGTTCTGAACACTGAAAGGTCTAAGGGCTCGTTCTCAACTTGGCTGTTTTAACCAACGCTTGCCAAACGCCCTTATAGCGTTTGGCAAGCGTTGGTCCGGCGTTTGCAGAGCGTTTTTTTTAACGCTCGGCAAACGCTCCGCAAATGCCGCATGCGTGGTTTAGCGGCGGTTGCTAGGCATTTTTTGCCGAGCATTAATAACGCCTGACAAACGCCTATAATGAAGATTGAATGGTGTTACCGCTCCCGCAAACACCCCGCATCCGCGTCAAAACCGCACACGCCTGCTGGGCGTTCGCGGGTAGCGGCACCATAGACTAGAATAGGAGGCTTCAACGCCTTCTGACTCGACCAGAGGCGTCCGTTTTTGCTGCAACGCTAATGCTCCTGTTAGAACAGCACCATGTGCTGCAATGTGCCGAATTGGCAGAGGCGTTTGGGAACTCTTCCCAAACGCCTCTCTGCCGCTTGCAAACAAGGCCAGTGTGAAAGTAGCCTTAATTGATTGAACTGAGTCTGCCTGAATGTTCAGCACCTGCTATTAGACTCTGTTCTTAGTATATCGGGGCCATAGTGTCTCGAGCATTTTGGACCTTGCCAGATGGCCCCTAGAGGCGGTCAAAACATGGCCAAACCAGTGTTTGGGAGCTGGCATTACATAAGTGTGTGTCTGGGCAAATTTAAAAAAAATATATTTGCTGCACTAAAATCTAAACTAGCATTGTCAGCTCTGCCTACTGGACTACAAAACTCCCCCATTCCTGCCTATCTCTGTCCTCCGCATACATACATACACATTGATTTCTTTCCCCAGAGCCTGTCTACACATTTTTAGTAGGTAACCTTAGTAGCTAATCATGTTAGTAGATTCAGCAAAGATACATCTTAGGAGATGTGGTTCTGGGGGCATGTCTACACTAGTCCGATCGCCTCCTGGGGAATCAGGAAAGATTTTTTTCCCCCACTGGATCATGTTTTATTGAGGTTTTGTTTGCCATCCTCTGGATCAACTACGAGTATAGGATTGTATATATGGAGGTTTTTTCTATTTCTGCGGGGGTTTTTTTTTTTATTGGTTGAACTAGATGGACTGGTGTCTTTTTAACTTGACTAACTATATAACTGTGTAACTGTGTAAGTAGGAATGGAGCCCACCAGCAGCTGCCCCTGCAAGAAATTTGCATGTCTGGTGACACAGTAATAAACAGTGTTTTCCACTACAGGTACAAGGCAAGAGAACCTATAATGAGGGGACATACTCTAGAGAGGGAGAAGGAGATTTGGGTACTGCCTGGACATCTTTGGGTTTTTTTTTTTTTTATATCCTCTTTTTTTTATTTTCACTTTGTAAAAAAGAAAAAGATTAAAAGCTTTATTCATCACATTCTATAAAATATTGCCACACAAAATAATTTTGATACCCCTTACCTTTCAATCCTAATACCCCCCCCCCCCCAAGTAAAAAAAAAAACTGTACCCTTTCCTCACCCTCTTCCCCTATTGACACCCTCCACCCCCGTTCCTCCCCCCTGGTCTTTCCCAGGTATCAAATCCACTAAATACACACAATGTTGATTCTCTAGCCACCTCTCAATTTCATATACCCAGCACCTCCATATCATTCCTTGGTTTCATAAACTCCAACCATTTCCCCCAGATAGCAAATTATTTCTCCCCTCTCCTATATGCATCGTCTCTTAGATAGACCATACCTGGTCAATATTTAAGACCCATTCCCTCATGTCTGAGATTTTTTGTGTTGGCCAGTACCTGGGGATCAAATTTTTAGTTGCATTCAAAAGGCGCAGAACTAAAGATATCCTACTTTGTGCTATTGATTTCTCTGTACTATGAAAGAGACATCTCCAGGGCTCAACTGGTATATTTTCTCCTGTTATTTCATCGATTGCCTTGACAATCTCCTCCCAGAAGACCTGTATCTTTGTACATTCCTACCAGAGATGGGAGAAGGTTCCTGGTAAGTCGCATCCCCTCCAACAAAGGGGAAACATGTCCACCCCAAACCTCCACACCCTGAGCAGGAACTCAAGTTCCGTTTCTATCATTAGCACCTTATATATTTTAGAAATACTATGCTTTATGTAAGAAGGAGAGCCAACCAGCCTCTCTATTGGCCTAAGGTCTATCTTTTCCCTGTAGTAGTCGTGATCATGTCTGCGTAAAGTTCTGTAGTTGCGCGTATCTTGATTTATCTAATGGCATACTACCCCATTTTTGCTTTAATTCAAAATATGTGCATGATCCGTCCCCTACCATCACATCCTGTAACTGTTGGACATGTTTTAACCTCAAATCTTCACTCTCACATAAACGCTAAAGAGTTATTCCCAAGTCTATCCCAAGTAGTTTGACACTTTTTTCCAACTATTTTCCCATTATTATCACCTGGTGATTCTGCCACTCACTGTATCTATGGGAGTGTAGCACAGATAGGACCATAGGACACCAAAGGACGGAGCTCCAGGACATCCCTCATCTCACCTCTTCTCCACTACATAGGAGTGAGAGGCTTTGTCATTCACAGAAGACAGTTTAGAAAGGTGATACCATTCCTTGATATCAGTTCGGTGAACTAAGGTATTGGAATTCTGTCAGGATCAACAGATTGTTTTTTTTCTTTCAGAAAATGTACTTATCCTGAAAAAATAAAATGAATGCAGTCACCACATCTACTATATATAGACAATATTACATGTTTTTTCTTGAGTATAGATTCACTTTAAGCCAGTTTACTATCCATTCAGAGTGAGCTTTCTAACAAAGATCTCAATTTATACATTGGCCATCTGTAAAGGAAATTTGTCAAAAGCTTTAGCAAAGTCCAAGTACACTATATCTCCAGCCCACGAGTTTTTTGCGGATTTTAGATTTTTTTTCTTTTACAACAATGATCTTTATAAATCCATGCTGGCTATCTCCCTGTATATTATATTATCATTGCAAGCTTTGTGCTTACCTTGTAGGCATAGTCCTGGACCAAGGAGCAGAGCAAAGCAGAAATGTCAACACTGATGGGCTTTCCAGTTTCTTAGCCTTTATATAGATTCTGAAACTTTGGCACCAAATGCAAAGAAAATCAGAGAAACTAAATTGTGAATTTTGACATTTGACAGCAACCTAACCAGCTCTGCTGGTCACATTCATTCATATCCAGATAATGGTGGTGACATTTAGGTATTTTCAGGTAGTTTGACGTTTCTTAACCATTTGTGCTCCTGCACCTGTACCCTTTGTATTGACCAGATCCATTTTTACATTTTTGCTACGGGCCTATTGGTTTGATACCAACGTGTGCACACCATTATTTTGCAGCCACTTTTATTTTAACACTCTGACAACGTAATAGATGAGAATGAAAAGTGTATTCCAAGTCATCAGTGTTTTCAAGATTTAACAGGAATTATATTATGGCCAAAAAATATGAAGCCTGCCACCACGACTTTTCACCTCTCCTTTCTTTACATGCCCATTTGAGCATGTAAAGGAAAGGTGGGGGAAATCAAATGAGCATGTAAAGTAAAAGGGGGGAGGTACAATTTTCAGGGCTGTGGATAAGGGGGTATCACCAGTCCTCCTGTATGGGGCCTGTATCTTCCTTTCAGGGCTGTGGATAAGGGGGTATCACCAGTCCTCCTGTATGGGGCCCAGACTAGCAGGGGGGCTCAGGCAGCTGGGTAATTTGGATGTGGGCAGGGAGGGTGATTGACATGGTAGGGGGGCAATTACTGGAACCGATTCCCTCTGCAGCAACCAAAAGCTGGCTTCTTCTCCTCTCCCTCCTGCTGGCTTTCAGCTGCCACAGAGAGAGCCCTACAGGGGCCCCCCTCCACACACATCACCCTCCCTTTGCATGATATGTTTCTCCCTGCCCAGGCCCCCCTGTGTGTCCCCACCTCCACAGTGCTACCAGCTTCCCTCTTCTCCTTTCCACCAGCAACTGCAAGCACACAATAGGATCCTTGAGGATGAAGAGTGGGTGGAAGGGCCCAGTAAATATGTTACCAGCCCATTTGTTTTCTCAATGAACACAATGAGTGATTGGTACTGATCACTCACTGCGTTCATTCATAACTGAAGCATAGTAAACAGTGTTTTTTTAAGGGGGAGGGCCCTCTCAGGTTGGCTGCATGGTGTCCCATGGTTTCTATCAGCAGCCCTGCTTCCTTTGCTTCCCCATTTCATTCCAATCCAGCAAAGAGATGGCCCAATCCAGCAGAGACATCCCCATAATATTCAACAAAGAGACATTTTAATCCAGCAAAGACACATCCCCATATTGCAGAGACAGCCAAATCCAGCAAAAAGACATCCCCATCCAGCAAAGAAGCATCCCCATCCAGCAAAGAAACATCCCCATCCAGAAAAAGAAACATTCCCATCCAGCAAAGAGACATTCCCATGCAGCAAAGATGCATCCCCATCCATAAAAGAGACAGCCCAATCCAGCAAAGAGACATGCCTATGCACCAAAGAGCCATCCCAATCCAGCAAAGAGACAGCCCAATCCAGCAAGAGCCATCCTAATCCAGCAAGAGACATCCCCATATATTCAGCAAAGAGACATCCCCTATCCAGAAAAGAGATAGTCACCGCACAGGCCCACATCCACATTTAGCCCCTCAGCTTCCGTATAATCCCAGTCCTGCAGGAATGTCAGCTCATCTCACAGGTATAGGAATTGTGCAGCAGCAATGTAGCACCTACATATTCAATAGCAGGCCGGCCCACGAAAGCTCCCCCCTTCCTCTTCACTGCCACCACAACAAATAAGCTCCAATCCCAGCTGTCAGTGATGCCAGCTGCAGTTCTTTCCTCTCAGACCTTCTCTTTCCTTCCCTCTGTTTGACTGAACTGCAATCCACCACCAGTCATGTGACAACTGACGTCCCGCCAACCCACAGCTGCCAGCCAAAGGAAGCTGTAGATGAGCGGGCAGCTTGGGACACCCAGGCAGCTGGGCCCTTCGGGACACCTGGGCCTCTTACATGTGTATGGGCTGTCCCCCTCTGATGGCGGCCCTGAATCTGAACAAACTGGAAGATTGTAATCTTACTTTGTGAAGATCCCACACATTTACTTCCTGGAACTTTGTAACACCCCACTCACTCGTATGTCCTGTGAGTAGGCACTGATGTGTCACACATTTCTCAGAACCTGCCTCCTAAACTACAGAAGTGCTGGGAAGAGTTTCAGGAGGCAGAGTCAGTACAGGAACCGTTGCTTTCAGGCAGCAAGGTACCATGAGATATGTATCCTTAGAAATTGTGTAAAGCATGAAGGGAAGTTGATGAAAGAGATGGTCAGTAGACAGGCATATAGGCAGATTGCCTACTGTAGTCAGCTAGAATGACTGCCCTAGCCAGGGAGGGAAGGGGTTAAACACCTTCTGCCACTGTTCCCCCACGGGATTACCATTTGGGATTTTCGGGTCCAAACCCACTGGGTCCTATGGCATTTTAAAAGGGACAGGGATTTGGATCCCAGGGTACGCCTCGCTTGCTTGCTGCCTTAGCCTTGTTTGCCACAATCTGTTTGCAGCCAAAACCACTATCACCATGTAAGGGACTGCTGGGACCTACAGTTTGCCCTGAAGACACCAGCACCCTGGAAAGCGTCAACATGGATCTGCCAACTATGGACTTTTACCTGTGCAGATATGTTGGGACAGCCACAGTAGTTAGGTTCAAAGACTGTTTGCTCTTTTGGAATTGTATTGCTTAATAAAGCTTTGAAATGTTGTAATGCCTGGTCTGAAGTTATTCAAAGGGGTGAATGAAAATAACCGGCACATTACACATAGACTTGCAGCTAGGGTCAGTAAAGCACATTGGGGTATGAATAGAGCTCCACAAGAGTTAATATGCTAAAATGTACAAACAAGTAGTTGCCAAGGGTAAGGAAGTCTAGCAACCAGTACCTGCAGCTTTTCGTGAAGCGTGGTACCTGTTATAGGCAAGTTGTCCTCTGATACCAAGGGGGGGTGCTCCTGTGGCTCCCACCCTTAGCGGTCAATAATGCATAGCCACGGGAGCAGATCAGCACTATGAAGGCCCTTGGCCTAGCCACTAGGTACGGGAAACGAAGAGGAACAAAGTGCACGTATGAGGTCCTCGCTAAGTGCACGGCGGAACCCCATTCTGTTACTGGGAGTGAGGTAAACAGAGATACACTGGACAGCTGGTGTAGACATAGGCTCAGCGTGCCCCTCCTAATTGCAACAGTTACAGTCAAGATGTACATTGCCATGGGACCAGAGGTTCAACTGAGTCCAGTTTATTGCTCAGTGTACATGGTGTACGACCCTAAGTTGGAGGACCGCCTGAAAGCAGCTCCCGCCTTGTCCTGGGGCATTAATGAACATGATACAAGTAAAAGTACCCCATGTGCAGGGCGAGTGACCCTATTCACAGTGCCTAGCATAGCCCAGAAGAGCCCACCCTGGGGTTAGACCTCTTGGCGTCAGCCCACAACAAGGCATTCAACGAAAGGAGACAGAGATGCCCCCTACCTCTTGCTCAAAGGTAGAACTTCCAACATTGAAGGAGATTTTTCAAGTAAGCTTACACTGGAATATTAAATATAGCTATTGTCTGTATTGTTATTACAATGATGATGAAAGTGTACGCTGTAACCACAGGTCTCCTTTAAATCATACCAGTAAGGTGTATCCACAGACACTTCCTTTCCTGGGGTGTCAACAGTGTATGTACAGTGTTCTGGCACATGCTGTAGTCACAACAGTAAAAATGTGATGTCCATTTACTTATGGACCATGAACAGATTCATAGGAAGCTCCTACAAACAGTCTACACCAGGAGTCTCCAAACCTTCTAAACAAAGGGCCAGTTTGCTGTCCTTCAGACTTTAGGGGGGCTGGACTGTGGCCACTGGGAGTTAAAAAGGTCCTGACATCAGTGGGAATAAACCATGCCCCTTCTTTGGTTTTAATGGGAGCAATGGCACCCCATCATTGGTGTCATTGGGAGGAATTGTGCTCCATCATTGGTGTCATTGGTCCTGATTGTTTGTGTCATTGTGAGGAATTGTGCCCCATAATTGATGCCATTGGGAGGATTTGTGCTCCTCCATTGGTGTCAGTGGAGGGAATTATGCCCCATTGGTGGTATCAGAGGATAAAATAGTGCCCCAAGGGCTGGACAAAAGCAAGAAAAGGGCTTCATCCAGCCATTGGGCCACAGTTTGGAGACCACTGGTCTACACTATAAGAGCAGTGCAGGGAGAGAAAACAAGAATAAACAATTTGAATCATGTTTGACTTGCAAATGCTCTAAGTTCACTGTTCTTTTGAGGGAGTTCAATTTTATTTTAATAATAGTTCTGTTTAATCATTACCCCAATTATAAGCCTCCTCAAACATTAGGGGCCTGTGGCTTACTGTATATAGAACTTTTAATTTTGACCATTTGACCTACAGAATGTTTTACCCCTTTCATGACCAGCCCATTTCTTTGCTATTTAGCACTGTGCTACTTTAACTGGCCATTGGGCAGTCATGCAACACTGCACCCAAATTACATTTATATTATTTTTCACACAAATAAAACTTTCTTTTGGTGGAGTTTGATCACCACTGTGGTTTTTAATTTTTGATTATATAAACAAAAATGACCAAAAATTTGAGAAAAATATTTTCTATTTCTGTTATAAAACATATCCAATAAAAAAAATCTAATTTCTTCACAATTTTAGGCCAAATGCATTATGCTACATGTCTTTAGTAAATAAAATCCCAATAAGTGTATATTAATTGGTTTGTGGGAAAGTTATAGTGTCTACAAACTATGGTATACTGTATATACTGAAATTTACGCAGTTATGATGCTATACTGTGATAGTGTGGTGGGCAATCTGGTGCTAGCTGATGCTGGCTGGGTGGTGCGCTAACTGAATAACTGACACTGACATCAATAGTGTTAGTGATCATATAATAAAGGGATCAGTGATAATATTGTACACTGTACTAATGACACTGGCTGGAAAAGGATTAATATCTAGGGGCAATCAAGGGGTTAACTGTGTTCTTACGTGTAAGGTGTGTAATACCTTCTGCTTTTACTTTACTACCCGGCTTTTTTTTCTCCCTGCTTTTCAGGGAGAAAAAAAACTGCCAGATTGCTGTTCTTATGTACACAGAAATTATGTGTTTTTGTAAGCACAGAACTCTGTGTGAGATTGGTATCAGTCGATCTGCTGATTTCAGACAAAATCATTGACTGAAATCAGCTGCCAAACTCGTGCTGTGTCCAATCATAGCACAGGGCAGCAGGGGGCATGCGCATGTACTTCCTGAACCCGGAGGAAGGCCGATCATGTGCCCATACCTGCTGCCTGCTGGCAGTATATGTACTGTGAGTGGTCCACAGGTGGTTAACAAAGGGATGGGTTTTCTAACATTTGTTTACATTTTGCATTTGTTTGAAGGTAGTGCGGGAATATCTCCAATGAAGTGTTCTCAGGGCTTGATGAGCTTTCAGTCAGTGGGCTCGGTCTAGCTTTGCCAAGCATCCTGAGCAAACTTCTAGAATAGTCTTTTCTTTTGCCTACAAGCTGATGCTTGAGTCTAAGGTGTTGGAGCCCAGGCCTGATCTGGAGCCACCATGTGATACCTAACTCTAAGAGGACCTTACCCATGCTGATCTTGCTGCTAAAGTGATATCACTGGAGCCAAACTTAGACCTCTAATGGTGTTGGAATTGATCCATGTTCATGCAGTAGCTGAAAAAATATCACTGCAAACAAAGGCTTCTGTACCAAATATTAACACTGATTTTCTCAGGTGTTCAAATACTTCTGTTCAGCAGTGCAAGACAAATACATTCTTTACAAATCATACAATGTGATTTCCTGAATTTTTTTTTTCAAATTCTGTCACTCAGAGTGGCAATGCACCTACAATGTGAATTTCAGACCCCTCCATGATTCTAAGTGGGAGAGAACTTGCAAAATCGCAGGGTGTTCAAATACTTCTGTTCCTCACTGTATATATACAGTCATGGGCCGAAATTGTTGGCACCCTTGATATTTTTCCTGAAAATCAAGTATTTCACACAAAAAAGGTATTGCATTAACACATGTTTTGCTATACACATGTTTATTCCCTTTGTATGTATTGGAACAAATATAAAACAGAGGCAGAAAAGCAAATATGACATAATGTCACACAAAACCCCAAAAATGGGCTGGACAAAAGTATTGGCACCCTTAACTTAATATTTGGTTGCACACACCCTTTGGAAAACATAACTGAAATCAGTCGCTTCCTATAACCATCAATAAGCTTCTGACACCTCTCACCCGGAATTTTGGACCACTCTTCCTTTGCAAACAGCTCCAGGTCTCTCTTATTGGAAGGACACCTTTTCCCAACAGCAATTTTAAGATCTCTCCACAGGTGTTCAATGGGATTTAGATCTGGGCTCATTGCTGGCCACTTCAGAACTCTCCAGCGCTTCTTTGCCATCCATTTCTGAGTGCTTTTTGACGTATGTTTGGGGTCATTGTCCTGCTGGAAGACCCAGGATCTTGGACGCAAACCCAGCTTTCTGACACTGGCCCTACAGTGCGACCCAAAATCCTTTGGTAATCCTCAGATTTCATGATGCCTTGCACACAGTCAAGGCACCCAGTGCCAGAGGCAGCAAAACAACCCCAAAACATCATTGAACCTCCACCATATTTTACCCGTAGGTACTGTGTTTTGTTCTTTGTAGGCCTCATTCCGTTTTCGGTAAACAGTAGAATGATGTGCTTTACCGAAAAGCTCTATCTTGGTCTCATCTGTCCACAAGACGTTTTCCCAGAAGGCTTTTGGCTTACTCAAGTACATTTTGGCAAACTGTAGTCTTGCTTTTTTATGTCTCTGTGTCAGCAGTGGGGTCCTCCTGGGTCTCCTGCCATAGCGTTTCATTTCATTTAAATGTCGACGGATAGTTCGCGCGCTGACACTGATGCTCCCTGAGCCTGCAGGACAGCTTGAATGTCTTTGGAACATGTTTGGGGCTGCTTATCCACCATCCGGACTATTCTGCGTTGCAATCTTTCATCAATTTTCCTCATCCGTCCACGACCAGGGAGATTAGCTACAGTGCCATGGGTTGCAAACTTCTTGATAATGTTGCGCACTGTGGACAAAGGCAAATCTAGTTCTCTGGAGATGGACTTGTAACCTTGAGATTGTTGATATTTTGCCACAATTTTGGTTCTCAGGTCCTCAGACAGTTCTCGTCTCCTCTTTCTGTTGTCCATGCTTAGTGTGGCACAGACAGACACACAATGCAAAGGTTAAGTGAACGTCTCTCCCTTTTTATCTGCTTTCAGGTGTGATTTCTATATTGCCCACACACCTGTTACTTGCCCCAGGTGAGTTTACAGGAGCATCACATGCTTGTAACATTCTTATTTATCCGCAGTTGTGAAAGGGTGCCAATACTTTTGTCCAGCCCATTTTTGGAGGTTTGTGTGACATTATGTCGAATTTTGCTTTCTTTCCTCCCTTTTTTTTGTTTTGTCCCAATACACACAAAGGGAATAAACATGTGTATAGCAAAACATGTGTTAATGCAATACGTTTCGTGAGAAATACATGATTTCCTGGAGAAATATCAAGGGTGCCAACAATTTCGGCCATGACTGTATAATATATATATATATATATATATATAGACGAACAGAAGTATTTGACACACCCTTTGGGGGTGCTTTTCTGTGAAGGGGACAGGACGACTGCACTGTATTAAGGAGAGGATGAATGGGGCCATTTATTGTGAGATTTTGAGCAACAACCTCCTTCCCTCAGTCAGAGCATTGAAGATGGGTCATGGCTGGGTCTTCCAACATGACAACGACCCGAAGCAAACAGCCAGGAGAACCAAGGAGTGGCTCCGTAAGAAGCATATCAAGGTTCTGGAGTGGCCTAGCCAGTCTCCAGACCTAAATCCAATAGAACATCTTTGGAGGGAGCTGAAACTCCGTGTTGCTCGGCGACAGCCCCGAAACCTGACAGATCTAGAGGAGATCTGTGTCGAGGAGTCGGCCAAAATCCCTGTTGCAGTGCAAACCTGGTCAGGAACTACAGGAAACGTTTGACCTCTGTAATTGCAGACAAAGGCTTCTGTACCAAATATTAACACGGATCTTCTCAGGGGTTCAAATACATCTCTTCAGCAGTGCAAGACAAATAAATTCTTTACAAATCATACAATGTGATTTCCTGAATTTTTTTTTAATTCTGTCACTCAGAGTGGGAATGCACCTACAATGTGAATTTCAGACCCCTCCATGATTTCTAAGTGGGAGAACTTGCAAAAATCGCAGGGTGTTCAAATACTTCTGTTCCTCACTGTATATATATATTAGGTATATTTGGGACAAATCAGGCTTTCTTTTGGCTCCATCATAATCCAAAAGTTAAAGATTCTAAATTCAAAGTGTTATAAAAAAACTCACCAGGCATTTGTCATGTGGAAAGGCCTTGGATTTCGTTCCTAATAGCGTATGGCTAGAAATGGCCCTATGCATACCCTCATCCGGCCCTTGTGGCACTATTCCTCCTACTTATATGAGGTACCATTCCTCCCACTGACACCAACAATGGGACAATATTTCCTCCACTGACATCAACAATGGGGGAGGTACTATCCCTTCCACAGACATCAATTGTAAGCTGTGGGCTCCCCAGGATACAGCGAAGTCACGAACGAGGAAAACAACCCCAACACCAGCTTTTACCACAACATAATTTTACTTAGATGTGGCAAATAAACACAACCCCTAATGCTGGGAACATACAATAAATTTACATACACCCAGCCCAAAGGCTGAGACCCTTGTGCTGCACAGCACGGCGCCCTCCTGATGGATGAAGGTAGAAGGTGTAGTAATTTACCTACTGGGGGGCACAACTAAGCTGCCACACCTTACCTGGTATTACCCTACAGAGCAGGAATCAGTGTATGGGTGTACGGTATGGGCTAGCCTTACGGTGCAGCACAACAGCTTACAATTTTACACAAATCTACAGTATTCCCTCTCCCCATAACTGGTCCTGTAGCACGTGCCTCAGTATTCCTTCTGAGCAAAACGCCAGTCTGGCTTGAGTTTGTGGGATTTTATCAGCTTCCAATGTGAAATGTCGCTTTAAAGTTATGGAGTCCTTCCAATGATCAGTAATAACACTTGTGGCCTGACTCAAACAGAGACCCTAACTAACTAACTATAGGCCTGGCCTCAGTCTCTAGGTGCCAACAATGAAATGAGGTGCGTGCACGTTCTTACCGACCCGGGTCTGCTTTGCATCCTCTGATGACTCTGAACAGAACAAATGTCTCTCCAACAAGCATGCGGTATCTCAGTGTATGTTGCGTTGTTCCTCTGCTCTCATCAGCATTACTGGCAGCAATCTTCCTTTCTCTGAACAGGATCAGGTTCTTGGACACGATCAGCTTCACTTAGCTGCAGCTCTGGTTACTGAGGGATGCTCTCACACCTGGATGCCATTGGATTCTCAGCTCACACGGCTCCTTCATTCACCATCCTCTCAACATGGGTGCTGTCTCTCCTCTTCCTGTTCCCTAAGCTTTGTGTGAAAACCCCACCTCTTCATGAATATAGAAATATCCATGCAGTCTGAGGCTGTATTAGGAAAACAGTGGCATCTTGTGGCTAAACCGCAGAATGTCAGTCCAGAACGTTTAATTTACTCCACATAAACAGTGTTCAAACAATGAGAGCTGTTTCCCCATCTTACATGCCACCCCACTAGAGGTTGTCATCCTCGGCAACCCAACCCCATACAAACTCATTCTGGGCATAACGCTGTGGGGGCACACCAGCATTGGGCCTTGTTGACCTTCGTAGAGTGACAGGCTCAGAAGCACTGGGGACGTCAGGCACATTTAATGGGAGAGGAGCTGCTGACCGCTCAACACTTTCCCCATTGGTGGCAAACTTGCTATGGTTGGAGCCTCTGTGGGTACCGGGGCAGGGACAACCCACCATTCCTCCCCCTCCTCTAAGGGGATTTCCTTTGTACTCTGAGCAGGAGGAGCCATCCCCTCCACGCACACTGGTTCATCAAAATTACAACGCCTCAACATATTACAGTGCAAGTTTCGTGAGGGCCCCCCAGTCCCCTATTGGCTCTACCTCATAGACCGGGATGGCAGGGTCTACCCTCCTCTTCACCGTGTATGGGACCGCCTCCCACCGCCCATGGGGGGCCAACTTTCCAGACGGCCCCGCTTTGGCTTTGACTATCACGTCTACGATCACCCGGGGCATACCCCTCCTTCTGCACTGGTCTTGGATTGGGTATACCACTTGTCTAGGCGCTCTCCCCCCACAACTTTGTGGATCGCTCTCAGCCAGCGGCGGTGCTCTTGCACCCATGCGGTAGTATTTCTCAGTGGTGGCTCCATCGGATCGGGCATGTGGAGATCTTCAATCTCCCGTCCGGCCCTCCCAAACATGAGCATATGTGGGGAGTATCCGGTAGGGTACTGTGTACCCTGTTATTATAGGCCCATATCAGTTCAGGTAGGTATTCGGGCCACCGAGCCTTTTGGCGGTCCTCCAGAGTCCGCAGCATCTGGAGCAAGGTGCGGTTGAACCGCTCGCACGCCCCATTTCCCTGGGGGTGATACGGGGTGGTGCGGGAACGTTCGATCCCATACAGTTGGTACAACTCATTCGTTAGAGTACTCTGCAAAACATGCCCCCTGGTCCAAATGTATTCTCTGTGGACACCCAACACCTGTATAAAGTGTTTGCAGACCGCTTCAGCGGCCGACTCTGCCGTCTGGTCTCTGGTGGGTACAACCACCGCATACTTTGTGAAATGATCTGTTATAACTAAACAGTACGAGTGTGTCCCGAGGTAGAGTACCCAATCTGTACATAATCGATCATAAGGAGCTCTAGGGGTGCTGATGTCCAGATGGCCTGGACAGGAACCCGCTGTTCAGTACTCTTACTCAGCCTGCAGGGCCAACACTTAAGACATGCCTCGGCCACCATGTCTGTCAAATCTGGACAGTACACGAGCTGTTGGAGCCACTTGAACGTTTCCTCTCATGGGCTTCCCGGGCATCCTCCGGTCCCAATGACAATGGGGATGACAATCTGTCGCCGGTGCTGCAACTCTGACTGCAAGTATATGGTCCGACACAGGAGGGCCTTGGTAACAGTTAGCTTATCCCACTGCCTCAACAACTTTTGGCCCTCGGGAGTCAAACGAGCCCACTCTTCTGACCGAGGCCAGGCCTTGGTCCGGAACCCATTCTTTCACTTTCCAAAGGTCCGGGCAGCTATTCTGGACCCTCTCCCAAATCAGCCAACGTCTTTCCCAGCACCATTGGCAACCCGGACGTCCACGCCACCCCACTTGAATGTGCCCACATCCTGGAACATGGGTAATTGACGAAGGTCAGGAGTTTTAGTGTCCCCTAGCTCCTCATCAGCACTCTGAGCCGACAACCCTACAGGGACTCGGGAGAGTGCGTGGGCATTGCCGTTTCTCCCTACCTGAGCGGAACCTGATGCAGTATTGGTACTTAGAAAGGCGAGCCAATCAGCTCTGCTCAAGTGCACCGAATTTCGCATTTTCCAGATGTGCTAACAGGTTGTTCTCCATCATCACGGTCACCTCTGCACCGGTCAGGTACTCCGCGAACTTTTCAGTCATGGCCCACACCAGTGCCAGTAGTTCCAATTTAAAGGAGCTAAAAGGTGTTCCAAGATGGCATCACGCCAGAAGTACGTCACCACGCTAAGCCGTCGACACGTTCATGACTTCATCAGGACTCTGAGGATGTCCTTTTCTTTTATCTTTTGGGGAGTTGATTTTTGATTTATCCTGCTCATTGGTCCCTGAGATTTTTGGAAAGGTGGATATTCCATATTGGGGAGCCCTTCTATTCAAGTTACCAGTTCTTGAGGAGTGCTGCTTATTGAGAGGCCCAGCGGGGATAATCATATACAGCTCTGTGGCCCTGCAGGGTCGTAAGGTGGAGGTGAGAGGCCAATTCAGCCACTATTGGATCACATCCAGGGTGTGTTGTTTTACACACATTCCTTCCTATTTGCATGACCAGAAGGAATAATGCACAAGAGCACTGGACTGTTTGTGTGTGATTAATTTGTAGTTTTTTTCACTTACATTGAAGCACTTGTTCCTGGCATTTGGACTCACTTATTTGTTATATTCCTGGTTTTTTGATTATTAGGATATACATATATCTTGTTTCTAGTTGTGGGTTGGGGGTCATCCCTCTCACTTATAGTTACTTATTCTGGGTGACGTGTGGTCTGGCACGTTACGGGTTATTTATATTTATTTGTTATACTGCATGAGCACTACATCATTTACTGTGTTTTTTCATGTCTGCCACCTATTGGTATATAGGAATAGATGTTAGCAGCCCTGTAGTACATATAAATATATTTTTTTATTTATATTGTATTTTTTATTTTATATCTGCTCTGTTATCTGTTTTGTCATCTATTTTCCGTGTGTGCCATCACATAAGAGCGCAGGAGGATTCTATTGTATTTTTGGTCTGGGCATTCAGCTTCCGATAATCCACGCAGAAACGGAGACTCCCATCTTTCTTCCACACCAAGACTACTGGAGCAGCCCAAGGACTTTGGCTCTCCTGGATCACCTGGTTTCCAACATGCTGGCCACCATATCCTTCACCTCCTGGTACATTTTAGGCGGGATTTGCCGGTAACGTTCCCTGATCGGTGCAGTATTTGCTGGTGGGGATTTCGTGTTTGATGGTGGATGCACACCCAAAGTCCTCATCATGTCTCGAGAAGGCCTCCTGAAATTCCCAAAGGGTGTCTTCCAGCAACTTCTGTTGTCCTGGAGTCAGGGTCTTGCAGTTCACCCCCATCCGGGCCATGATCACTTGACCGCTCCATCTCCGCTGTCGGGGTCTCACTTTGATGGACCTCTACAGCATAGGTCCAGGCTGATCTTCTATCTGGCCGTAGCGTGAAGCTCCTCCGTCGAGGAATATCTCCTTCGGACACAAACTTCGGCCAGCAAGGTATTCCCAGGGACAGTTAACTCACGGTCCTCAACGTTGAGGCAGCGTACAGGCACACATCCATCCTTCACAATAGCGAGGGCCCAGGCTACCAGTGGATAAGTCTGCGTTTCTTCTTGGTAAGCGGGCTCGATCAGGACCTCCAATCCATTCAGTTGTCGTCCAGCCCCAACCGGCAGCATCAATATTCGCTCCTGTCGAGGCAAGATCTTCACCGGGTCCTCCGCGGCACCCTCACGTGTCCAATGGGTCGACTGGTCATGTCGCCCTTTCGCAGACTACAGCTCCTCACCATCTGCTGTAGAACCTTCTGGGTTGGCCGGTGTGTGGTGGCCCGTTGCCAATACCTCGGCCCTTCTTTGGCATAAAGTTGGTGGTCTAGGTCTCTCAGCACGTTCATACCTAGTGTCACGTCCATCCCTCTATGGGACGAATGATCCACCAGCACGACCCCCTTCTTACCGACATCTTGCCCACACAGCTGGATCCAGACTATTCCTCGGACGTCCATCTCTCTGTTATTGGCAGCCGTCAGCTTGATGACGCTCCCGTCTTCTGGCTCCATCATATATCCAAAGTGTCTTTCGAAGAACTCCAGAGGCATAAGGGTGCACTCCGACCCTATATCAACTAGGCAGTGTACCTTCTGGTCTTCCAACTCGGCTTTCATAATGGGGCTGCTGGCATACAGGTCATGTTCCTAATGCTTAGGACTTAGCTTTTGGTGTGTACGCCCAGCTACTGCGGCAGTCGGAAGTTTAACATCGGTTCGGACTTCATCTGTTCTGGGCACTCTCTGGCCATATGGCCGTACTGTTAACAAGCCCAACAGAGGGCTCCCCTTTTGACGTGCCCCCGCAGCTGAGTTATCCTGGGTGGAGTGGCACGGGGTGTTGGGGTCATTTCCGGAGACCGGGGAGATTCTGCCTTCATCTGGGACACTTCCAGCCGAAGTTCTCTTAATTCAGTCCACAGGGCCTGGACCACATCCTTTAAAGATTCTGAGTCTTCAGATGCAGACTGACCTCTTGTAGCATGGGTGCTACTCACTATTCTCGCCGCCACAGGTATGCACTCTTCCTCTCTCTCCACGGCGGCTAAGTAGATGCTGTAGAATGTCATGTTGGGCGCCGTCCGGGTCATCTCTTGCAATTTGTCCTGTAAGAACTTGTTGGAGAGCCCCACTATGAACTGGTCTCATAGTAGCCGGTCCACCTCCCGGAAAGCTTCCATGGCCTCTGGATCTCACCGCCGTATTTCATTTAGCGTCTTCTGTAGGGCATTGGAGTACTGCATCAGGGTCTCGCCTTCTTGCTGTGGTCGGTTGAAGAAGCGGCTCCGCAGCTGCACTACTTTAGCACGCTCCCTCCAGCAGGGAGAATATTTTCTCTAGGGTGTCTCTCTCAGATTCGGGCCTTACCATTACTGTCCGTCTGACGTCACCCTCTAGAGCCCCCAATGCAACATCTGCCCGCAGCTCGAAAGTCAGGTTACACATTCTAACCGCACTTCGCACTCTTTCAGTCCAGTCCTGCAACGTCATATTTTTGCCGTCAAATTTTGGCAGGTGACTCAACAGCACCCCCACGGGAATGTACCCTACTGGTACGGACAGGGCGAGGGCAAGCTGTATCAGCGGCGTTGGGGCAACTTTGTCTTGCACTGGCGCATCCTGAGCTGGGTCCTGGACCGGTGCCATTGGCGCCGGGGAAGATCTCCCGCCGCATTCCCGTCCATAACGGTTGCTGTATCCTGCCGACTACGCCAAGTTGTAAGCCATGTACCGGGGTGGGCTCCCCCAGGATACAGCGAAGTCACGAACGAGGAAAACAACCCCAACACCAGCTTTTGCCACAACAGAATTTTACTTAGATGTGGCAAATAAACACAACCACAAATGCTGGAATATACAATAAATTTACATACACTCAGCCCAAAGGCTGAGACCCTTGTGCTGCACAGCATGGTGCCTTCTGATGGATGAAGGTAGAAGGTGTAGTAATTTACCTACTGGCGGGCACAACTAAGCTGCCACACCTTACCCGTTATTACCCTAAAAGAGCAGGAATCAGTGTATGGGTGTACGGTATGGGCTAGCCTGCGGTGCAGCATAACAGCTTACAATCTTACACAAATCTACAGTATTCCCTCTCCCATAACTGGTCCTGTAGCACGTGCCTCAGTATTCCTTCTGAGCAAAATGCCAGTCTGGCTTGAGTTTGTAGGATTTTATCAGCTCTCCAATGTGAAATGTCGCTTTAAGTTATGGAGTCCTTCCAATGATCAGTAATACAACTTGTGGCCTGACACAAACATAGACCCTAACTAACTAACTAACTATAGGCCTGGCCTCAGTCTCTAGGTGCCAACATTGAAATGAGGTGCGTGCACGATCTTACCAACCCGGGTCTGCTTTGTATCCGCTGATGACTCTGAACAGAACAAATGTCTCTCCAACAAGCATACGGTATCTCAGTGTATGTTGCATTGTTCCTCTGCTCTCATCAGCATTAATGGCAGCAATCTTCCTTCCTCTGAACAGGATCAGGGTCTTGGACATGATCAGCTTCACTTAGCTGCAGCTCTGATTACTGAGGGATGCTCCCACACCTGGATGCCATTGAATTCTCAGCTCACACAGCTCCTTCATTCACCATCCTCTCAACATGGGTGCTGTCTCTCCTCTTCCTGTTCCCTAAACTCTGTGTGAAAACCACACCTCTTCATGAATATAGAAAATATTGATGCAGTCTGAGGCTGTGTGTGTAGGAAAACAGTGGCATCTTGTGGCTAAAAACCGCAGAATGTCAGTCCAGAACATTTAATTTACTCCACATAAACCGTGTTCAAACAATGAGAGCTGTTTCCCCATCTCACACAATGATGGGGCACTATTCTGACCACTGACACCAATGATGGGGGCACTAACACTGTATATCGTCTAATGCAAAAGTTGGGAAATGGTTTAGTCCCACTGATGCCAGGACATTTTCTGCTCCCACTAGCCATAGCCTGGACCCCTAAAGTCCAAAGCACAGTAAACTGGCCCTTTGTTTAAAAGGTTTGCAGACGCCTGCTCTATCCAGACGATGTCTGAGCTTCATCCAGGACCTGAGAAGATGTACAACTGTTTGTATTTTCCACCACTTCTGTTCTCCCTTGTTGTGCAATAAACCTTCAAAAGCATCCATGGATTGGACTGTTGTTACTGTAAGAGGTACAAATGAGTGAGTATTATTTATTTATTTCAGGTACTTATATAGCACCGTCAGTTTACGCAGCGCTTTACATATATATTATACATTCACATCAGTCCCCAACCCTCAAGGGGCGTACAATCTAAGGTCCCTAACTTACATTCATACATACACATACTAGGGACAATTTTGACTGGGGTTTGAATTATCACGTTAGTGGTCCCAGGCAGAAGTGCCTAGCCACTGTACTCCCCATTATGCCCGGTAAACCTCAACTGGGGGTCCCACTTGCACTGCAAAGGGCCCAACTGGAGAAAGGTACTTCTAACAACTGTACTATGTTTCCAGCTTGTGGAGGCTCAGCCTTCAGTTTACCATGACGGTGCATTGTGTTTTAGTAGCCTGAAGAGAGAAACACCCAGAAGAGTTTAACATAACAGAGTTATGCATTCTCTGCATTAAGGTAAAAAACACCCCACTATCTGTCTTAACCCCCCTATCCCTAAACACTTACCTGGCTCGATGTCACTGCCCTAGCACTGTCCTGGCTGCAAAATTGCTGTCCTCTCTTCTTGGTCTCTCAGGAGACATGGAGGCATTTTAGACTGAGCAGCTCCAAGCCAGGGATCCTTTCCTTGGAGCACTGGTGGCAGAACATCAGGGTCCGGTTGCAAGAGTGACCTTTGTGACCCGGTAGTTCCACCACTAAAAGAAAAGAAAGAGTGTGGGTTGGGTAGATACAGGGGGAGAGGGTGGGAGGAGGGGCAGAACCATCTTTGTCTTTCCATCTGTGGTGGTGGGGGAACTGTCAGCACTGGCTCTAATAACCCGGCAGAGCTGCTGGGATTGAGGGGGGGACAGCTGCCGGAGGAGTATACAGGAGCCCAGGAGAGCAGCAGATAGGAGGCACGGCCGGGCAACACAAAGAAGAACCGATCCATGCATTTCTTTCCTGCCACCACTGAATGCTTGCATGAGGAAGAGGAGAAGTGGGCATTCAGTGGCAACAGGAGAAAAATGAATGGATCGGTTCCTCTATGTGTCGCCCAGCCGTACCTCCAATCAGGCGGCCCCGGCCTACTGGGCAAATGCCTGGTATGCCCTATGGCCGGTCGGGCCTGCATAGAGAACAGTGGGAGCCAAAGGATCCCACTGCTGTCAGTCAAGCTCCTGTGAGAAGGAAGCTCGTGTGTGGCTTCCTGCCACTATGTGTATCTATGGATATTCGGAAGTGCACATGCATGGGTGCCTCCTTAGCAGATGGTTTGCTAAGGAGACACCCAGAGGTTGGAGAAGGAGACAGCGCTGGCGGAGGACTACCAAAGAGTCGCTTGCACAGAGCAGGTAAGCATAACGTCTTTTTTTTAATTTAAAACAACAAAAGTTAGCATTTCGTATCACCTCAAAGTGATACTAAAGTCTTGTTTGCCTGGATCCTCTGCTGCTTGGGTCCCCCACCAGCATTCATGGTCCCTCTTTCCTATCTGTTGCCCCCATAGCAAGCAGCTTGTTATGGGGGCACCCAAGCTGACGCACTCCCAAGCGGCGGCTCTGTGTGTCTATTCACCCACAGAGCCACGGTTCGGCCCCACCCCCTCCCTCTCCTGATTGGTTCTTTGGCTGTGATTGACAGCCAATGGCTCCCGTTGCTGCCAATCAGGAGAGAGTCCCCAGAGAACCGAGGCTCTTGTTAACATCGCTAGATCGGGATGAGGCTCAGGTAAGTGTAGGGGGGGCTGCTCCACATAGAAAGATTTTTGCCTTCATGCATACAATCCATGAAGGTAAAAAACCTTGAGCCTTTAGGACCACTTTGAAGCATTGACAGTCACATTATGTATTTGCCTGTCTAGCAAAGCTCACTGAATGCATAGAGCAACAAGAAACCCTGCTTTCTTCATGGTCATCTGAATTGTACGCTATTTCTCTCCAATCCTTCTCCATAGTGGCTGGCAGTACTAAGCTGGACTGAGCGGGCAGATCAATGTACAGAAAATAGCCCACACTCTTCCCAAACCAGTAAGAGGAAGGATGTTTTACAGCAATGGTGGGGGAGAAAATAACTATTAAATGTTATAAAGTTTGTGAAAAACTTGGCATGAAACACAAAGCAATTCAGAGAAAAGGAACTAAAAATGCAAGCATTGGCCCAGAGCAGTGCGTGTTTGGATGGCATTCACCTAGACATCAATCAAACCAGCTCTACTGGTCGTACTTCTCATTCTTTGAATGCTATCGCTGGTGACATTTGTATGTTTGGAGCTACTATCATACTTTAGAATTGCTTTAGCTGCTATACACAACTTATGGACCAGAGCAGTTTTTACATATTAGCTATGGGCCTATTGATCTGGCTTTAAATGTACTACTTAAAGAGTAACTCCACTTTTGTTGAGAGAAAAAACCCTCCCCTCTGTGTCATCTATGTACATTGCGGGGATTTTAACAAACCTTGTTGCAGATTCCTACCTTTTCTTATTCTGGAGAAATAGCTGTTTGTTTGTCTGTGTCCATGCACAGAGCAGCTCTGTATGGAAGTGATTTTATAATTATCAATCAGCTGCTACACCTGCAGGGCTCTAATAAGGAAAGTGGCAGGGTCTGCATCCCTTTAGATGTGATTTTCCTTTGGGAATATCTCACCAAAATGAATTTTTTTTTGTTGCAGGGAATGCAAAAATTTGACTTGTGCAGACGTCTGGGAAAATCAGTAAACCAATCACACAAGCAGGAAATTACATTTTTTTACAGAAACCTCCAGGTAGCCATATTGCATTTTACATAAAATGACTGAGCTGCAGATTGAATAGGAAAGGTCATTTTTAACATTCTATTACAATATGACTTGAGTTGCAATTGTATACACTATATTATTTGTGTTTTATTTGCTAATTTTTTCCACAAATGTGGAGTTACACTTTAAAGCAGAACTAAAGTGAAAGTTCTGCTTTATGCCTCCTCTACTATTTCTTTTTGGGGGGGGAATGCTGGTACCTGCTTTTGACAGGTATCTGATCCCACTTTCAGTCGGATCATCATGGCGGATACACCGGAAGTTCTATTCTCCTCTCCTCCTTGTCTGCTACCTTCTGGAATATGTCACAGGTCCCAGAAGGCTGCAAGACCATTCATAAAGTGCAGTGTGGCTCGCGCATGTGCAGTGAGAGGCCGGCTGTGAAGCTGCAAGGAATCACAGCTGGCTGCCCACAGTAAACCTGCTGGCACCGGGGGACCCAAAGAACTGGTTCTGGTGAGCATGGTGCTAGATTCCTGGACAGGTAAGTGTCAGGTGTTCCACCGTGAGACATTCTACCAGTTTGGTGGTGAAAAAAATCCCAGATCCCTGCTCTGGTCCAATAAATGTGGGGAAATGTTCGCCTACACTGTATGCAGATAGGGATATTCTATCATATTCTATCAATGAGCAGTCTGCTGGCCTTCCTGGAAAAAAAATCCTCTTCAGACTCTTCCAAAAGAAGAGTCAGATGAGCATGACTGTATGAGCCCTGCTGGTTCAAGCAGCCAGGGATAAAGAAGTTGACACCTAACAACTTATCGCATTCATTGACTATGCGGTCAATACATTCTAAAGGAGTTGTTTCCCCTCATCTTGTGAAGAGGTCATCTATTTTGCCAATCGGCAGTCTCAGAACCTTCTCAGGCAAATCAATCCTTGCCAGATTCATCAAAAGAACATGTGGATGAACTTGACTGTATGATTATATCATATAATAGTGCCACGCTTATAACCTTATATACTTATATACAATCTCCTACGTACATCATAAACATCAAAAAAAAAGTGTGATTATTGAACAATTGTGAATGCAATGACCACAACTTATAGTCCTTCATATGTGATTTTATCCGTGCATTTATGACTTTGTGCCAAACAGGTGCTCTTTATTCCTTGTGTCCACATATATTCCTATAGGTGCTCCTCCACCAGAGACATATGTACAGTATATACTCTCACCTCCTTATATGACCCAAATTGCATAGGTCAAATGGCGCCTTTCCCTTTTAACCTGGGTAGGTGTAATGTATTGATAGCTGCACTCTCCGCCTCACTCTGCTGCAGATGGTCTTGTCTCTTCTTTATCCCACAAATCCTCCGCATGTGTAAACAGAAACGCTTGTATTACTTAAATATTGTATATTTTATTTTAAAAAACAAAGTGCACTCGCATTTAAAAGTGTCCTGCTGGGACCCCACAGTAAAAACGCCTGTCACAATATAATTCCAATGCAGTTGGAGTGGAACTCCTGAGAAAGTCACGCGACCTGACAAAACGCGTAGGGTGGGCCGATGATGTCAAGCCGCTAAACCAGAGGTTTATGAGCCACCGTCTTGGAAATTCCTGAATGCATTGGAATTATATTGTGACAGGCATTTTTACAGGAAGATGGAAGATTTTAAACTGGTACTTTTCTCCAGCCATCTTCCAGGATGGTACACCTGAGACAATAAGCAAGGAACTAAGGCCTACCTTAGGGCAGGACTACTGCCAGTAATACCTTCCTGCCAAATGCCAGGTCCTGAGGTGACAACAGCTATAATCTGTAGTGTCTCACGAAGGTGTCCGGGCTTGTCCATGTGGCTGCTCGGCAGACCTGTTTGATCGATGCTACGGTCCCCTCTGCCCAAGAGGTCGCCAATGATCTAGTGGAGTGAGCTCTCAGGTGTAAAGGAACTGAGACCCTTGATTGTTCATAAGCTAAGGAATCGCTTGTCTAATCCATCTGGCTATTGTCAGTTTAGAAGCTTGCAGACCCTTCCATGGACTGCTAAACAAAATCAAAAGGTTGACTCGACTTCCTGAAGTCACTTATTCCATCTAAAAATGTCAACAAACACATTCTGACATCTAAATAATGAGAACTCTTTTCCCTTTCATTCTTAGGGTTTTGACAAAAGAAAGGTAGGACAATGTCCTGTGAAAATGCAATGCCACTTTGGGCAAATAAAGGGGATCCTGCCTAAGCACTACCCTGTCCTCTAATACTACCAGGAAGGGTTCCTCCATCGACAAACTCTGAAGGTCACCTATCTTCCTTGCTGTAGTTATGGCTAATAGGAAAGCTAACTTAAACAATAACAACCTAACTAAAATCTGCTCCACTGGCTCAAATGGTGGCTTGATTAACACCTCTAACACCAAGGTTAGATTCCAAGCTGGAAAACTATGAATTTTAATAGTAGTCATTCTTTCCCTGGCCCCCAGAAACCTCCTAACTAGGGGATCCGAAGCAAGTCTCTGGTCTAAATAAACCAATAAGGTCGCGACTTGCACCCTTAGGGTGTTTACCACTACATCTTTATCCACCCCTGCCTGGAAGAAGCCTAAGATCACAGGGACTGTGGGAAGAGTGACCCCCTTTTTTAACACCAACTTGAAAATACCTCCATACCTTGGTGTATATCTTCCTAGTCACTTGTTTCATACTGAGGAGAATAGTGTCTACCACCTTCTCAGAACACCCCCTTCTCCTGATGATCTCTCTTTCAAGACCCAAGCCGTTAAGCGAAAAAGCTTCGGATTGGGGTGCAGTGTATGCCCCTGCAAGAGGAGATCCTTCCTGACTGGAAGACGCTGTGGGGTGCCATGAACCACCTCTTCTAGGTGAGGAACCAGGCTCTTCTTGGCCACCATGGGGCTAATAGGATCAGTCTGCAACTGGACCGGCTCAACTTCTGTAGCACTCGCAGAATCAATGCCAAAGGGGGGCATATGCCAGTCTTAAGTCCCATTCCTGTGCTAATGCGTCCAGACCCTTGTTCCCTTGTTCCCAGGCCATGGAAAAATAATGCCTCACTTTCCCGTTTTTCCTGCAGGCAAAAAGGTTTATTTCCGGGGTTACCAAAAACCCGACTTAACTGAAAAAAGATCTTGGGCTTGAGTTCCCACTCTTCCTGGTGAATTAACTGTCGGCTGAGTTTGCTTTCGTGTTGTCCGTGCCTTTTATGTGGACCGCAGATACTGAAAGGGCCCAAGCTAGAATCTCCTGAGCAAAGTCCATCAGTGTTCGGGATCTGGTGCCCTCTGATGATTCAAATATGCTACTGTGGACGTATTGTCCAACAGAATTTGGACTTCCTTTCCTGCAATCCTGTCCTTGAAAGATTTCAAGGCCTAACCTACTGCCAACAACTTATTGTAACTGGAGGAGATCCCCTTAGGTGTGGCTCCCATGGGCCCTGAGCTTTTCGGTCCTCTAGATCAGTGTTTTTCAACCTTTTTTGTGCAAAGGCACACTTTTTTCATGAAAAAAATCACGAGGCACACCACCATTAGAAAATGTTAAAAAAATTTACCTCTGTGCCTATATTGACTATATATAAAGTAATTCTCTTGAATAGGAATCAAACACAAAGAAATTATTTTATAATTACTTTATTATGAAATAATAAAGTATTTTATAATTGGACCCGGGGGCGGACCAAGAGTAGATGAATGATGTGTATGTGTCATCCATAGTAAGTATAGTAATATTCCCCCATAGTAAGCATAGTAATTAATCCCCCATATAGTAATTCATCCTCCATATAGTAATTCATCCCCCATAGTAATTCATCCCTCATATAGTATTTCATCCCCCCATATAGTATTTCATCCCCCCATATAGTATTTCATCCCCCCATATAGTATTTCATCCCTCATATAGTAATTCATCCCTCATATAGTATTTCATCCCTCATATAGTATTTCATCCCTCATATAGTATTTCATCCCCCATATAGTATTTCATCCCCCCATATAGTATTTCATCCCCTCATATAGTATTTCATCCCTCATATAGTATTTCATCCCCCCATATAGTATTTCATCCCTCATACAGTAATTCATCCCTCATATAGTAATTCATCCCCCATATAGTATTTCATCCCTCATATAGTATTTCATCCCCCCATATAGTATTTCATCCCTCATATAGTAATTCATCCCCCCATATAGTATTTCATCCCCCCATATAGTATTTCATCCCCCCATATAGTATTTCATCCCTCATATAGTAATTCATCCCTGATATAGTAATTCATCCCCCATATAGTATTTCATCCCCCCATATAGTATTTCATCCCTCATAAAGTAATTCATCCCTCATATAGTATTTCATCCCCCACAGTACTATTCCCCCCCCCCTTCTAGTAAGCCAAGTCCCCGTGTCAATTCACTTACCTTTTGCGTTCCTCTCGCTGTCTTCCCGCCGCCGTTCGGGTCTTCAGGGCGGACTGTGAGAGGAGCCTAGCTCCCCTCCCCTCACGTTCGGCACGCTGCCCCGCCTACACACATCCTGACAGCCACATCCGCAAGCCGGATTAAAAGGTCCGCGCGGACTTTTGGGGCTGCCAACCGAGAGGAGGCAGGGGAGCGGCCGACCGAGAGGGAGGGAGGGGAGCAGGCGCCCGGCACACAGAAGAGCCGCATTAGACTGGGTAAAGAGCCGCATGTGGCTCGCGAGCCGCGGCTTGCCGACCACTGAATCATTAGATTCTAATGATTGGTCTATTTGTGAGCCGAAGCCACATGTTACAGATGAAATTGGAATTTTTCCCACGGCACACCAGACATTATCTCACGGCACACTAGTGTGCCGCGGCACAGTGGTTGAAAAACGCTGCTCTAGATGAGCTCCCCAGGCCCACTGGCTTGCATTCTTGATTCTGGGACTTGATCCACCATTTTTGGTATTCTGCGGGAGTGACACCCTCTCATCCAGCAAACCCATGTTCCTATCCCACAAGGATAGGAGGAAGGACTGAAGTTCCCTGGATTGCAGCTGCGCCCACTCCACAGCCGGTATACAGGCTGTCATAAGCCCTAGGACTCTCATGATGAGCTTCAGGGAGAAATCTGGAGCTGTTATTTTTATTATTAATATTATTATTATACAGGATTTATCTAGCGCCAACAGTTAGAGCAGCACTTTACTGTTATCAACCCAGAAACGGCCCCCACTACCTTGTCAATCTTTTCTCTAGGTAAGAAGAGCCTCTGGACCCTGGAGTCCACTATGTACCCCAGGAACGGCTTGTCTGGGAGGGAGTCACTGAGGACTTCTCCTGATTGACGATCCATCACAGCCACTCCAAGGTGACGATTACTTTTTCCAGACCTCTCAAAACTTGTTGCTGTGAGAACCCATAGATCAACAGGTCTTCTAGGTAAGGAATGAGGGAAATTCCCTGGAGGTGCAAATACGCTACTACCTCGGCCAAGATTTTGGTGAAGATTCTCAGACTGGCTGCCAGCCTGAATGAAGAGGCTTGGAACTGCCAATGACTGACCCCCTTCTGCATGAATATAGCGAACTGCAAGAAACCTTGGTATTACGGAGCAATGGGAACATGGAGGTAGGTGTCCCTGAGGTCCTCCATTGTACACTGTAAATAGTCTCCATACAGAACTTTTTGTACCACAAGAACCCGTTCAAGCTTTTTAGGTTTATGATCAATTGAAATTTTCCTGATGGCTTCAGGACCATGAAGACGTGGGAATAGAATCCCCAAAAAAAAAAGCTGGTCTGTCGGTACTGGGGCAATTACCTCCTGATCCACTAAATCCTTGATCCCTCCCAAGAGACCCTCTGCCTTTGTCCTGTGTCTGGGGGGGTAAGTCAACACAAAGGCCTGAGGGGGGAGTGAAGTGAACTCCAACTGATACCACTCCTCTATCATCTGCAGAATGTACAGGCTCTCTGAAATTTTCTCCCACTGCTGGCGAAACCTGAAGAGCCTTCCGCCCACCCTGGGACCTGAGTCATTGGGGATCCTTACTGGTGGGTAGAGCTGGAAAAAAAGAAATCTCCCTTTCTGTCTCCCTTAGTGGCCAACTTCTTGGGAGGGTCCTTCCTAAGTTTCTGATGGCGCCGATTAAGGGTGGCTCAAAAAAACTTCTTACCCTTATCCCTCTTAATCTTGACTGGCAAATTCTTTCCCTTCTCAGTGGATCTAGATAACACCTGATCCAACCCTGAGCCAAACAGCAAGGAACCCTCAAAGGGCAGACAGCAGAGCCTGTTCTTGATGCGTGATCGCCTTAACCCACACTGCTCTCTGGGCTGAGTTAACCAAAGCTGCAGTCTTAGCTGATGTCTTGACCATCTCTACTACAGCACCCCCTAAATAGGTGATTGCCTTACTGACCACATCGAGGGACTCTAACACCTCTTCCATCTGGGCTTCCCCCTTTTTCTTGGAACCCGAGAGACATGTTCAAGTACTCTATGCATCCAACTGTCCGCATTCCTAGCAATGCAGGTGGATGCCAAGGCAGGGGCCATAGTAGATGCTTTAGCTTCCCAGGCTCAACGCAACAGAGACTCAGACCTATGGTCCATCTGATCCTTGATATTACCCGAATCCTCAAAGGACAGGTCCGACTTTTTGGACACTTGCAATAGCGCCGCATCCAATCTGGGAGTCTTGAAGAATTTCTCTTTCTCCTCCTCCCCAAAGGAGTAGCATCTTTTCTAGGTTTTTAGTTTTAAGACTCTCCTCTCAGGATCCTTCTATCCTCTCAAAATAATATCTTTGAGAGTCTGGTGTACGGGTAATACCCTGGTTTGCGGCTTCACTAATCCTCTATACAATCTGTCTTAGGCTGAGGCCTGCGTAGGTGGGTCACGGAAGTCCTCTGAGGCATAAATATGGATCCTTTCCATCTCATCTGTCACAAAAAGGTGTCTACCTGGCCAAGATTCCTCACTGGCCTGGCTATCACCCTCCAATTCATCCCTCTCGTCCAGGGAGCTCTGGTCTGAAACCTCAGCATTCTCCAAGTCTTCCTCCTCTGTGGCCAGTGAGGGTGAGGGGGCCAAACCCCCCCCCCCCCCCCCCCCCCCCCTCCGTTTCCCCTGTCCAAATTCCCTCCAGGGAAGACAGGCCTTCCCCAAGGGACCTAGTACCCATCTCTCTCTTTGTTTTAAAGGATTGTAAGGTGGCCAACAGCTCTGTTTGTACCGACAAAAAAATTCTTCATAACCGCCAAGGTTTCGTTCCCTGACAACTTGTGGATACACTTGTAACAGAAGGGTCTGGCATGGTCTTGTGGAACCTTATCATTGCAATAACCACACCGTTTGGAGCGCGGGGGGGTGGCTTTCTCCTGAATGCTTGCATGAGGAAGAGGAGGAGACACAGGCATTCAGTGACAACAGGAGAGAAATGAATGGATCGGTTCCTCTATGTGTCGCCCGGCCGTACCTCCTATCCAGGCGGCCCCGGCCTACTGGGCTAATGCCTTGTGTGCCCTATGGCCAGTCCGGGCCTGCATGGAGGACAGTGGGAGCCAAAGGATCCTGCTGCTGTCAGTCAAGCTCCTATGAGAAGGAAGCTCTTGTGTGGCTTCCTGCCACTCTGTGCATCTAAGCATGTTCGGAAGTGGACACGCATTGGTGTCTCCTTAGCACACGGTTTGCTAAGGAGACACCCAGAGGTTGGAGAAGGAGACCGCGGTGGTGGGGGACTACCAAAGAGGAGCTTGCACAGAGTAGGTAAGCATCAGGAGTGAGAGTCCCCACAGAAACGAGGCTCTCATGGACATCGCTAGATTAGGATGAGGCTTAGGTAAGTGTTGGGGGGGCGGGCTGCTCCACAGAGAAAGATTTTTGCCTTCAAGCATACAATGCATGAAGGTAAAAAATGTTGAGCCTTTAGGACCACTTTGAATCATTGACAGTCACATTATGTATTTGCCTGTCTAGCAAAGCTCACTGATTGCATAGAGCAACAAGAAACCCTGCTTTCTTCATGGTCATCTGAATTGTACGCTATTTCTCTCCAATCCTTCTCCATAGTGGCTGGCAGTACTAAGCTGGACTGAGCGGGCAGATCAATGTGCAGAAAATAGCCCACACTCTTCCCAAACCAGTAAGAGGAAGGATGTTTTACAGCAATGGTGGGGGGAGAAAATAACTATTAAAAGTTATAAAGTTTGTGAAAACTTGGCATGAAACACAAAGCAATTCAGAGAAAAGGAACTAAAAATGCAAGCATTGGCCCAGAGCAGTGCGTGTTTGGATGGCATTCACCTAGACATCAGTCAAACCAGCTCTACTGGCCGTACTTCTCATTCTTTGAATGCTATCGCTGGTGACATTTGTATGTTTGGAGTTACTATCATACTTTAGAATTGCTGAGGTCTGACTTGTGCAGACTTTTGGGAAAATCAGTAAGCCAATCACACAAGCAGGAAATTACATTTTTTTACAGAAACCTCCAGGTAGCCATATTGCATTTTACAGAAAATGACTGACCTGCAGATTGAATATGAAAGGTCATTTTTAAGATTCAATTACAATATGACTTGAGTTGCAATTGTATACGCTATATTATTTGTGTTTTATTTGCTATTTTTTTCCACAAATGTGGAGTTACACTTTAAAGCAGAACTAAAGTGGAAATTCTGCTTTATGCCACCTCCACTTCTATTTATTTTTTGGGGGGGATGCTGGTACCTGCTTTTGACAGGTATCTGATCCCACTTTCAGTCGGATCATCATGGCGGATACACCGGAAGTTCTACTCTCCCCTCCTCCTTGTCTGCTACCTTCTGGAATACGTCACAGGTCCCAGAAGGCTGCAAGATCATTCAGAAAGTTCAGTGTGGCTCGCGCATGTGCAGTGAGAAGCTGCAAGGTATCACAGCTGGCTGCCCACAGTAAACATGCCAGCACTGGGAACCCAAAGAACTGGTTCTGGTAAGGATGGTACTAGATTCCTGGACAGGTAAGTGTCAGGTGTTTCACCGTGAGACATTCTACTAGTTTGGTGGTAAAAAAATCCCAGATCCCTGCTCTGGTCCAATAAATGTGGGGAAATGTTTGCCCACACTGTATGCAGATAGGGATATTCTATCGTACTCTATCAATGAGCAGTCTGCTGGCCTTCTTGGAAAAACAATCCTCTTCAGACTCTTCCAAAAGAAGATTCAGATGAGCATGACAGTATGAGCCCTGTGTCACGATCGCGGCTTCAGACCCCAGACCTTCTCATCAAACTCGTGACAGAAGGACTGGCCGATCCAAACCGTGATGTGATGTGCATAACAATACCACGCCCAGCCGCACCCTGCACAAAGATTTTCCAGCTAATGGACTGCAATCTATGTACCTGCGACCTGCGCGATTGTTACTGGGTCAGGTAAATTACGCAATTAACCCCTTTTACACTGCCACCACCTCCTTTTTGTACAGAGAAAGAGGAAACTCGCGTTATCAGTTATAACACTATAATGATTGAAATAATCGTCTGTATAAAAAAACGGTCCGCAGGCCAGTTATACAGTGGTTTAAACCAACAGTAGCGTCTCTTCAAAAGGCAGGAATTCGTAAATTGCAATTAAGGGCTATAGAAACAGTTCAACACTTTCAGAAAGGAAGATTTATTACTAAAAGGTCAAACAGGTGCAATAAAAATATTTACAGAGAAGATGTAACTAAGATATATATATATATACATAGAAAACAGCACAGCACAGCAAAGAGATAACAGGGAGAAGGTAAAGGGTTAAGTTACTTGCCATTTAAGCCTTTGATGTAAGCAGATCCAAGTTTTTTAGAGCAGAATGGTGCTTTGATCTCCCACTGTTACCATGGAAAAAATGGGAGATGTCTTTAATTCCTCTCTTAGGCCTGACAGCCGTTTCTAAATTTTCCCGGCAGGGGGTGGTTCTGAAGTAACAAACCAATCATTTGTGCAGAGAGGGATCGTCGGGCGTAACCCTAAACTGGAGCCAACATCTTTCATAATTCATATTCTGGTTCATAACTTCCCAGCTGCACAAGCTACAGTCCACCCGCGGGTATTTTAATATGCAGATATTATTATTTAGATATGAATTATGAAATTATATGTGGCACGGTTCGCGAGTTCTATGTTTCGGCTCCCCTGATGGTCCGAGATAATTAGAATGACCCATCAAACTGTTCGTCTGCTCATTGGTCATCTGACGAGGGGTATGGTTTTTATGTAGGTCTCTCATATTCCAAGATATGAGACAGTGGAAAAATGGAGATTAACAGAGTTTATCTGATTCTGTCACCTCCACTGGGTTAGGCTCATCAGGTCAGCATTTCTTTCAACTTCTGGAAGGCTCCTTATCTGTTTTACGATGTGTGAAATGACACAGGTTCTTTGGACACTATGGCAACACGTGGCTCCCTGCTGGGATCTGGCCTGTGACACTTTTAACACACACACATCTGTCACTGTGCCTCTAAGGAAGGGAGGGGGAAGGAGAAGGATGAGGGAGAAATGGATACCCTTAGCAAGATGGAGTCTGAAACCAAAATGGTTGAACCGCGTCCATCTCGGATGCGCGCTTTTGCGACACCCTGCTGGTTCAAGCAGCTAGGGATAAAGAAGTTGACACCTAACAACTTATCGCATTCATTGATCATGTGGTCAATACATTCTAAAGGAGTTGCTTCCCCTCACCTTGTGAAGGGGTCATCTATTCTGCCAATCAGCAGTCTCAGAACCTTCTCAGGCAAATCAATCCTTGCCAGATTCATCAAAAAGAACATGCGGATGAACTTGACTGTATGATTATATCATATAATAGTGCCGCGCATATAACCTTATATACAATCTCCTACGTACATCAAAAACTTAGAAAAAGTGTGATTATTGAACAATTGTGAATGCAATGACCACAACTTATAGTCCTTCATATGTGATTTTATCCGTGCATATATGACTTTGTGCCAAACAGGTGCTCTTATTTATTCCTTATGTCCACATATATTCCTATAGGTGCTCCTCCACCAGAGACATATGTACAGTATATACTCTCACCCATCCTTGTATGACCCAAATTGCATAGGTCAAATGGCGCCTTTCCCTTTTAATCCGGGTAGGTGTAATGTATTGTTAGCTGCACTCTCCTCCTCACTCTGCTGCAGATGGTCTCGTCTCCTCTTTATCCCACAAATCCTCCGCATATGTAAACAGAAACGCTTCCCATAGTGTAGTACTTAAATATTGTATAGTTTATTTAAAAAAACAAAGTGCACTCGCATTTAAAAGTGTCCTGCTGGGACCCCACAGTAAAGACGCCTGTCACAATATAATTCCAATGCAGTTGGAGTGGAACTCCTGAGGAAGTCACGAGACGTGACGTGATGTAACGTGTAGGGTGGGCCGATGATGTCAAGCCGCTAAACCAGAGGTTTATGAGCTGCCATCTTGGAAATTCCTGAATGCATTGGAATTATATTGTGACAGGCGTTTTTACTGGAAGATGGATCTTGTACTTGTCTCCAGTCACCTTCCAGGACGGCACACGTGAGACGATAAGCAAGGAACTCAGGCCTACCTTAGGGCAGGACTACTGCCAGTAATACCTTCCTGCCAAATGCAAGGTTCTGAGGTGACAACAGCTCTAATCTGTAGTGTCTCATGAAGGTGTCCGGGCTTGTCCATGTGGCTGCTCAGCAGACCTGTTCGATCGATGCTACGGTCATCTCTGCATAAGAGGTCGCCATCGATCTAGTGGAGTGAGCTCTCAGGTGTAAAGGAACTGAGACCCTTGATTGTTCATAAGCTAAGGAAATCACTTGTCTAATCCATCTGCTATTGGCAGTTTAGAAGCTTGCAGACCCTTCCTTGGACTGCTAAACAAAATCAAAAGGTGACTCGACTTCCTGAAGTCACTTATTCTATCTAAATATGTTCACAAAGACATTCTGACATCTAAATAATGAAAACTCTTTTCCCTTTCATTCTTAGGGTTTTGTCAGGGATCGCGGCACCTCTCCCGGCGCACACGCACTTGCGACAGCTCACGCCGGGACACAGGCGCTAGGTCCCGGCGGGCCGCAGCTGACAGGACGCCACACATGCGCAGTAGGAGCCGCGGGCGCGCCTCAGGCGGCCAATGACAGCTCGGGGGCGCGTCCTGGCTGGCCAATGACAGTGCAGGGTGCACTATTTAAAGATGCCCTGCACTGTCACAGATTGCCGCAAGGTCTATCTGTGATCCTGAAGTTCCTGTACCTGATTAGTGACCCTGATTGCCCTCACTACGCTGCCTTCTCCTGTGATTTGACCCGGATTGCCCTGACTACTCTACCTTCTCCTTTCCTGACCCCCGGCTTGTTTGACCATTCTGTGGACTGACTTATCCTGCTGACCCTGCGTGTGACCTGACTACTCTTCGCCTGCCGATTCGGTACCTCGCTACCCCACGGGACCACGGCTCGTGACCATCCTGCTAGCTCCCACCGTCCTTCTCACATCTGGCTCTCCCGGTACCTGCATACATCTCCGGAGGCTCCCTCTGCCACTGGCGGGCCTGCTCGGAGGTCGTGACCTGGCCCTGGTGTGTTACAAGTCCATCCCCACCATCAGGGGCCCTGGTGAAAGCACAGACCGGGGCTTAGATTTCACGCTGTGGGTAGGTCTGTCAAGTGGGCAGCCTGAGGCACCACCTGGCGGATCATAACAGGTTTTGACAAAAGGACGGTAGGACAATCTCTTGTGTCCTGTAGAAACGCGATGCCACCTTGGGCAAATAAAGGGGATCCTGCCTAAGCACTACCCTGTCCTCTAATACTACCAGGAAGGGTTCCTTGATCGACAAGCTTTAAAGGTCACCTATCTTCCTTGCCGTAGTGATGGCTAACAGGAATGCTAATTTAAACGATAACAACCTAACTAAAATCTGTTCCACTGGCTCAAATGGTGGCTTGATTAACACCTCTAACACCAAGGTTCGATCCCAAGCCAGAAAACTATGAATTTTAATAGGAGTCATTTTTTCCCTGGTCCCCAGAAACTTCTTAACTAGGGGCTCCGAAGCAAGTCTCTGATCTAAATAAACCAATAAGGCCATGACTTGCACCCTTAGGGTGTTTACCGCTACATCTTTATCCACCCCTGCCTGGAGGAAGTCTAAAATCACAGGGTCAGTGGGAAGAGAGACCCATTTTTTTTATACCAACTAGAAAATATCCCCCATACGATCTCTCTTTCAAGAACAAAGCCGTTAAGCGAAAAAGCTCCGGATTGGAATGCAGTGTGGACCCCTGCAAAAGGAGATCCTTCCTGACTGGAAGACGCTGTGGGGTGCCATGGACCACCTCTTCAAGATGGCAAACCAGGCTCTTCTTGGCCTCCACAAGGCTAGTAGGATTAGTCTGCAACTGGACCGGCTCAACTTCTGTAGCACTCGCAGAATCAATGCCAAAGGGGGGAATGCATATGCCAGTCCAAAGTCCCATTCCTGTGCTAATGCATCCGGACCCTTGGACCCTTGTTCCCAGGCCATGGAAAAATAATGCCTCACTTTCCTGTTTTTCCTGCAGGCAAAAAGGTTTATTTCTGGGTTACCAAAAACCCAGTTTAACTGAAAAAAGATCTTGAGTTCCCACTCTTCCTGGTAAATGAACTGTTGGCTGAGAAAGTTTGCTTTTGTGTTGTCCGTGTCTTTTATGTGGACATCAGATACAGAATGGACTCTGCTTTCTGCCCAAGCTAGAATCTTCAGAGTGAAGTCCAGGAGTTTTCGGGAACTGGTGCCTCCCTGATGAATCAGGTATGCTACTGTCGACGTATTGTCCAACAGAATTTGGACTTCCTTTCTGCGATCCTGTCCTTGAAAGATTTCAAGGCTTAACCTTCTACCAACAACAACTTATTGTAATTGGAGGAGGTCCCCTTTAGGTGTGGCTCCCACGGGCCCTGAGCTTGCCGGTCCTCTAGATGAGCTCCCCAGCCCCACTGGCTTGCATTCTTGATTCTGGGACTTGATCCACCATTTTTGGTATTCTGCGGGAGTGACACCCTCTCGTCCAGAAAACCCATCTTCCTGTCCCACAAGGATAGAAGGAAGGACTGAAGTTCCCTGGAATGCAGCTGCGCCCACTCCACAGCCGGTATACAGGCTGTCATGAGCCCTAGGACTCTCATGATGAGAGCTTCAGGGAGCAATCTGGAGCTGTTATTTTTTATTATTAATATTATTATTATACAGGATTTATCTAGCGCCAACAGTTTGAGCAGCACTTTACTGTTATCAACCCAGAAACGGCCCCCACTACCTTTGTCAGTCTTTTCTCTAGGTAAGAAGAGCCTCTGGACCCTGGAGTCCACTATGTACCCCAGGAACGGCTTATCTGGGAAGGAGTCACTGAGGACTTCTCCTGATTGACGATCCATCACAGCCACTCCAAGGTGAGGATTACTTTTTCCAGATCTCTCAATACTTGCTGCTGTGAGAACCCATAGATCAACAGGTCTTCTAGTAAGGAATGAGGGAAATTCCCTGGAGGTGCAAATAAGTTACTACCTCGGCCAAGATTTTGGTTAAGATTCTCAGACTGGCCACTAGTCTGAATGAAGGGGCATAGAACTGCCAATGACTGACCCCCTTCTGCATGAATATAGTGAACCGCAAGAAGCCTTGGTATTCCGGAGCAATGGGAACATGGAGGTAGGTGTCCCTGAGGTCCTCCATGGCCATAAACACTCCCCTGAGTAGAAGCTTGCGTGCATTGTAAATAGTCTCCATACAGAACTTTTTGTACCGCAGGAACCCGTTCAACCATTTTAGGTTTATGATCAATTGGAATTTTCCTGATGGCTTCAGGACCACGAAGACGTGGGAATAGAATTCCCAAAAAAGCTGATCCGTCAGTACCAGGACAATTACCTCCTGATCCACTAAATCCCTAATCCCTCCCAAGAAACCTTCTGCCTTTATCCTGTCTCTGGGCGGGGGTAAGTCAACACAAAGGCCTGAGGGGGGAGTGAAGCAAACTCCAACTGATATCACTCCTCTATCAACTGCAGAATGTACGGGCCTCTCTGAAATTTTCTCCCACTGCTGGCGAAACCTGAAGAGCCTTCTGACCACCCTGGGGACCAGAGTCATTGGGGATCCTTACTGGTGGGTAGAGCTGGAAAAAAAGAAATCTCCCTTTCTGTCTCCCCTTACTGGCCAACATCTTGGGAGGGTCCTTCCTAAGTTTCTGATGGCCCTGATTAAGGGTGGCTAAAAAAAACTTCTTACCCTTATCCCTCTTAATCTTGACTGGCAAATTCTTTCCCTTCTCAGTGGATCTCGATAACACCTGATCCAACCCTGAACCAAACAGCAAGGAACCCTCGATTGGCAGACAGCAGAGCCTGTTCTTGATGTGTGATCACCCTCTCCAGGCCTTAACCCACACTGCCCTCCGGGCTGTGTTAACCAAAGCTGCAGTCTTAGCTGATGTAGTATAATAAACGTTGAGCTTAGTGGAGAATCAAAACTCTTTATGAGAAAGAAAAAAGTCCCTCTGTTTACTTTCTTTGTTGCATAAATATCAGACTCTGAAAGTTGGATATTATTTCATAAATTTTATTGTAGCATTTTATTTTATTGTATTTTTATATTTTGCTATGTTTTATATTCCTTTGTACAGCCCTAATGAGGTGAGGATGATTATAGCCAATTAAATTAGATCTTAATTATTAAGTTAAATTAACTTAATGAAGTTTCTTGCTGGATTCATTGTGGTTTAGCGCTGTAGCCTTGCAGCTCCGGGTCTTTGGTTTAGTTCCCACAATGCAGTATTTTTAACGCCCCGTGTTTTAGTTAGATGTTATGTTTTCACTCACATCTGTGTGCTGGATGATTGCAAAGAGGAAACTAGAGTGTGAGCTTCATTGAGGGCAAACACTGATGGATCTAGGAACTTTCTACAATGTGTTGGAGCCATAAATAATTTTATGTGATTGAGATGAGACATTAGAGTGTAAGCTCTTCTGGTGCAGGGAGTGATATGGCTGTGGGGGAGGGGAGATTAGAGTGTAAATTTTTGTTTATTAAAATCTTGCAAACAAAAAACATCATAAAAATCATATTTACATATATACAGAATAAAATATATATAATTAAACAAAACCAGCTTACTTCAGCAAAATAATAACAAATCCTGACCATCACCTAAACCCCCCCTCAGGCTAAGAAACGATTAAACATTTAACCCATGCATGCAGCCTTTCTTCAAAAATCTGATCTTACAAAAATCTAGGGGATGTGAAAGGACAGAAAGGGAAGCCACGCCCCCAGAGACTGACAGACAGCAGCTACGGGGACCTGACATTCCTCCACACCTTTGTCCAGGCTCCCGGCCGCCACCTGTCCTTCTCAAGACCCTGAATCTTCCCAACCTCACCCAGAATGTTGTTCACCACCACCTCGACAGGAAGGACTTTTTTGTGAATGGAGACCTGACACCGTGCATTCCACGTGTAGTAATAGACTACTAAGCTAACTAGAAAAAGTGTCTCAAAATCAAAGTCCCGGTGAGTCTGAAAGGCACCGTAAGACCACTCCACGTAACTCAAGCGGGAAAGGAAAGGGATGCCCAGAGCCCCACCCACCCGCTTGTAGACATCTATATTGAAGGGGCACTGAAGCAAGAAATGGTCCATCATCTCCTCCACCCCACCACACTCCACTCTTGGACAACCACGGTTCTCCGCAGAGCGATGCTTCAGGTTGCCCTTCACATAGAGTCTGCCATGGAACGAGAGCCAGGCCAAATCCCGAAACTTTAAAGGGATTCTCTCCAGATTCGTCAAGCGCAGACCCTCCCTCATAACCGGGCCTGGGCAATCCCTCAAGGCCAATAGCTCGCTAAAGGCAGATTCAACAACCCTCCTCTCCAGGGCCTTCCTAGGGAGAGACTTAATCTCCTCCGCCGTCACTCAACCACTCGCCATTGCCGAAGCATTTTCAGACATAGGGCAACATAAGCCGGGAGCTTACCATATTGAACCCTCAGGCTTTTCACTGGCCCACCATTCTCCCAGCTCCGCGCAAAAAAAGCCTAAACCAGGACTGAAAAATACCAACCCACCCAGGCGGTTCCTCTGCCAGCATGCTACCAAAATTATGTTTCAAAAACATCAGAGAAAAGAAAACCACCGGGTTGACCATACCTAGGCCACCCATCCGCCTGGGAAGGTAGGTTACAGACCTCTTAATGAGGTTCAGTTTGTGCCCCCATAACAGCTGGAAGAAACAACTGTAGATCCTCGCATAGAGAGACACTGGCAAAACACAGACAAAGCTGACAGACAGAAATACCGGGATCAGGTACGTTTAATCAAGTCAATCCTTTCCCTGTAAGAGAGTTTCCAATCCTTCCAGCTGGCAACCTTGGCATCGGCATCTTGTAGCCTGCTTACCCAATTTGCAAGGCCGTAATCACCGGGACCAAATCTGATGCCTAAAACTTTAATTTCCCCCTGGGGCTTTGGGAAGGCGTCCGGAAGGGTAAAGCCTTTGCCTTCCTCTCCCATCCAGAAAACCTCACTCTTATCCTGATTGATCTTTGAGCCAGATGCCTCAGCATACTGTTCCATCACCGAGACCACCTCCTCTGCCTCCTGCGTCCCGGAGATGAAACAGACACGTCATCAGCATAGGCCACGACCCTCAGAGGGGGCTCCCCAGGAATGCCCAAAGGAACTCCACACAATGGTCCGCTCTCTAACCTCCGAATGAAGGGATCGATTACAAACGCATATAGCAGAGGACTCAAAGGACACCCCTGACGCACACCTGAGCCAACCTCAAAGGGCCGTCCAATCCAACCATTTACAAGCATGAAGCTTTCAGCCCCTCTGTATAAAGTCTTTAGCCAATCGATAAAGCCCCCCTCCAGGCCATACTTGCCAAGAAGCAGCCATAGGTACTCATGATTGACTCGATCAAAAGCTTTGGCCTGATCCAATGCCAGCAGGAACTTTCCCCAGCCTGCAGCCCTGCACCGCTCCAGGGACTCCCAGACAGCTAACACTGCTGAAAAAAGTGCTTCTACCCTGAACAGAACAGTGCTGATGGCGAGAAAGTAAATTGCCTGCAACAGATGATAAACGCCAGAAAATGATCTTTGCCAGTATCTTTCTATCAACATTGAGAAGGCTAATGGGCCGCCAATTCTCGAGGAATCCTTACCCTTTGACAGAAGAATCACTGCAGATTGTCGCATGGAGGGAGAGAGCGAACCCTCTCTCAGGCAGCTATTAAACACCTCCACCAAATATGGGGCCAGAGTCACCTTAAAGTGCTTATAAAACTCGGCTGTCAATCCGTCTGGCCCAGGCGACTTCTTCATGGCAAGCTGATCAATAGCTTCTTCACCACCTCATCTGCCGTGATATCCTCTGCCAAACTCACAGGAGAACTGCCATTTCCCAGTCCTAGAGTAGAGTCCAGAAAACCCGACATGCTCGCCCGATCGAGGTCCCTCCTACCCAGGAGGTCAGCATAATATGACCTGGAGGTTTCCAGGATCCCCGACTTGGACTTTGTCAGGGAACCTGTACTGTCAACCAGGAATACAACTGACTTAACTGCTCTACCTTGTTTGTAGTTCTGGTAAGGGTCGGGCGAGTGATATTTCCCATAATCCCTTTCAGAACCAAAGAGGCATGCCTGTCATATTGACACTGCCTGAGCAAGAGTTTAACCTCAGAGATCGCTTCTGGATCTCCATTATTCAAGACAAGCCTATCGAGCTTCCTCCGCAGACGTTGGTAGGTGACATACTTATCAAGCTGTTTATTTCTTCCTATGGCCTTGAAAAACCCAACGATCCTTCGTTTTGTAAGCTCCCACCACTCGGACTTACTGCTGCAAATGTCCATGATTGATACCTGTGCCTGAAAAAAAATCCTCAAAGGATTGACTCACCTTCTCATCATCCAGGAGTGCCGAATTCAGCTTCCAGGTACCCCTCCCCTTAGGTGGTGTATCGGGGCCACTCAGAGTCACAGACAGAATACAGTGATCGGAAAATTCCACCGCCTGACACACTGGTGCCGAGAAGGTGGAGTTCCCCTTTAAAAAAAACCTATCTATTCTACTCTGACTAGCACCTCGCTGAAAAGTGAATCCCGTGTCGTCTGGGCAGCAGTGTGAATGTGCACATCAACCAGACCCTGCCTCTCTAGCCGTCACAGTCCAGCCTGACTCCGGGACCTTTCCTGTCCTTAGTCCTAGTGACGGTGTTAAAGTCACCACCGAAGACAACTTGCTGGGCTGTAAAAAGAAAAGGCTTGATCTTCATGAAGAGGCATTTCCTGTCCCATTTTGTCTGGGGCCCATAGATGTTAATCAGGCGCAGGTCCTGCGACCCCATGGAGACGTCTAAGCCCATGCATCTCTCCATTTCTACCCTCAATAATCCGCCGACAGGTTACCATGCCGGAAAAAAGTACCGCAACTCCAGTGTAAGGCTCGGCTGCAAGAGACCAGAAGGAGGGGCCCGCGCCTCCACTCCTTCCTCGCCATATGAACATCCCCCAAACTGGACAACCTGGTCTCTTGCAAAAAGAAAAATATCAGCATCAAACCTGCTGAGCAAAAATAAGGCCATGTTATGAGCACTTACTGATTTTATGCTGGCGACATTAATGGTCGCCACCTTCAAAAGGAGTGGGAACCGCCATCAGGATGATCGAGGTACCCGTTTCTTAGCCTGCTCCACCATCCACACACACCCATCACACCCCCCCCTCCCCCACCCCACAGCAGTCCCCCCCCCCCCCCCCCTTCACCCCAACACCCCCCCCCCATCATTCACCCCACCCACACAAGGAGATGACACATTGGATGGATCATCAGACACTGGGACCACAGGGACAGAGACATTGGGGACCCCTGGCACAGCCTCCCTCTCCTCAGCCTCCTCCATGTCCAGACAAAAAAACTCTTCCACCAAAGCTGACTGGTTATGCATGGCCTCAGGGCACCGGTTGTATGAATGGCCAACCTTATCACACAGATTGCACCTGATGATATTACAATCCTTAGCCAGGTGCCCCAGATCCTGACATAGGGAGCACTTCATCTCTGGACATGAGGAGGTGAAGTGACCCCGAGAACCGCACTTATTGCAGAGCTTGGGCTGTCCAGGGTAGAACACCACAATCCTATCCTTCCCAATGAAGGCTGAGGAGGGCAGATGCTGGACCACATTCCCACACACACATACAACCTCATCTGCACCGACCACCCCCCAGTCCATATCCCTCTCTCATCCACAATCTTCTTCAAGGGGGTCAGTAGCTCCCCAAATCTCCTCAGCCAGACAGCCAAGTCAGCAGAAGGAATTGACTCATTCTGTACTATAATGGTGACCATCTTGACTAGAGGTTGGCGTGAGACAACCTTTGGGACAAGTCCCTTCCACTCCGCAGACCCCTATACATATGTTCATATTTCTCCCAGAATATATCCAGAGACTCGGGCGAACAAAGGACAGGTCATATTCATAGGATCCTACAGGGCTGATCAAGGCGAAGATGTCATCAGCCTTAAACCCCATCTCCAAAATCCTGTCCACCACCAACTTCCTGACCGGGGGAGCACCCCCACCTTCCCATCTGAGCTGCACCAAATTCCTCCTCCTGAAGGATAGGGGTGCAGATGGCAGACCTGCAGCAGATCTCCCCCCAGAGCTGACAACATGATGTGACCCCCTCCTTCCAGCCAGAGCCCCAGCATAGGTCTTATTTGCAGCATTAGTTGTAGTGGACCTTAAAGCTGCACCCCGCCCATTGGTTGCAGGAACCTCAGAGCCCCCGCTCTGCAAACCACCATCAGAGGCAGCAGCAGCAGTCACTCCATCCACCAACACACAGGCATTCCCCTTTCCAGCATTGCAAGCACTCTTATCATCCACATTTCCTTTCACTCGTGGCACTACTGCTCCCAGCAGAGACCCACTCACACCAGATGCTCCTGTCTCCCCCTCCCCCAACATACTCCTCTTAGGCAAAAGCCTTCCACTCCTGGTCACTCTCCCCTGGGTTTCAGCAACACCTTTTATAGTGCAGCTGACATCTTCCCTCCCACCATTTTCTGCTGCATTTGCAGCCATCAGCAGGGATTGTCCAGCAAAAGTCTCAGATCCCACCTTTACCTTCCCCCAGCAGAGTCCACAGTCACAGAGTTCTTAGTATCAGAGTCCACAGTCCTGCAGGCACAGCAGCCATCTTCCCTGCAGAGCTCTGTGCAGACACTGGAGGATTTCCCTCCAAAACTCTGCAGTGCACATGGCTGTCCATACTGGAGTCCAAAACGTCACTTTTAATAAAGCGTGGCTTTGCTGTCATTTTTTCCTTTACAGGACCAGGTACAGAGTCCTCACCGTCATCCTCATCCGCAGAATCCTCAGAGAACCGGAAGGTTCTTCCAATTAGAGAAGACTCCAATTCATCAATGAATTTTAGCAGCCCTCCGCCATTTTCCTCTACCTCCTGTGTTGCTCCTCCAGCTTGCTGGGGAGGGAGGGAGGCAGAGGCTGACATTTCCTCCAGGGAAGCAGATCCTGAGGTGGATGGGATAGCAGGGGCAGCATCCAGGACCCCCTCCTCACTCTCCACCCATACTGCCACCGCCGATGCTGGATCCTTATCGGAGTCTCCTTTCATCTTCCGGAACCTTTCCTCATTTTGGAACTTTTCCTTAAAAGCTCCGCTCTTCTTCTTCAGTGCCTTTACCAAATTCTGCTGCTGCTTGATGGCGTCCTCCAAACCCTTCATCTCCGGCTTCAGAGTCTGCCGCTTGCTGCTCCATGCCTTGTCATGGAGAACTTTTTTTCTCTTGTAATCAGCCTTCAGGTTCATCAGCTTTTCCTCCTCCTTTGTGATTCTCACCAGATAATAAGCAACCCGCTCTCTGAAGACAGGGAGGGATTCCCCTCTTTTAGGGCCACAGCCAAGGTCTTCAGGTGTAGGTGAAGCATGGGAGGGCAAGCTGGGTCCCTCAGAGGGAGCATGGTCTGAGCCTATCCCAGAAGAGATCATGATTCTGGGGCCAGGTGAGCAGGCCTGGCCCCCTAGTGTCTGGAGAGGGAGAGCTACAGCACCACAACCTCTCTGGTGCAGAGTGTAAGCTCCTCTGGTACAGAGACTGATGTGACTGGCTCAGTGTTCTCTGTACAGCGCTGCGGTATATGTCAGAGCTATATAAATGTATAATAATAATAGTGTGTGACTGTGGGGAGAGGGGACATTAGAGTGTAAGCTCCTCTGGTACATAGTCTGATGTGACTGGCTCAGTGTTCTCTGTACAGCACTGCGGTATATTATCAGAGCTATATAAATGTATAATAATAATAGTGTGTGATTGTGGGAGAGGGGACATTAAAGAAAGAGAAGTTATGAGGACCTGACATTCCTCTACACCTTTGTCCAGGCTCCTGGCCACCACCTGTCCTTCTCAAGACCCTGAATCTTCCCAACCTCACTCAGAATGTTGTGCACCACCACCAGCTCGGCAGAAAGGACTTTTGTGCAAATGGAAACTTGACACCGTGCATTCCACGTGTAGTAACGGACTACTAGGCTAACTAGAAAAAGTGTCTTAACCCCTTCACGCCGAAGCCTCCCGGCCCTTTAAGGGTTTTCAGAAGCTGGGAGGAGGGGCGGGGTTTAGGATCATGTGACTGCCATGACACGCCATCACAGTGGTCACATGATCGGGAAAGGTCCCGATTGAAAGAGGAGATTGGGACCTTTCTGTCGGTACCTGACATGCCTGCTGGGAGAGCGCAGGGCGCACACTCTCAGCACATATGTTCTTTTTTTAATAGAATGCAAATGTGCGGCTGCTCGGCGTCTAGGCCCAGACGCCGGCAGGCCGCACATTTGCGTTCGGTTGGCGTGAAGAGGTTAAAATAAACCTGGCCAGTAGAATGCATTTATGCTCAAAACATACACGCATAAACATGCGCATACATGTTGTAACATTAGAGTCTGGCAAAAATAGTCCTAAACCTAAGTGCATAAGGCCCTAATCCCATTGCTTTTAATGACTGGCCATCTGAAACAATCCTTCCATACAGCACAAAAGTAAAAATAATTAATCCATTATTGTCCATGTTTATTAGAAAATGCACAAAAAAACTGGAATTATTTTCAGAATCGTTCGGTTGCTCCGTGCTCATTACAGTCAATTGAGGAACAATTAGCAAGTTGCAACCAAGGAGACAATAGTGCTGTGTGAAGACACCCAACATTTAGAAGAGATGTTTTGGGAGTCATACGCTGCTGGGGGAGAGGTGAAGAGAGTGGGGAAGAGACCTTTCAGTGTTTGCAGAGTTGGTGGAGATGGTGATGGTGGCGTCCATTGCAGTTATGAAGGAGGAAAGGTGAAGGTAGTTGAGGAGCACCTGATACCAAATCTTGACCTTTACTGAGATGCAGTTTGGAGTCAGATGACCAGGAGGAAGTAAAAGGACAAAGGAACCTGAAAACAAGGAGGAGTGGAGGGTCCTGAATAGAAGAGACGAACTGCAGTGACATAATAAAAATTAATTAAGTTGTCTGAAGGCAGAAACACCTTTGCTAACAGTGTCTTCAGCACAGGTCATTCTGCTGCTGCTTCTTATTCTCAGAGCATTAGATGTGGAGCAGCTTGATAGTTGTGGTCTTTTGGGATCGCTGGTCTTGTTATTTCTATATTTTTTATATGGATAGAGACAGACACCAACCCTAGTACCTTATAAAGACAGAAGATAAGCTGAGATAATGCTGTGCTGCCAACCATGTGCCAATAGTTTGGGAAAGGTGGCCAGGTCTTCTCATCCAACATCAGTACCTGACCTCACAAATGCTCTTCTGGCTGAATGGAAGCAATATCCCCAGACACACTCCAAAATATCGTGGAAAGCCTTCTCACTAAAGCAAGCAAAGGGGTGGGGTGAAATTCCATATATATACAGTTGTGTTCAAAATAATGGCCCCCCCCCCCCCCCCCCCCCCCCCCTCCCCCCCCGCAGTGTGTTGAAAAAAAGTGAATAAAGCTGAAAATCCTTCTAATAGCTTTTATTTCCATCCACACAAATGCATTGGGAACACAACACATTCTATTCCAAATCACAACATGAAGAAAAAATACATCAAATTTGTGTTGTTCCTCTAAAAAAATGGAAGAAAAGTGAATATTAGACGGTTCAAAAAAATCGCAGTGTTTGTATTCTTCTTTACAAACTCAAACATTCACTATATAAACTGAGAAATGTTTGAAGATTTTGCTTTCCTTTGAATGACTTCATGAATATTTGGTTGTAGTCGCACTGTTTCTGAGAACTGCTGTACATCTGTGTTGCATGGAGTCACCCAACTTCTGGCCCCTGTGATCAGGTATTCCAGCCCAGGATGATTGGACCACATTCCACAGTTCTTCTCTATTTCTTGGTTTTGCCTTAGAAACGGCATTTTTGATGTCACCCCACAAGTTTTCTATTGGATGAAGATCCGGGGATTGGGCTGGCCACTCCATAACGTCCATCTTGTTGGTCTGGAACCAAGATGTTGCATGTTTACTGGTGTGTTTGGGGTCGTTGTCTTGTTGGAACACCCATTTCAAGGGCATTTCCTCTTCAGCATAAGGCAGCATGACCTCTTCAAGTATTCTGATGGATTCAAACTGATCCATGATCCCTGGTATGCGATAAATAGGCCCAACACCATAGTATGAGAAACATCCCCATGTCATGATGCTTGCACCACCATGCTTCACGGTCTTCACAGTGTACTGTGGCTTGAATTCAGTGTTTGGGGGTCGTCTGACAAACTGTCTCCGCCCACTAGACCCAAAAAGAACAATCTTACTTTCATCCGTCCACAAAATGTTGCGCCATTTCTCTTTAGGCCATCAATGTGCTCTTTGGCAGATTGTAACCTCTTCAGCACGTCTTTTTTCCAACAGTGGGACTTTGCGGGGACTTCTTGCAGATAGCTTGGCTTCACATAGGCATCTTCTAATTGTAACAGTCCTCACAGGGAACGTCACACCTTCTTTCATCTTCCTGGAGCTGATTGTTGGCTGAGTCTGCGCCATTTTGGCTATTCTTCTATCCATTCGAATGGTAGTTTTTCGCTTTCTTCCACGTCTTTCAGGTTTTGGTTGCCATTTTAAAGCATTTGCAATCATTTTAGCTGAGCAGCAGATCATTTTCTGCACTTCTTTATATGTTTTCCCCTCTCCAATCAACTTTTTAATCAAGGTATGCTGTTCTTCTGAACAATGTCTGGAACGACCCATTTTCCTCAGAATTTCAGAGAGAAATGCACTGTAACCAGCATGTACAACATTTGCTGCCTTCCTTCCTTAAATAAGGGCAATCATTGCCACCTGTTTTTCAAAGAATAAATGACCTCACTAATAGAACTCCACACTGCTATTATATTGAACACGCCCCTTTCAATGAGTGATTCAATGACACAGAATCAGCAGCATGCATGTCATGACTGTTGGGTCTGTTGGATTTCTATGACTCTACTACACCTGATAGGAAATTATTTGCCATGTAGAAATATCATTTCTACCAAAAACAGTGATTGATCCGGTTAGTGATGTCTGACTGCTATTATTTTGAACGCAACTGTATATATATATATATATATATATATATATATATATATATATATATTCTGTGTCTTTTTTTTTGCATAAAATCTCTGGACAACCACCTACATGAAGTTATTCATTAAGCAATATATTTATAGTAACATGTTTTCTCTTCAGATGAATGAATAATATTCATAAAGTTTTGGACACATAGGAGTTAACAACTTCTTGCAGGCACCTATTAGTTATTACATATTACCTAGATCCATTCAACCTCCCAGCCAACTCTTTAATTAGAAGTTAGCTCTGCAGTGCAGTTTTTTGTGTGTTTTTTCTTTAAGTCATTAACCAATGGTCCTCCAAACCCCAACCCCTCATCTCTGCCTTATGGAAGAATGTTGCTTCTCTGATTGGAAAAAGTGCAGAGTCAGGGCAGTGACATCACAATATCCACCTCATCCATTTTGAACATGTTTTTTATTCATTTAGAAAATGCAAAGCATTTTCTGAGTGGTGCCCATGCTAAATGGTCGACCTCCTGGTGTTCAGGGGCAGCTGTTCAGTCCAGGACCCAGAAGCAAATGGCGTTCACTGGAGTACGGGTGTCTACTTCACTGATTTCCAAGTTCCAGGAGTATCAGTCATGTATGTTCCAAAGAAATGACATTGGTCCAAGCAGGTCAATGTAACTATGCAATAAATATCCATACCTGATATTCTTCTATGAGGAGGAATGGGCTCCTTCCAGGCATATCTGCATTCAGTTTATGACTCATGTATGCTGCAACATGGAAGCTCTCATAGACTAGATTTAAGACCACACTCCTCAGAGGGGCCTTGACATGGCAGTGTGACTTCCAAATATATTTGCAAATGCCGCGCAATTAAAACCTCCTTTTTTATTGCAAATCGTAAATGTGCTGGGAAATACACACTTTATTTTGTTTGTTTTTTTCTTTTCAAAGCCCTTCCATGTGCACTTTCCTCTAAAACAGCCATTTTCAATCCGGGTTCTGTGTGCCCTAGGGTTCCACCAGAGGTTTCTAGGGGTTCTTTGAGCTGTGGCTGCTTGACATTTCAGTTGATGGTGCCTGCATAGTTACAGGACCATCACCACTTGGCAGAAGCAGCGGCATGGCAGCAGTGACCTTTTCAGCATTCTTCTCAATGGCCACCAATGTACGGAGATTTTTTTCCACTGACCTTCAATCAATTGGTTTTTGCAGGGGTTCCCTGAGAAACTGAAAATTCATTCAAAAGTTCCTCTAGGGTAAAAGAATTATATATATAATTATATATATAAGAAAGGCTGCTCTAAAAATTTGTTATCAATTGGGGTGGTTGCCATTTTGTTTAGTTGCATAATTGAATTTTACAACTTGAGCTATTAATGTTGGCATAGTTGTATGTCATTCTGATCTCTTCAAATTTTTCATGTTTCTTTTTATTTAATTCTTTTCATTTCATGGGAAATCAGTTCACAAGTGTCGTATAGCAAGTTTTAATGGTTAACAACATATAATCTCATTTGTATCTATTTCCATTTATAACGGATTCCTTTTATACTATTTATTTTGTAACCAGCATATATTTGAATGACTGAAAGATGAAATCCTATTAAATAATACAAGAACTTGTATTATGTAAATGAATAACTATTAGAGTAGCTTGCCATTACATTTTATTAATAATCATTCACATAAAAATTAACATTTTCCATTGAAAAGTAATAGAAACAGCAAAATACCTTTTATTGCTAAGCACACTTAATTCCAAACATACAAATTGTATCCAATTCACTTGTATCCAGGGTGGATAAAAATCAATGATTTTTAAAAAAAAAAATCAAAAAAATCAGATTTTTTTTTTATTTAAATCAGATTTTTTTTATTTAAATCGGATTTTTTTAAATAAAATGCTTTTTGAGGAAAATATATTACCATCCAAAGGTTATTCCATCATGAAATAAAGATTAGTTTTTAATTATGTAGAATAAGGCTGGATATGTTTAATTATTTTGGTAAATAAATTCCATGAATCCATTCACAATGTCATGTTCTTCCAGAGTTTTTTGTAAGATTATTGGGCAGTTTTTCTGCCTACAAGATATTATCACAGATGATTGGTTTACTTTTGCAGTTCTCAAAACTGAATTTGACTCAGCGGAGATCACAGGCCTCTTCACAGCAAAAATGTTATAACATGAACAGAGTTAAGAAAAAGACCTTCATCCTAACTTCTACAAACCTATGAATACAGAATCAACCCCTTCACTGCTAAGTTCAAGAAGTTCAGTGAATAGAATAGAAACAATATTTTTCTGATTGTTTGGAGTGGAATAGATCTGCACAAGAAGAAAGTGAAACTAAGTGTGAGGAGGAAGGGGCTGACAGTGCGAGGAGGAAGGGGCCGACAGTGCGAGGAGGAAGGGGCCGACAGTGCGAGGAGGGAGGGGCCGACAGTGCGAGGAGGGAGGGGCCGACAGTGCGAGGAGGAAGGGGCCGACAGTGCGAGGAGGAAGGGGCCGACAGTGTGAGGAGGAAGGGGCCGACAGTGCGAGGAGGAAGGGGCCGACAGTGCGAGGAGGAAGGGGCCGACAGTGCGAGGAGGAAGGGGCCGACAGTGCGAGGAGGAAGGGGCCGACAGTGCGAGGAGGAAGGGGCCGACAGTGCGAGGAGGAAGGGGCCGACAGTGCGAGGAGGAAGGGGCTGACAGTCTAAGTTTCTTAAAATATATATATTTTGTTTAGCCAAATTAGTTACCAAACATGGATGTTTAAGCAAATCATATATGCTGGAATGTTATTGTTTCAGATGAATAAATCTATTTAAATTATTATTAAGGTAATGATTATTTTTCTCCTTCTAAGTACAACAGAAAAGTTGTCCAAATATGAATGATTAACCTATTAAACTGGGGATAAAAAAACTAATATGATAAGTTGTTATTATAAAAATCTTCATCTATTTGTATATTACAGTTATACCAGCAAGAATTAGTCTTTATGTAGAAAACTAGGATTTGAATCAAGCCTTACTGACTAGTGATTTAAATCGTGATTTAAATCAGTTTGATTTAAATCAAATCCACCCTGCTTGTATCATTTCATTTTTATAGCAATAATGGGGTTGATTTATCTAGGCAAATAAGCGTTTTCTTTGCATCTGAGCGCTGCACATTGCAAGAGAACTTTCCCTAGAGCTTAGTAAATACGGTGAAGTTTCACTTTACAACAAATACCTAATCACATGCAAGGGAAATAAAAACAGCATTTTTGCTTCCACATGATTGAATGATGGAAGTCAGCAGAAATTTACCTCATTCACGAAGCTCTAGGGAATATTCACCTGCAAAGAGAACAGTCTAGATGCTTTTAGTAAATCAACCCCAATGTGTCATGGAATTTAACAGTACATTGATTTTAAGCTTTCAGAACTAGACACAGTTGTTCCTGGCACAGGACCTAATTCACATGAAGGTTAAAAAAATATGATTTGACACCCATGACTTGAATTTTCATTACCATTAGATACTTTACATAGAGTTGAATGCATTCCCCACAGTTCACTATTTGTAAAGAGGAACAGTGAATGCACAAGATAAATGCAAATTAAGGTTACACATTAATTTGAAGCGAATGTGTAGCAAATTTGTATTGGTTGAAATCATTGTATCTATTTGTCATCATTTTTTTTAATACATTTTTTATATGCATGACACAAATGATGGAACAAACAGATTTAATTTTGTATCAATTTAAAATGATTCTGAATAATCACATCTACAATGCTTCACACTAATGGTCCCATTAATAAGGAACTCTTTGTCTTAAGGCCAACTCCAGCCAAAAACATTTTTTGTTGCTTTGGATATTGCAGTAATAGATCCTAACCTCATTAAGATTTTATTCCTACCGGCACCCATTAGGAAAATGTATCCCCACTTCCTGTCCTGCACAGTGTGGGGATCAGAGGGACAGAAGGTGAACCTTTTAAAGAAATAAAGGCACTTTATTAGTAGAGAATTGGCCCCTGTGCACCTAAAATGAGGCTCACCATTGGATCCTAGGAATGGCCAAAGTCATCATGAAGGGCAGAAAGTCTGAACTCTAATGGAGCAGGGCATCCAGTAAAAGGAAATCATAGCTGTTTTTTGGTCTGCAATATCAACTAGTAATGCATCCATTGAATGTGAATGTTGTGTAGTCCACTTATCTATATCACCAATGAAGTATTCAGTTTAGGAGGTGTCGAATGGCTACCATTTTCTGAGTATAAAATATACTTCTAGGATAGATCTCTGTAACTGACAGATTTCCTTTAATGATTGTCCACCAGTGATATAGGGGGCTCATATGAAGATAAGAGCACCTCATTATTAAAAAGTACAAAGTAGTAGCATCTATGAGGCTGTAAGACTACAGCAGGTTGGGGAATCCGCTGTGACGCATGTAATAGAAGGACCGTATGTTCACTGCCTTCTTGATGGCTGTTCATAAAATTATGGTGTTTAGTGTTAAATGCCTGCATAATATTGTCAAGTTTGATTTTTTTTTTGTGATTTTTTCACCCTGGATGTTTCACAGTGTCACTATGAACAGCAGAGAGCTCACGCTTCAATGGAGTAGGGCAATCCGAATAAGGTGAGGCAGAGCTATTTCTGCCCAGCAATATGACATAGTAAGGGGTCTGTTAGATGTGGACTTTTTGCAGTTTGCTCATCTATATTCCCGATGATGTTGATCAGGTATAAATGAATGGTCCAGGACACATTATGCAAATTAAGAGGTGTAAAATGACTAAAAGAAAAATTCTTATATAGGCCTTAGCAGTCAGAGTCCTTTCTGGTTCCAACAGTGGTATAGGTTGCTCATATGAAGGTCTAGGATCATCTATTTGAATCTAATTGTTAAGTGGTACAAGTGAGTAGATGTAGGCTGTGACTATGACTATGGAAATAGGCTAGAAGCATACAATTATGATCAAGCTGAAGAATCAGTTTTAATACATTTATTAGGTGGACATTCTTTTATAGATTTACCAGCGGTTGTTCATAACACTGGGATGTTAGTCCATGTTGAACACTTGCATTAAGTTGTTAAGAGCTTGAACTTCTGTGATTATCTCCCATTCTTTTGGAATTTTGGCTGGTTTTGCGCTGTATTTTTTTGCAAACTGCTGATTAAATTGTACGAATATAAATTTCCAGTAGTCTGAACACTCAACGCTGGGGTCAGGCTGAATGGTCCAGTCTGGATAATATGTAAGGTACTCTTTGTATGGATGCCATTTCCCATCTGTATCTGGATTCCTAAAGTTGCTTTTGGATACAACAAGCGTGGAACAGACGTCTATTACCAAAGTACGATCTTCGTGCCATTTATATCCTCCCAATCCTGTTGATCTGTGGATAGATGCAAAGTGATGCCTATGTTCTCCACCTCCTGCTTCACAAGGAACTTTACAGAATGGACACTGTTTGCCACAACCAATCACCTTCTTGAGCAATTCATCCTGAGGCTTCAGAGTCACTTTGGAAAGTACAGCCTGTATATCCAGAGATCCCAGTTCTGTTAGGATTTGTTGCTCTGTCTCTGTGAGGGAATGTTGAATGTCAGATGAAAACTGCTCAACTGCAGTCGTGTTACGAAAAGTGATCACTTTCATCTCATTCTGTGGTATTACCAGTTCCTTTTGTAACATTTCACAAACTTTTTCTAAAAATGATGATATAGTAGGCATTTCTATACATGCTTTCTCTTTAAGTGCAGTTTCTATTTTCATCATTATGGAGTAGAGAAGATTTTTGCATAAATTCTTTAACGTGGCTGAGCTCTTGTACTGTTCAGAGATGTAACTTAGTATCCATGATTCTGAAAATTTCTCATATGAATGAATGTATTCTACGTATTTCTGGAAAGACATTTCTTCCAATAGCTTTTCAAGCATTTTACACTGAAAAAAGCTTCTGCTACTGAATATGATGTTTTCAGAACTGTGTAAAATGTCATCCACAATTTTTTTCCCAAGATGTTTGAAGACGTAGTCAGTAATTGCTGGTTTTAGACATCGTTCACAGAATTGTCTGGCTCGGTTCTGGCTTTCACCTTTTTCTTGAAAAATGCTGAAGAATGCTGACAAGTATTGAGGTTTAAGGCTTTCCAGACAAAATGTTGGGTCATTATTTGTGATAAATGAATCATGCAGTTCCTGAAACCTTTCAGCCGCATTTCCAAGAGTGATCAGTTTGATATCTAGCTCCAGTTCTCTTGAACCATGAAGATTGGTAGTACTTTGAAGTTTTTCATTGATCTTGTACAGTAATTCTTGACTGTAGGTGTCATCATAATCCTCGGACGTATCAGCTTTTTCTTTAACATATTTGTCGCACATATCTATTAGAGAGACAGCAAAATTCTCTACTCTTTCAAATGTTTGACTTTGAATGTCCAATTTGTCCTTGACTAGATCCCACCAAGAGTGATCAATGTACTTTTCATCCATTTTAAACGTTTGCTGACCATGGTCTTGTAGACTGCTTATGCCCTTTAATTTTTCATGTACAGCAGATCCCCTACTGCTCAGGTCATGTCTTAGTTGCTGTAAAATTAAATTTTCAATATTGCGTCTCTCTAAATTCTTCATCCTCAGATCTCTCAATGTCCTCTTCCACATTGATTCAAATTCATGTTCTATGTTCTCAAAACTTAGCTTAGTTTTTTCTCTTTTTACTGGTTTCTAAGAGAGAACTAATTTTTTCTTCTATTAGTATTTGATATTGACTTTGGATGTTCTGGATCTCAAACTTCCCCTTCTGGATAGAAACTGCCTTGCTACATTTGTTCAGAGCATTTCTTTCAAGTTCTTGCCATAGGAACAGTACACTTATTCTGAAATCTTCCCGATAACGTTCTATAAGATGAACATTTCCAGACTTACTGTCAAAATATTTGTCTAGCAAAATCAATCATTTTTTGTTCCTCCTCAAAAACCAGCTGGTGAAGTTCTCTCTTGTACTCCTCACAAGTTTGAATCTCCAGACTCTCAGCCGTCTGATTTTTTATATTATTTTCTGTGCTGGTGACAAAGTTGTAGACTTTTTTGCAGAATTCCCATTCCCAAATAGAAAACTGCATAGTCAGATTATTATAAGCATCAGCTACCAGACTGTTCTTAAAACTGAAGATGAATTTTTCATGTTTTACTCCTTTCCACAAGCTTTCTATCCATGTAATAAATTCATTTATGCTGCAAGCTGCATTTTGGGTTCTCATGAACTCAAATAAATACTTCTTCAGCTTTTGGACATTTTCACTGTAACCAGAGTTTACTGGAGCCATTGGAGGGACCCCTTGCCACAGACCAGGAATGTACCAACTGTGTTTCTCCAGATCATAGTCTATCACATCACTAAAAGATGTGATTCCATCTTGCTTCTCCATTTTTGCAGCCACTTTCGTCATTTCATCCAGCTGTTCCCGAAGTTTCTTCCTGTCTCTCATGTTGTTTTCATGGGCAGATACATCACTGACATTCTGGTGTACAAACTGGCAGTTTGGTTTCTTCCCTACTTTCTTCATCCGAAGAAAAGCATGGACCACAATCTGTAAAATATCTTTCATTTCTGTTGAGTTTTCCATGGACATATTAACGATCGTTATATCACTTAACCCAACTACTAGTGTGGCCAGCTCATTGTCATGTTCATGACTGTCCTCTAATGAGGCCAACTCTTGAGCTTTCAGTCCCTCAGTGTCAATCACTATAATGAATTTACAGCCTAGTTGTCCTTCAAAATCCTCTTTCACCTTTAGGAGAGTCATGAAAGCTCCTCTAGTACATCGTCCACTAGCCACTGGGAACTGCAGACCAAACATGGTGTTCAGAAGGGTGGATTTCCCCGTACTCTGCACTCCCAGCACAGTTATTACTCTTATTTTACTTTTCATTTCTGTCTTGTAACATAATTCAGTCAAGACATCAGTTATCCACTTCATGGGGATGTTTGAGGCATCTCCATCTATGAGCTCCAATGGAAACCCATCCAAGAGAAGGTCAGCAGCAATTCTTGGAAGTCTCGTAAACTGCGCTCTCTCTGCTGGAATAATTTCTTTTTCAACCATAGAACATTCAGCCTCATAAAACTGCCCTAACTCACGGATGAAATGTTCAATTCCTAAAGAGCTGTCAGATATTTTTTGATCAACCTGTTTGAGTTCCACAGGATTATTTGACTTGCTTTTGCATTTCTCTTTGTATTCCACTTGTAAGGCAGTGAGATTCTTCCTAGCGATGCTATCCAGTTCTAATTTCATCCACTTCAAAAAATATTGTTTCTCCACCTGAGACAAATGAGTGACTGCAGTAACAAAGAGCATTATAGGATTGGGTAAATCATGCTCATGTTGTTTTTTGTGCAGTTCAATACGTTTCTGTTCCAGTTCATTTTTATATTGTTGGGCATTTTTGTCACCTTGGTTTGTCATTCTGCAAAGTTCTTTTTCTACTTTGGATAGCTGTTTCCACAGATCCCCCTGTAGTTTTAGTGTTTCTTTTTTATACTCTTCCACATCTCCTATTTTGGAAGTAATAACACATGCGCATGCTCTTGCTTTTTGACAGTCAGGAAAGTTCTCATCCACTTCTATCTGGAGCCCATGGGTTTGCTTTTTCATACTCTCTAATGAAGGCTTTCTTTCTTTGCGTATTATGGTTTTGAGGATACTTTGTATCTTTTTCACAAATGCTGCATCATTTAGATCGTTCCTTTTGACTATTAATTGTTTTTTACTAACATGTAATGTTTCCATTAAGTGTTTCAAAAAATTCTGAGTTTCTTGGTTTATCTCTTTGCCGGGACCTGGGGTAACAATGAAATAAAATTCAGTGTCAGTGTTATTGCAGGTGGACAACAGTCTGACTTGCCTCTCACAAATGTCCTCAACAAATATGAAGATAGCTGATGACACTCGAGTCAGAAATGTGAACTGTTTCCAGCTGGGCTCCAGGTCTCCACGTAGGTTGGCCACTGAGAGGGGTTCTGGAAAAACATCAGAATTATCACAAGGGAAATACCATGAAACTTCCACCAGCCCATCAGATATTTTTCTCTTAATGTTCCCACCTTCCATATCATGGGATATGAAGAAGTTATGTTGTTGTTGGGCTGGATTAAGAATCTGGTTTAAGATTTTAGATTTGGATAATTTATTTTCCCCTAATCTGACAAAAGAGAAAGTGGGCATTGGGATATTCACCACATTTTCCTCTCTGAACCCTTTACTGTCCAATAATGAATGAGGTCTCCACTTCTTTACAATGCCCCTCATTGCCCACAGCAAAAAGGTACAGTGTGACCCGTCACCAACTGGGGGAAGCAGCAGAGGAACTGCAAACTGGCACATGGACATTTTGGTTACAATCTCTTGCTGTAGAAAACTGTCTGAGCAATGCAAGAGAACACAAAGGGCATCCAAAGGGTGGATAGTACTTGAGGTATCATGTGCAACTTTAAGTATATCAAACATATCATCATCACCATCATTATCATTATCATTCTCATCATCATTATCTTCTTGAATAGTTGGATCTTTTTTCAGCTGAGTGCTTAGTGAGGACCTGTTCAAAGCCATGAGGTTTTTCAAGAAGTGCCATGGAATTTCATTAATAGTGTATAGTTCAGTTTCTTTTAGATCTTGGGATCCAATGCTCAGGACATCAGTTAAGGTCACTCTGGACGTCAAGTGATTTTTCATATTCAACTGTTCTACAAGTTCTTGAAATGTGCTTTTCTTTTCTACGATTAAAAAAAAATTCAATACATTTTTCACAAAATATTGTGCTCTAAAATAAGTCTTATTAATATTGTCACCTAGCCTAAGAAAGATATTAAAATAGAGACACTCTATATACAGTCATGGCCAAAAATATTGCCCCCCCCCCCCCACCTTTCTGTCAAATAATGCACCACTCACCCAGAAAATTGTTGCAATTACAAATGTTTTGGCATTCTCATGTTTATTTCTGTTCTTTGTATTGGTATGACCCAAAAAGGTGTAAAAACATAAAGCCAAATCTGACACAGTCCACGCAAAACCCCAAAAATGGAGTGGACAACATTATTAGCACCTTCTCAAAATTGTAAGAAATAATTGCATTCCAAATATGTGATGCTCCTGTATTTCCAAATAAACTCACCTGTATCCATTAACAGGTGCTGACAATATAGAAATCACTTTGACAATCAGTTAAAATAGTGAAAAATTGACTGAACCTTTTTGTTGTGTGTCTCTGTGTGCCACATGGAGCATGCAGAAGAAAAAGAGCAGCAAAGAATTGTCTGAGGATCGGAGAACACAAATTGTGGAAACACACAGACAATCTCAAGGTTACAAGTCCATCTCCAGAGATCTTAATGTTCCACTGTGCACAACATTGTCGAAAAATTTACAGCTCATGGCACTGTAGCTAATCTCCCTGGACGTGGATGAAAGAGAAAAATCAATCAAAAATTGCAACGAATGGTGGCTAAAGAACCTTGATTAACTTCCAGGAAAATTCAAGCTGACCTTCAGACACAGGGTACAACTATGTTAGCTCACACTATATTCAAGTGCACAATCCCAACACACACGTTCCTGCACTATGGCTGTGTATATAAGCGGGTGCTGCAGCGACCATCGGCTGGAACTAAGAGATCCAAGGAGAAGAATATCACCAGCACACACCGAGGGTCTCCAATGTGGGTCCAAAGCTTTAATAAACGATCACAAAGTTACAACAAAAGCAATGTTTCTGAGCCTTGCAGGACCACTTGATCAGGCATGTGACAGTCTGTTATGATCCGCCAGGTGGTGCCCCTGGCTGCCCACTTGACAGACCTACCCAAAGTGTGGAGTCTAAGTCCCGGTCTGTGCTTTCACCAGGGCCCCTGATGGTGGGGATGGACTTGAAACAGACCGGGACCAGGTCACGACCTCCGAGTAGGCCCACCAGTGGCAGAGGGAACCTCCGGGGATGTTAGGTACCGGGAGAGCCAGATATGAGGAGGACGGCAGGACCTAGCAGGATGGATCACGAGCAGGGATCCCGTGGGGTAGGCGAGGTACAGAATCGGCAGGCGGAGAATCGCCAGGTCACACGCAGGGTCAGCAGGATAAGTCAGTCCGTAGAGAGGTCAAAACAAGCCGGGGGTCAGGATGGGAGAAGGCAGAGTAGTCAGGACAATCCGGGTCAAACACAGGAGTAGGCAGCGTAGTCAGGGTCAATCAGGGTCAAAAACACAGGTACAGGACTCAGGAACTCAGATAGACCTTGATCTGACAGCGATTACTGACAGTGCAGGGCATCTTTAAATATTGCACCCTGCACTGTCATTGGCTGCCCAGGACGCGCCCCCGGGCTGTCATTGGCCGCCCAAGGCGCGCCCGCGGCTCCCACTGCGCATGCGCGGCGTCCTGTCATCCACGGCTCGCCGGGACCTGGTGCCTGTGTCCCGGCGTGAGCCGTCGCCAGCGCGCATGCGCCGGCCGACAGGACGCCGCGATCCCTGACACAGTCACATGCCTGATGAAGGGGTTTTTTGAGGCTCAAAAATGTTGCTTTAGTTGTAACTATGTGATCGCTAGGAAACCCAGGAGGACCCCACTGCTGACACAGAAACATATAAAAGCCAGACTGGAGTTTGCCAAAACTTACCTGAGGAAGTCAAAAATCTTTTGTGAGAATGTGCTGAGGACAGATGAAAGAAAATGAATATAGAAAAGGCAGCACAACAATATAAACTCAAATGGTGCTCATGATACAAACGTGCAAAAATGAATAGGGTAGACAAGACTTGTGTAAGTGATAGAAAATATGTGCTATATGTGAATATATACATAATCCAAACAAATTATATATAATGGTGAACTGTCCCTTTAAATCTCAGAAATCTTCACGTGTGTTTGTGCGATGTGTCTCCTATATATATCGTGCTCCAAATACATCAGAAACAAAAATATCCAAGCAAATGGTGACCCGTCCCTTTAAATCCGCTGTACTCCGGTGAAATCGGTGTAATCACACTACTGCATACACATGTGCGGTGCTCCTATGTCACCCTTTAGTGTATATCCACCTCTGACACACTATTGCGCTCACCTCCACGTTTGACTGTATTGACAGGAGGGTATACCAGTACATATATCTTCACCACCGTCAGCACTTTCAACTCTCCAGAAGGTTCCACAAACATAGGAAAAAATACTCCATATAGTGTAATATTTCCAATTAAAACCGACTTTATTAAATTGCTCAAAATAAACTCACATTTAAAAGTGTCCACCTGGGACACTACAGGGTAAAACTCACTATACAGATTGTACAGGAATTTCCTTTTCCAAAATGGCGGCATGTGCACTTCTGCTTTGCGGCTTGACGTCATTAGCGTACCCTACGCGTTACGTCACATCATGTGACTTCATCAGGAGTAGCCGATTGGAAGTCAAGCCTCCCATATATACCCATACAATAATTGCAATGCAAAACATCTGAATCAGCGCCATTTTGTTGTAGACCGTCCCATAGTCTCTGGTGCCATTTTCTTGTAGACCTGTGCATAGATTTATTGCTCTGATCTCACTCTACTAGGGGGGATTATCATGCTAACACCCGGAGCGAGCACAGGGGGATCTGGTCCACATAGGACTGCTCCCTGTGCTCATCCACATGAGTAATACTACATACATGGGCATAAATAGATAATTAATCTGTCTGATTGGATCTATAGATAGTAAAAATTAATTAAATGGGCATAATGGACATTAATAAAGGGGACACCACTAAATACATAATATACAAACTATGATATATAAAATTATGATCTATAAATATGTGGGCATGAATAGATGATTAGTACGCCAGGTGAGAAACCCTCAATATCTCCATCTGGTGGTTGTACAGGACATGAGGAATGGGGCCATAAATGAATAATATGACAGAGTGATTACCTAATGTTATTGTTTCACGGACATAAACATGTAAACCATGGTACCTAAATCAATAACACAGGTCTGCAAAAAAATTTTTTTCAAGAGCTGTTTTGGTTATTCCACGTAATCTATATGTTTTTTTGGTGCGCTGAATCCGAAAATGACCTCCATTTTGTCATAGGACATCACATTTCCTGACAATTTAGGTAACTATGTTAAATAAGGCAATACCTCAAAATAAATGGAAATAGACTCATAAAATTAAAGTTTTATTACAATTTTTTCATGAAAATCCTTTTTTAAACTGAAATGAGCTCACCTACACACACTAAACTCGATTCTTCTTCCCTGTGAGGCTCCTCTTGGTGCATTTACGTTTGTGAGTACATCTGGAATGTCTCTCTGAAGCATCCAACAGTAGTCTGCCATCATTGGAATGCTCCATTTTCCCTGGTATCTCCTTTCCATCTCTTTAATGTCTTGGTGGAATCGATCACCTTGTTCCTCACTCACAGCTCCCACATTTTCAGGAAAGTAGTCAAGGTGGGACTGGAGGAAATGCACTTTTCAAACTCATCAGGCAACCTAAAGCTTGAAATGCTTTCAGCATTCGTCCGACGATCTTTTTGTAGTGAGGATCTTTGTTTTTGCCTAAAAATTTCAGTACGACTTCTTTACATGCAATCCACCCTTCTTTGTGAGGATCCGTCATGGTATTGACAAACTCTTGATCAACGATAAGCCTTCTAATGTCTGGTCCGACGAACCTTCCTTCAATTTTGCCTCCGACAGGCCTGGAAACTTGGTGACCAAGTATTTGAAGCATTCTCCATCTCTTGGAAATGATTTTACGAATTGCTTCATCAATGCCAATTTTATGTGGAGAGGTGGTAGAAGAACTTTATGGGAAGGTACCAAAGTTTCTCGGAGGACATTTTTTTCACCGACTGTTAGCACCCTCGGCTGCCAACTCTTCTTGGTCCAGTGATTTTGTCGGTCTGGACTGTCCCATAGACACAGAAAACGAGGGTATTTGGTATTCCACCCACTGGATTCTTCAGGAAAGATTAATCCCTTCTACCATTAGAAGCCCAGACTCAGGGCTGAGGCTTACACATACAGCATGCTGCTGAGTATCCCAGTAGTCAGACATGTCACTCAGGGAAGCACTTGTATTCACCCCCTTTGCAGGGGGGGGAGGGGCAGAGATTGTTTACCTGCAAATATCAATAAAGGGCCAGAAGAGAACTAGGGAAATGAGGGAATAGAATTTTTTTCCCTAAAACTTGCTGAGCTTATGTATATATTGCTGACCATCAGATTTACAGTGCTATATTTTTTTTTATATAACTCGGACAACCCCTTTAAGGTTTTTTTGGGCATTTTATATCTTAAATGCACTTATGTGAATTAATTAATAGTAATTTGGACTTTAAATTTCGTTAAAAACCCATAATATAAAAAAAATACCAGAAATTAAAAATATTTGATACATTTGAAGACAATTTTGCATTTTGTGGCAAATCATGACGTCTAGGAGTTTTTTCAATATTTTTATTTGTTTTCAGCACACCAAAATACATGGAAATTAGATAAAAATAATCAAACAGCTTTTTAGTCGCAGACCTGTGTAAATAATGTAATACAATATTACTATTAACTGGACTTAGTAAAAACATATACTGCAATAGTGTGTCAGAGGTGGATGTACATGAAGGGGTGACACAGGAGCACCGCACATGTGTATGCAGTAGTGTGATTACACCGATTCACCCGGAGTACAGCGAATTTAAAGGGACGGTTCACCATCTGCTTGCTGATTTTTGTTGCTGATGTATTTGGAGCACGATATATATAGGAGACACATCGCACAAACACAGGTGAAGGTTTCTGACATTTAAAGGGACAGTTCACCATTATATATAATTTGTTTGGCTTATGTATATATTCATTTAACACTCATGTGCAAGTCCATGGTGATTTATGTGTATGCGTGAAGAATACATTGGATGCAGCACATATTTTCTGTCACGTACACAAGTCTTGTCTACCCTATTCATTTTTGCACATTTGTATTATGAGCACCATTTGAGTTTATATTGCTGCGCTGCATTTTCTATATTGATTTACGGTTTACATGTGGGAACACATTATATGCTAGCTGCAGTTTGTTTTGTAGGAATTGTTTTGCGTTGAGGTTTTTTAACACATATAGATGAAACAAAATTCCAGCTTTTTGGTAAAGCCCATCATTCTACTGTTTTCATAAAAAGCAATGAGGCCTTTAAAGAAAAGAATCCAGTCTCTCCAGTCACACATGGTGGGGGTTTACTGGTGTTTTGGGGTTGCTTTGCTGCTTCAGGCACTGGAAGTCTTGGCCGTGTGCATGACATTATGAAATCTGAAGAATACCACATAATTCTGGGGTGCGATGTAGGGCTCAGTGTCAGATAGTTGGGTCTCCATCAGAGGTCATGGGTCTTCCAGCAGGACAATGACCCAAAGCACACGTCACAAAGCCCCCAGAAATGGTTTCAGACAAAGCGCCGGAGAGGACTGAACTGGCCAGCAACGAGTCCAGATCGCCATCCCATAGAGCTCCTGTGGAGAGATCTCAGAACAGCAGTTGGGGAAAGGAACCCTTCCAATCTGAGAGACCCGGAGCAGTTGGAGAAAGAAGAGCGATCCAAAATTCCAGTAGAGAGGTGGAGGAAACTCATTGATGGTTACAGGACGCCATTGTCTTCAGTTATTTACCAAGGGATGTGCTACCAAATATTAAATTGAGGGTGCCAATAACTTTGTCCAGTCCATTTTTGGGGTATTGCATGGAATGTGTCAGATTTGGCTTTTCGTTTCTCCACTTTTTTGTGTAATACCAATACAAACAAAGGAAATAAACATGAGTATGCCAAAACATTTGTCATTGCAACAATTTTCTGGACAAAGTGTAGCATTATCTGACATAAATGCAGGGGGGGGGAAGCGATTTTAGGCCTCATCTATAAAAGTGCCATGTCTTCTAATCTATAAAAAAAAAAAGAAAGTGGAGTGCCTATAAGATTGGCCATATAAATGAAGGACAAAGATAACAAAATTCTTCTCCGCACCTGATACACAGGTAATCAATATCTATCCAATTGGCATCAGTCCTGGGCTGCTTTGTCATTTGTCCTCAGCTTGAATCTCCAATCTGCATGTGGAAACTCTGTATGAAGATCATTGTGTCCTGTGCTCTGCTAATGCATCAGTTACTGTGTAGCTGCTTCTCCTGCCCCCTAGCCAGTCTCTGGTGTAATACAATTGGTTCTGTGGGAGGTCTGATGTGCCCCGAAGCTAACATAACTAATGTAACTAATGTAAGGGAGAGCTTTGTGGACTGTAATGTAAATGAGGGACTCAGATATAAGGGGTGGCTCTATGGACTCTAATTTAAGGGTGCTTTGGTGAGCAAAGATCCTCTTATATCAGAGTTCACCTCTACACCAGAGTCCACAGCGCTTCCCCTTACATCAGAGCACCCCTTAAATCAGTGTTCCCAAAGCACCCCTTGCATCAGAGTTCCCCTTTACATTATAGTCCACAGATCTCCCCCTTACAATGTAAGCAGAAATTCTGCAGACTGTGATGTAACCAGACTCTGGAAACCTTGATTAAAGGAGAATGCTGGGAACTATGATGTAAGTGTGGATCCCCTTAAATCACTTTACACCAGATTCTGCAGTGTTCCCCCTAACATCAGAGTTCTCAGTGTTCTTTCCTAAATCAGAGTCCCTAGAGTTCTTCCTTACATCAGAGTCTGCAGATTCCCCCTTTACAGTATAAGGGAACTCTGTGAGTTCAGGTGTAAAGGAGAACACCTCAGATTCAGAGGGGAACTCTGCAAGTTCAGATGTAAGGAGAACTCTGTGAGTTCAGATATAAGGAGGACTCTGCGAGTTCAGATATATGGAGGACTCTGTGAGTTCAGATGTAAAGGGGAACTCTGTGGGTTCAGATTTAAAGGGGAATGCTGCAGGTTCAGATGTAAAGGGGAACTCTTCAGGTTCAGATGTAAAGGGGAACTCTGTGGATTCAGATGTAAAGAGGAACTCTGTGGATTCAGATGTAAAGGGGAACTCTGAGGATTCAGATGTAAAGGGAAACTCTGAGGATTCAGATGTAAAGGGGAACTCTGAGGATTCAGATGTAAAAGGAAACTCTGAGGATTCAGATTGGGGGACTCTTGTAAATAAATCCATATGATCAGAAAAATTATTAAATCACAAAATATATGTATAGCGTATACTACAAAAAGATAAGTGCATCACTAAAGTGTTAAGGTTTGGCTTGAAGAAAAGGTGACAACCCTACCCAAGATAACAGGAAGAGGGCCTGCTGCAGAACATGTCAAGAGGTCCCAATTCAGTACTGTAATAAAAGGGCCTCATGATGGGAGTAAAGGACCCTAGGATCAGTGGGAAGGGCCCTGAGCTCAAAGGGAAGGGCCCTGGGACCAGAGGTCAGAGGGGGTCCTTCATGGCTTCTTGCGCTGGGGCCCTGAAGGTTCTAGTTACGCCTCTGTTACAAGGGACACAGCTTACAGTACAGTCCATATGATTTCCCCTTGTGCTGATTCTTCTTCTTTCAGTTTAAATCTTTCTCTTTACATGCCCCCCACCGCAATCTTCTAGTGTGGATGGGGTTCACAAAACTAAGGGGCTCTCACAGGCTCCCATCAAGAGAGTTTGACTAAGTCCACCCTTCCACACAGCTGCCACATTCCTATAAGTCAAACTACAGCTTCTATGCATGAAACCTAATCTATGAATGGAGGATGGGTGGAGCATAGATTAAACAGGATCTATGAATGGAGGATGGGCAGATGACTAAATCTGCCCATCCTCCATTCATAGATCCTGTTTAATTTAAAGAAGCTGTAGTATGGCATCTATGAATAGTGTATCTGGGTGGAAAGGGCGGGCAAAGTTGGCTCTCTTGATAAGAGCTTGTGACAACCCCTCAGTTCTATTCAGGGGCGGACTGACAACTCATGGGGCCCCCGGGCAATAGGGGATCATGGGGACCCTGTGTCCTTGCCCAAAATCAAAAAAGCCTATGAAATAGGTACCAGAGGCATCTCAAGGGGCCCCCTACTGACCCGGGCCCTTGGGCAGTGCCCGAGTTTCCAAATGGTCAGTCCGCCCCTGGACTTCTATTAACCCCCGCCACACTGGGGGCAAGGACAGAGGAGGATTTCACCTAAAAGAAGAGGCATCAGCACAAGGGGCACATCCTACTGATTGTAAGTTATGTCCTGTGTGCTGTTTTTTGCTTTTAGCTAGACTTAGGCTTATTATTTTGCCTTTGCAAACACTTAGTTCAGCCACATTGGCTTTGACATAGTTAAAAGCTGAGTTAGAGTTAGTCTTCTGAAGATGTGATATCTCCATGTATAACTACAGACAATCCATTGAGAGGCTGGTGAAGTACCTGTTGAAATTTGAAGGTTGGGATTCATTTACATAAAGTTGGAAAAAAAATTCTTCTTAATTACATAATTGGTAAGGTTGAATAAAAACACCAGCCCATCCAGTTCAACCTGTGTGGGTGTGTGCTTATGTCAAGGATCGTATCCCATATCCCTGTATATTGTGTTCACCAAGATGCCCATCTAAGAGTTTTTTTTTAAAAAACTATCAAAACTTCCCACTGATACCATCCATTGTGGAAGTGAGTTCCACATCCTTACCACCCTGACAGTAAAAAAAAACCCTACATAGTTTAAGGTTAAACCTCTATTCCTCCAATTTCATTAACCTCCCTGGCGGTATGATTCTTTCCGGTTTTTTTGTGCTGAAAGCGGTACCATTTTTTTGCATGGAAATATGTAGTTTTTTATTGTAGGCTGTAATTTTTTTTAGGAATAACTCACTGAAATCTGTCCGAACAAGAGTCTAGTAAACATTCCGGATATGATAAAATTTGAAACACGAAATCATAAATTATAATTTAATAAATAATCATAAAAAATAATAATATAATAATAATAAATTTAATTCAATAATATGAAATTTGAAATACAGAGCCAAATTCGCACATCGCTGAGCAAAGTCGCAGAATCGTTTTCAGTGTCTGATGACGAATTTCCCCCACGAATCATTATCACTCAATTCTGCAAGTGGTTCTGATTTACTATCGCTGTTCTAAAACTGCTTTTGACGTAAAGGGACGCTTTTTGGACGCCATGGACTTTTCTAAGTTTCCAGGCAGAAAGAACATTCAAAATGCAGGCAGGGGGCCGGACAAAGCAGTGGGGACAAAATGTATGTGAAATGGTTTGAAATAGCAATGACAGCAAAAATGACATTTTTCAAAAAATTCAAATTTCCCGACGTCACAGGGACCGGAACACAGAAGCCGGATGCCGGCATCAGCCGGAGGAGATGGCCGGGGACGCTACAGGGGACACATCGCGGGAGCGAAGGACAAGGTAAGTGCTGCAGGGACCCCCAGAGAACGCCGTGTAGCTCGGGGTTACCGCTCTTGGTATAGAAATTTTACCCCGAGCTACACTCGGGAACACCGCTAAGGAGGTTAAGTGGCCTCGTGTCTTCTTATACTCCCCTGGGACTGAATAGTTTATTTCCTATGCTAGAACCACCACTGAGGTATTTGTACACCGCTATCAATAATCAATTTTAACACAAGTTTTGTTTTTCCAAAATGCTGTTGTTCATAAAATGCAGATTTTTGTAACTTTTGGTACAGCGCCCTTTTATCTGCTTGATAAGTGAAAAAAATCTTGTGAGCTAACTACATTGTGTGCTCTCTGCCTCTACCGAATGTAGAAGTTATCTGTGGACTATAAAACATCTCCCTTCATGTTATGGATAAGGACAGCAATTGCTCTGTAGTTCTGAAACACATCGGTGACAATGCTACTCCTCCGTAGATACATTATAGTGAATGAGCACTATCGCAAAAAGCTGAAGTTAGAAGCTGATTGGCTACCATGCAGAGCTGCACCAGATATTGCACACTCCAGTTTTAGTAAATCAGTTCCATAATCTTTTGGGTTTTCTGGATTTAAAACATTTTTAGAATGACTTACCTTCTTGATGGAAGAGAGGCAAACAAGACAATTCAGGGAACCTGAAAATCATACTCTGCAGATGATCCAGAAATATTTTTGAAGCTGACTCTCCCTTCTGAAGTATAATATCTATCATCTTCTCACTTTTGAGAGGAAGATCGTCATTAAAGAGATCCAAGAAATCTTCCAAGGACAGAAGATCCAGTGAGTCCAGCACATCATACAAACCATACAAATTCTTTTCAAATATCTCAATTAATTTATCCTTCAGATTCTTTATAGTCTGTGTGGCTTCCTCAGTAGACGACATGTTGTGCTGTTTTCAAAGTCTGCAAGAACAAATAACATTGCAATACATTTTTTTGTAAACCATTAAATATATTATTTTGGGCTAAGCTTTCAGATTCGGACTGAACCTATATTTAGTCTGAAGTTTACATGCTCAGCATTTGGGGAAACTAAATGAGATGCTCAGCAACCCACAAAGCTGATCATCTGGCTTCAGTGGGCAGCCGAACACTCCATTTATCTTGGCCATTTGCTGAATGCCAGGAAAATAAAATTCATGCCCATGCTCAAAGAATTGCACATGCACGCGGAACAGTGCAAATGACTTTGGCACCCAGTGGTCTTTTTAAAGCACTGCAAGACTGAAGATCATTGCTGAGTGGTCATCAGCTTGTGGGACCCATGACCAGACCCTGCTTGTACCTGTGATATAACTGGTTTGCCTTCTGACTAAGCCTGATCCTAATCCCTCTGGTACCTGACCTCTGGTTTGTTTCTTGACTCTGCATCCTGCTTGTTGCTTAGGCTCAATCTCTGCTGTTGTGATACAGACCACAGCCTGGGTCCTGGTTATGTGCTCTTCTTCTGAAGCTGTCCGTTTGTTACCAACTTCTGCCTGTCTAACCACGGTCCTGCCTCCTACTTCGGCAAGCCCTGTAATGACATCTGGAATGAGTACTTGTTCTTTAACCAGGGGCAGACTGACCATTTGGAAACTCGGGCACTGCCTGAGGGCCCGGGGTCAGTAGGGGGCCCCATGAGATGCCCCTTGCACCTTTTTCATAGGCTTTTTTGAGTTCGGGCAAGGACACAAAGGCCCCATGATCCTCTATTGCCCGGGGGCCCCATGAGTTGTCAGTCCGCCCCTGCTTGGCAATCTATTCCAACTAGTTATGCTGACAAAGCTTACTAGTGTCTTTAAATACCGTAGGCCAATCATGTATGTGTTTTCTACACTGTATAAAATCCCATGTTAGAGAAAAATTAGCAGATATTCTTCCCTGGAGAAGGTCCCTATGCATTTATAGATTTATAAACATCTCTCTGCTCACCATAAGATAAGTGGTCTTGACTAAGTTCCACAGCAATGGAATGAATGAGAATTGTTGGTTAGCCAACGTCCTGGATCCATGCTATAAGGGGAACATCACAGAACCCATCATGCTCTCGTAGAGCGAGCCAAACAGAAAAACACACCTGAAGGATGTGCTGCGGAGGAACCTGTTTACCTGTTTTCCTTTGCCTGGTTTTAGTAGCCTATCCAAATTGTTTTAAAAGTGAGGAATGCAATTCTATACAATTATTTTTTTCTAAAATTTAAAATCAAAAGAAATCATTTAGTTATGTCCAGATGTAAGTTGCTTGCTTAGTCCCCCCAGAAATTGTGGACTATCCAAAAAGGCTTAGAAAGGTGGAAATCACTTGAATCATTAAAATGTTTCTGTATTAAATGTGCAATAGGTACATTATAGTGTATATACTTTTTTTTCAGATGGAATGTGCCTATGCCCTCTACCTCAAATCAGCTTGTCCAGAAGGGTACAAAAGTTGAGCTGCAAATCTGTATATTCGTTTCCTCTTCTGTCTAAAGAAAAAAAAATATTTTTTATTGTAAAATGCAATCTCCTTGCTTTCTGACTGGCATATAGTAGCCTTTCCAAATAGGCTTAAAGGCTGTTCTGTAAATCTGTTAAAATGTACTGTCCTCATTCAGTTTTTGAAAAAAAAAAAAAAAAGACTATTTTTTGAGGCTGCAATTGGCTTATTTTTTCCATTATAAATTGAGGCATATCCAACCAAGACTGTAAAGGTGTGGTATAATGTTTACCTGTATCAGGCCCTGGGCTTGAACCAGGGATTTCTGCTGTGGCTGGCAATGACTCTTCTTGCTGAGCCACGTGGAATACTGGACAGCACACTGATCCTGCCTTGAACCTTGAACTCTTTGCTTCTCCCATGAACTTCCTGATTTAAGCCATGTCTCTGTATTTCCTATTCCAGATCATAGTGCTCTCTCCAGCCATTATCTTGCTTTTGTCTCTCCTGCTGCCATCTGTATCTTTGCTCCCATACTTTAATGACCTTTGGCTTGTTCGTGACTACGCTAATGCTAAATGGCAACCTGCAACTGTTTGTTACGACCTTTGGCTTGTTTACTGACTATGCTCCTGCTTGATTCCTTCCTGCTTATCTGATACTGGACCCTGGCTTGCTCACCTCCTGGTGGGGTGATCAACACGGTACTAACACACAGCAAAAACCATCTCCGCCATCAGGAGCTCTGTTGAACATCGGTTAGTACTTAGACCCGGCACCTCAGGTGAGCCCATGTCAACCACCAGGGTAACCTGCTTTTATAACTGTCCCGCTTGTCAGTGGGTGCTGTTCCACTGCTATAGCTACTGGTCTCTGAGCCTGACTCCAGACCGTGACAATCTGTTCAATTAAACACAGGAAACCTAATTTTTTGTTTAATTCAGAATATACCGTAGATTCAATATGTCTGCCTATCCCTCAAAAAAAGTGACCTTTCCAAAACTACCCGTAACTGTGGTGCAAATGTGTTTTATTTTTATCCATATTTAGTCTCCAATACATTTTTTTTATTTTCTGGATGCAACATGCCTGCTCTGTCCAAAAAGGCTTAAAGGATAAGTTCACCTTTGGGAACATGTTACATGTTCCACCCATTTTTAGGGTGAAACATGTAACATATTACCAGAGCCGCAGCCACCGCAGGACACCCCCCCTCCCTCTGACAGATAGTATGAGGAGAAGTCTCCCTGTACTATGTCAGATTTGAAAACTGCGCGGCTGTGTGGGGCTCCGTGAGAGTGGCAGCCAGTGCAAGGATTGGTAGGGGGGAGTAGCATACACTGAACGGTTGATAAGGTGAATGTGTCTGGCAGCAGCATTCATGATGGACTGGAGGGGGGAAAGCCAATGAGGAGGAAGTTGCAGTAGTCGATAACCAGGGAGTGAATTAGGAGCTTAGTGATGTCATTGGTTAAGAAGGGGCATATTTTGGAGATGTTGCGAAGGTTGAGATGGCAAGCTTTGGAAAGTGATTGGAGAGTTCAGAGTCCAGATTACACCTAGCACCCTGGCATGTGGGGACAGGTTGATGGCTGTGCCATTGATCATGACAGAGAAATCAGGGGAAGGGGCACGTGCGGGAGGAAATATTTGGAGCTCGGTTTTAGATAGGTTGCATATGAGGAAGTGGTGTGGCATCTGGGCTGATATGTCACACACAAAGTTAGTGAGCTGAGGGGTAGAGAGATAGATTTGAGTGTCATCAGTGTAGAAATTATATTGAAAGCCATGGGAGGCTATCAGCTGACCCAGGGAGGAGATGTAGATTGAGAATAGGAGAGGTTCAAGAACAGAATCTTGGGGGGCGCGAATGGAAAAAGTTAGAGGAGGAAGTAGAATTGTAAGTGACACTGAAGATGGGGTAGGATAGGTAGGATGAGAACCAATGAAGAGCACAGTCATGGATACCAAGGGAGTAAAGTTTTTTGAGGAGGAGGGGGTGGTCAACCGTATCAAAGGTAGCTGGGAGGTCCAGAAGTAGGAGTACAGAATAGTATCCATTGGTTTTTTGTTGTTAGTAAATTGTTTGTGAGTTTTAGGAGAGCAGTTTCTGTGGAGTGTGGAGAGCAAAATCCAGACTGAAGGGGATCAAGAGGGTATTCTTAATGAGGTGGTCACTCAGTTGGTTGTAGACCAGGTGTTCAAGGAGTTTGGAGGAAAAGGGGAGCAAGGAGATGGGGCGTAGGTTGTTAAGATTGGTGGAATCCAAGGAATGCTTTTTAAGTATGGCGGTGACTAGTGCATGTTTTAGAGATTTGGGAAAGGTGTCAAGTTAGAGAGTGTAGGATAGAGCCAGAGGGTGACTGCAGTATTTGAGTGGGAATAGTTTCCAGGGGACAGGTGGTTAGGTGGCTATTAGAAAGTTTGGCAACCTCGTCTGTAGTAGCAGGGTTGAATAAGGGTAGTGTTGAGTGTACTCCTGGACATGGGGTGTTAAGTGAGGGAGTTATCTGTAGAGTGGAGATTTCATTACAATTTGCATCGATCTTATCATTGGTGATTTCCTGGACAGTGGGTGAGTTAGTAGGTGGAGGTAATTGAGGACGAAGAAGAGAATTAAAGGTAAAGAAGAACTGACGGGGATGAGAAGGTGTTAATGAGAGTGATAAAATAGGTCTGCTTGGCAGTGTGGAGGCAAGAGTTGTATTTCAAGAGGGCAGTTTTATATTGGCTAAAGACTTAGTCTTACTTAGTCTTAGTCTTATGCTCAAGTGCACGGCTGCATTTTTTGAGACTTCTGGTGTCTGTTTGCCAGAGTTGTGGGGGTCGTGGCCTGATTCTGTGTGTAACGAGAGTGGCGAGGAAAGGGATCTATTATAGACAGAAGTAGGTAGATAAGGGCAGGACAGGGATGAGATATTGTCATAGAGGTGGTCAGTAGCACAGTGGAGAAGAGAAGGGTTAAAGTGGCAAAGGTCTTTACAAGTAATAGTTAGGCAGTTGGAAGGAGAGGTGGTGGAAGACAGGGAGAGAGTGAAACTAATAAGGTGGTGATCAGAGAAAGGAAAAAGATTGTTGAAGAGGTTGGATGGAATGCATAGGTAAGAGATCAAGGATGTTGCCTTCAGAGTGAGTAGGAGCATGTACCCATTGCTTCAGCTCAAATGAGGTTAGACTAGGAAGTTTAGAAGTAGCAGGAGTGTTAGTGTTAACGGGGATGTTGAAGTCACTGAGAATGACTGTGGGGATTTCAGAAGAGAGAAAGTATGGTAGCCAGGAAAAGAAGTCATTAAGGAAAGTTGATAACAGTCCAGGAGGCTGGTAGAAGACAGCAATTCCTAAAGAAATTGTAGAAAATAAACGGACACAGTGAGCTTCGAACGATGAGAGGGATAGAGAGGGAGGAGAGTGAAGACCCTGAAAGGTGCTCTGTGGAGATAGGAGGATTCCCATTCTACCTCCCTTGCATCCACTGGGTCTGGGGGAGTGAGTCCAGAGAAGACCACTGTGGGAAAGGGAAGTAGGAGAAGCAATGTTGGATTCATGAAGTCAGGTTTCAGTGACAGCAAGTAGATGAAAGGAGTTAGTGACAAAGAGGTCATGAACAGAGGTGAGTTTGTTGCAAACAGAGCAAGCATTCCAGAGGGCAAGGGAGAAGGTTAGACTGATTTTGGGAAGAACAATGGAGACAACATTTTGTGGATTGCGGCTGCTGCCAGAGGGTGCAGGGTGATGCGTGCATTGGTTACAGTTAAATAAAGGAGGCCTAGGGTTTGGGCATATGTCTCCAGAGGTTAAGAGAAGCAGAAGGGTGTGAGAGGTAAATGTCAGAGTGAGATTTATATGAGGGGACATGCCTCAGCATCCTGGGGGTTTTATTATTACGTGGGATTAGAATTAGGAAGAGATGATGAGTGCAGTGATAAGGGGAGGACAGAAGTCAGGGTGATATATACAGATTGTGAGATGGAGAAAGAGGGGTGAAGGAAACAGAGTTTGAGGAGAGAGGACACAATTGTGAAAAGTAAAGGTAGGGAGCGTATGTTACAGACAGGAAAGAGATCTGAATGGGGAAACGAGGTCACCTGCAGTCTGGTGTTTTGCGAAGTAACTTGCTGTAGATTTTCTATTTGTTCAATCGCTGAAGTGCAAGAGCGGAAGTGCCGCTTAATTAACGAACCCCACTTTATTGAAAGAACCCCAGCATGCACCACCCTGGCATGTGCCTCCCCCATAAAAGTGGTCTAGATGTGTACTGTGGTGAGTGGGTGTGAAGTTTGCCAATGAATCAATCAGAAGTTAATTTAAGGCACACAGCTAGCAGAGCAACCTTTTCACACCACAAACTGCAAGAAGACCGAGAGGGCAGGGTTGTAAAGATTAAGATCACTCATAATTTAGATAAGAAACATAAAGACAAAATAAACAACACAATAATGTGAACAGGGCTACAGAGGGATGCCAAGCAGCAGTAACATAAATACAGGTGTTGGAAGGCAACGTGTTTCTATATCAGACATTTATGGATTTTTACTGCCTGGTTATCCAAGAACCATTTGTCCTGTCAGATATCATCTTAGAGTGTCAGTATAAGAGTTTACAGCAGGGTGTGTGTAACAAAAGGCTGCATACCAAAATCCTGGTCCTGGGAGTTCACACCCCATAGTGGTGGGGCATGGAGATAAGAGAGCCTCAGCCCAGATTCCCTGGTGACACAAAGATTAAAAGGACAGATTACATGGCTTCTAGCCAGAAGGAAGAAGCCGGATGGACGTGGACTGGAATATTGACCTGGGTCATAGCCTTTTTGGCAATATAGCAATGCCCCCTGGTGGAGACAACTACATACTTCTGTGAGGATGGCTGGGGTAATACTATACTTCCTAATGAATAGGAAGGACAGCCCCTTACAAGTTATGGACTGTCGCTCATTGGACGGAGGGCTACACCAAGCGGGTCAAGGGTGTGTGTGTGGGTGGTGCCTGAGAGTGCTTAACCTCTTCACGTCAGCCGCACGCAAATGTGTGGCCTCCCGGCGTCTGGGCTTTGCAATTAACAAAAACATGTGTTGTGAGAGCTCGCGCCCTGCGTGCTCCCAGCACACATGTCCGGTACTCACGGAAAGGTCCCAATCTCCTCTTTCGATCGGGACCTTTCCCGATCATGTGACCGCCATGACCTTAAAACCCCGCCCTGACTCCCGGCTTCTGAAACCCTTAAAGGGACGGGAGGTGTCGGCGCCAAGGGGTTAAATACAAATCTCTTTGTTCACTTTTTCTACTTGGGATCCAGCTAAAGGATACTCAGCTTTGAGGACGAACTTACATAACGTATCGTCTTTGCTTTTATTTCTACATACTCGGTAATATTAGTTCAGATTTCTCTGTTAGTGTTTTACTTCCATTGTAAATAAATAAGACCTTGCTTCTTTTAGCATTGTGTTGGTTATTATAGCTAATATTGCATATAAATATATATAATTATAGGGACCGACAAGATAGTATATAATTTTGGGGATTTCCAGAACCCCCCCCCCCCCCCATTTTTATTTCAGCAGGTTTACCAGAAAGACATTGAGAGGTGTCGGTCTGTATTCAGTTTAATGTGGATGTCAAGCAGCAGTAACATAAATTCAGGTTTACCTGTGAAGGGAGAAAAGAGATGTCCAGATGGGCAGATGAGCAAGAGCAGAAGTGCCACTTAATTAATGAACCCCACTTTATTGGGATGAACCCCAACATGCACCACCCTGGCATGTGCCCTCAGCATGTGGCATGTGCAAACATTAATGCATGTGTTGGGGTCACCTACACACGGAAATGCTGATTAAGTTACAAATGTTCCCTATCATCAAGCATACTGGAGTGAGAACAATAATTCTAGGCTCGCTATTTACGGTTTCCTCTAAAATGATCACCTGTAGAGTTGTTTAACCCCTTCACGCCTGAGGGTAAAACAAATCTAAATGCCTAAGCACAATTTTTCAACGTTGACGTGTTAGTAAAACTGTATATATCATCACAACTGACTACCTTGTACATCCAGGTGGATTATACCTTGATTTTTTCAGGACAAATTGGGCTTTCATTTGGTGGTGAATGGTAATGGATATCTTTTGATTTTTTTTTTTATTATCAAAGGAAAACTGGCCCAAAATAGAAAGAAAAAATATTTTTTATTTATTTAGCTGTGTGTTTCTTGTTACTACCATAACCTACCACCAAAGAGCAACCCAAAATAAATTCTCCAGCTTTTGACGATCGCAGCGATATCATATATGTGTATGGTATTTGTTGTTTGTACCTATTGTACAGCCCAGAAACAATAGTGTACATTTTGTTTTTGTCTTTATTTTTTCACCTAAAACACACTGACACTAACACTGATACCAAATTGTTTTTAAATCCTGACTTTTGACCTTGACCCTGACCTTGACCAAAACACTAACCCTGGCACTGAACTAGATCAAACCTTGATTTAGGTATTTTTTCTTTATTTATTCTTTTATTTTTAATATTTATTTATCTTTTTTTTTTTTTACAAACATTTTTTTTTCTCTCTATGCCAGGAGTTAGAGAGATACAATCAGGGGCGGACTGACCATTTGGAAACTTGGGCACTGCCCGAGGGCCCGGGGTCAGTAGAGGGCCCCATGAGATGCCCCTGGTACCTTTTTCATAGGCTTTTTTGAGTTTGGGCAAGGACACAGGGGCCCCATGATCCCCTATTGCCAGGAGGCCCCATGAGTTGTCAGTCCGCCCCGGATACAATGTATAATATAATGTATGTAATGATACAATGTATGATAGGATGTATATAATGATACAATGTATAATGGAATGTATATAATGATACAATGTATAATATAATGTATGTAATAATACAATGTATAATGGAATGTATATAATGATACAATGTATAATAGGATGTATATAATGATACAATGTATAATGGAATGTATATAATGATACAATGTATAATAGGATGTATATAATGATACAATGTATAATGGAATGTATATAATGATACAATGTATAATAGAATGTATATAATGATACAATGTATAATAGGATGTATATAATGATACAATGTATAATAGGATGTATATAATGATACAATGTATAATGGAATGTATATAATGATACAATGTATAATAGGATGTATATAATGATACACTGTATAATGGAATGTATATAATGATACAATGTATAATGGAATGTATATAATGATACACTGTATAATAGGATGTATATAATGATACAATGTATAATGGAATGTATATAATGATACAATGTATCTCTCTTCTCCATTCATAGAGAGAGAAAAAAACAAGGGTGCCGGGCTGTACAGTGACTGATCACTGTGACAGCCAATCAGAGGCTATTACAGCGATCATGTGACCCGGAATCGGGAGTCCCGGGTCCCGATCATTAGAACGGAACCCAGGGCTCTCAGTGACACCGCAGTCTTTGTGTTGGGAGCGCGCTGTGCGTAGCGCTCTCAGCACAAAGACAGGTACGCAAATATGTGGCCGCACGGAAAAAAGCCCAGTTCTGTGAGGCCACATATTTGTGTTACGTCGGCGTCAAGGGGTTAAGGCTTTGCCTATGGAAAATATAGGGTGCCGAAGTTTGTTGCCATTTCACAGGCTCATTCAATTTAAGGCTTAACATGTTTGGTATCTATATACTCAGCACCACCCCATATTTTATTTTATAATTTACCTAAAAATTGGGTAACATACTCTGTGGCCCATAAATAATTTTAGTGTATTTTTTAACAGAAAATTTGCATTTCTTAAACCATTGCGCTATTATTCTGAGACAGAAAAAATTGGAACAATCACTATTGTATTCACTAGGGTGTCTGCTTTAAGAAAATACACCATGTTTTCTGGGTTTTCAGTAATCTTCAGAGCTAAAATGATTTTTTAAACGTGTGCAAACAATAGCAAAACCAGATCTGGGGGGTGGGGGTAAAGAAATTGGACATTTTTTAAGCATTTGAAAAATCTGTGCTCCTGGGTGAATGAAATTGATGCCATTCATTATTCCCAAGCTACTTTGCCTACTGCAGAAATCTGAATGAAGAAACGCATAGGAAGGGGCTTGGATGTGACATCGCCACTCATGCCGGGTTTGCGCTTGCAGCCGGGTATCACGGTCAGAGCAAGCCCGGTTCTATGGTAATGCCAGTTATAGTTGTGTCAGCGGAGTCTAATGAGGAATTTCTGAGTCTGCAGATTGTTACTCCCAGAGGGGAATGTGCTGTAAGGTGGTTTATAACATTACCAGGATTTACCTCCAGTGAGTTCATTTAGTACATTTGGTGGTGGATTTCACTGTGGTGTGATGGAAGAAAGAAGAATTAAAAAGAATTGAAGAATTTCACCTTGATTTATTATTTTAGAACTGTTTGAATTCATATAAATTGCCTGAACTTTATTTATTTTTTTACAGCTATTTTGGAATAATATGTCTTGCACAATGGCTCTGTGATATATGTGGGCATATTGCACTATAATGTATGTTGAAAAGAATTGATCATTATACATTTTATGGGAACATATACCACTGATATTAGGAGAAATTACACATTTTGGCGCAGCGCTGTCTTTTGATAATGTTGTACTTTGTATAACGTTGGCCTGTGTTGCAACAAGTCAGCAGTGCATTTTTAGTTAATTTATTCTTAAGCAAACTCACTGCGGCACAGTTCAAAAAAATTCCCTTAGCACAATACGATTGGGTATAAATATGGACTGCGGACCACAAAAAAAATAAAATTTGTTTGCAATAAGTCACTTTACAGACACCACTAACAGTCAGAAGTCTGCATTTTACGGATTCCAACAGTTATTCCTCGTGCAGAAAGAATAAGCTTTGAACTACACAAAAGTGAGCGGCAATAGGCCAAAGAAAAAGAAAAGAAAAAATATTATGAAAAATGATATAACTATAAATTATATCAGGCCTCGAAATTTCCACTCTCCTGCTCGCATTGGTGAGTGGAAATAAGGTGGGGACGAGTGTGTCCCCCAGGGTTGTCTTGCTGAGCGAGGCTCTGAACTCAGGGCCCGCTCTGTCACTCGCACTGGGAGCCGTCAGACTGCTCAATAGTTGAGCAAAGTGAAAGCAAAGAAAGGAGTGTGTGCTGTGCTCACTGCCTCTCCCTAGAGTTCAGTACACGCCTCTGTGAGTGAAGGGAATAAAGTACTGCAACTTTTTATGGGACTGTGTACGTGTGTGTGTACATGTACATGTATCTGTGTGTATGTACATGTGTCTGTGTATGTACATGTGCCTGTGTGTACATGTGCTTGTGTCTGTGTGTACCTGTGTCTGTGTGTACACCTGTGTCTGTGTGTGTACCTGTGTCTGTGTGTGTACCTGTGTCTGTGTGTGTACCTGTGTCTGTGTGTGTACATGTGTCTGTGTGTATGTACATGTGTCTGTGTGTGTACCTGTGTCTGTGTGTGTACATGTGTCTGTGTGTGTACATGTGTCTGTGTGTATGTACATGTGTCTGTGTGTGTACATGTGTCTGTGTGTACACCTGTGTCTGTGTGTGTACCTGTGTCTGTGTGTGTACCTGTGTCTGTGTGTATGTACATGTGTCTGTGTGTGTACCTGTGTCTGTGTGTGTACCTGTGTCTGTGTGTATGTACCTGTGTCTGTGTGTGTACCTGTGTCTGTGTGTGTACCTGTGTCTGTGTGTGTACATGTGTCTGTGTGTGTACCTGTGTCTGTGTGTGTACATGTGTCTGTGTGTACCTGTGTCTGTGTGTGTACATGTGTCTGTGTGTGTACCTGTGTCTGTGTGTGTACATGTGTCTGTGTGTGTACATGTGTCTGTGTGTGTACATGTGTCTGTGTGTACACCTGTGTCTGTGTGTGTACATGTGTCTGTGTGTGTACATGTGTCTGTGTGTGTACATGTGTCTGTGTGTACACCTGTGTCTGTGTGTGTACCTGTGTCTGTGTGTGTACATGTGTCTGTGTGTGTACATGTGTCTGTGTGTACACCTGTGTCTGTGTGTGTACCTGTGTCTGTGTGTGTACCTGTGTCTGTGTGTATGTACATGTGTCTGTGTGTGTACCTGTGTCTGTGTGTGTACCTGTGTCTGTGTGTGTACCTGTGTCTGTGTGTGTACATGTGTCTGTGTGTGTACCTGTGTCTGTGTGTGTACATGTGTCTGTGTGTACCTGTGTCTGTGTGTGTACATGTGTCTGTGTGTGTACCTGTGTCTGTGTGTGTACATGTGTCTGTGTGTGTACATGTGTCTGTGTGTACACCTGTGTCTGTGTGTGTACATGTGTCTGTGTGTACCTGTGTCTGTGTGTGTACATGTGTCTGTGTGTGTACCTGTGTCTGTGTGTGTACATGTGTCTGTGTGTGTACATGTGTCTGTGTGTGTACATGTGTCTGTGTGTACACCTGTGTCTGTGTGTGTACATGTGTCTGTGTGTACACCTGTGTCTGTGTGTGTACATGTTGGGTAAGGCTACTGGTGGCTAATAACTCTTAAGGCCTGGCTAGTAGCTCAAAACATGAAATTCTGAGCCCTGAATTATGTTATTGAGAAAGGAATAGTACGGCAAAGACTGTTGCAATTGGCAGATACAAAAATCACCAGAAGAATAATACGCTATATTTACCCTTCGAAGCAATAGAGTAGCATGCTGTGGATGGACTGCCTTATGATGGCTGCCAGCTAATTGGTGGAGTTTGTCTTCCCAAGATGGCGTCTATCTAGGCTGGAAGGTGTTGGTCCTGGCTTCAGTGAAGGGTGTGTCAGATGTTAAGTCTCTGGATCTTCAATGAGATGTGTGAAGATTCCCTGGTGGAAGTTAATGGCATGTGATGATATTATCTTCCCTCTTAGATGACGGGTGTGTGTGTTCCCTTTCTGTCTACCTCACTTGCCATTTATTTATAATACACCCATAAAACCACCCAGAGGGTGTAATCTTTTTTCTTATTGGTAGCCCAGAATATTGATTAACGTTTTGTGTAATTAAGTTTTTTTATTTTTTTTTTTTTTTAGCTTTTTGGTTTTTTTTTTTTTTTTTTTTATTTTTTGGGGTTTTGTTTTTTTTTCTGTGTAATTAACACTTGACCTGACCACCAGATGGCACCCTGGGAGTAAAAAAAACATCTATCATCAGGTTATCATGGGAAATTTAAATCCTGCAGTAACTAATCTGTTTTATGCAGGGGCAGACTGACAACTCATGGGGCCCCCGGGCAATAGGAAATCATGGGGCCCCTGTGTCCTCACCCACATTCAAACCACACCCAAAAAAGCCTATGAAAGGTACCGGGAGCATCTCATAGGGCCCCCTACTGACCCCGGGCCCTCAGGCAGTGCCCAAGTGGCTAAATGGCCGGCCTGCATGTGGTTTTATGTTAAGTTATTATCTTTCTAAAAGAGTCAGCTATGTTATTTTATCTGAAAACTTAAAATGCCTTTGAGGGTCTGGCACCCTTTAAATTTGTGGTATTTAACTTTTTGAGTGTAGCAGCATTTAAATGGAATTTGTTTTTGCTAAAGAGAGAGGTAATTTCATATATATTAATAAAATAAATATATTAATTATACATAGAAAATAATTTGTATACTTAAACTACTACTACCAATCCACTACTCGAGTATGTCTACATGATATCACGCACATACACTCTCCGGCCACTTTATTAGGTCCATCTTGTTAGTATCGGGTTGGACCCATTTTGCCTTCATTCTTCGTGGCATAGATTCAACAAGGTATTGGAAATGTTCATCAGAGATGTTGCTCAATATTGACATGATGGCATTACACAGTTGCTGCAGATTTGTCGGCTGCACATCCATGAACCATTGATACAAGGCAGGATGGATCCATGCTTTCATGTTGTTTACACCAAATTCTGACCCTACCATCTGAATGTCATAGCTGAAATCCAGACTCATCAGACCGGCAACATTTTCCAGATCTTCTATTGCCCAATTTTGGTGAGTCTGTGTGAATTGTAGCCTCCGTTTCCTGTTCTTAGCTGACAAGAGTGGCACCCAATGTGGTCTTCTGCTGCTGTAGCCCATCTGCTTCAAGGTTGGACATGTTGTGCATTCAGAGATGGTATTCTGCATACCTTAGTTGTAACAAGTGGTGTTTGGACTTACTGTTGCCGTTCTATCATCTGGAACCAGTCTGCCCATTCTCCTCTGACCTCTGACATCAACAAGGCATTTTCCTGCACACAACTGCCGCTCACTGGATATTTTCTCTTTTTCAGACCATTCTCTGTAAACCCTGGAGATGATTGTGCATGAAAATCCCAGGAGATCAGCAGTTTCTGAAATACTCAGACCAGCCCGTCTGGCACCAACAAGCATGCCACATTTAAAGTCACTTAAATCCCTTTTTTCTTCCCCATTATGATGCTCAGTATGAACTTCAGTAAGTCGTCTTCACTGCGTCTAGATGCCTAAATGCATTGAGTTGCTGCCATGTGATTGGCTGATTAGCGATTTGTGTTACCAAACAATTGAATAGGGGGACCTAATAAAGTGAGTGTATATTTCTAACAATATTGGTTACTAATAAACCCACTGTAGTGATATTAAGAAACCCTTTTTGATTGTAGGATATTTTTGTATGCATAAAGTCTTTTTGTATCTGATCCTGTATATACCTTAAAAACGGAAAATTGAATTCAAATACTTACCATAATTTTCCTTTCCTGACGAGCTCCATGGCAGCACAGCTGGGTGAGGCCCCACCTACCCCCTGCCTCATCAGGACGTAACTCAATACATTTTTGACCCACCTCAGCCTAGGCGTTCCGTAACTGGTACTACTAAACTGGGTGGGATTTGTGCTGCCATGGAGCTCATAAGGAAAATTACAGTAAGTATTTGAATTCAATTTTCCGTAGTTTTCCTGACGGCTCCATGTCAGCACAGCTGGGATTTAACTAGCCCACACACGGGAGGGTAATGCTAAAACAATTTAATTTCATCACCTGGAAGCAGAGGCCCAGATACCCCCCCCCTGCTGAAATCAGCAGCAGTCACAGCCGCAGGTTCTATACAACAATGAGTCATGAAGATATGAACAAGAAGACCATGTAGCCACTTTGTCTCTCGGGGAAACTCGGCCCAATGCTGCCCATGAGATTGAAACCCCTCTAGTGGAATGCACTGGGACCCCCTAGGGCACAGGCAAACCTCTCGCTCTGTAATGGTAAAGAGATGGTCTTGACCTAGCCAAGTAGCGATAAACAACAACGAAAAAAAAAACTACTCACACAAAAGAACAAAGACCAATCTCTGAAGAATTAATTTACTCCAACATGAATTCTATACGTATTTTTCGTAGTGTCCCACATAGTCCTCTCAATGAAAACCGCCCAAAATCAAATGGACTCTGTCACCAACAAACCAAACTGCCACGGACTTTGGAAGTCACTTAAATCCCCTTTCTTTCCCATTTACTGAACATGTGGCTTGGTTGAACTTCAGCAAGTCATTTTCACCACGTACGAGATGCCTGTAAATGCATTGATTCATGTTACCAAAGGCAATTGAACAGGTATCGTGAAGTGTATCTATATAGTATATATAACACTATACTTATCAGGCGCCAAAAATTACGTATTGGGCCCACCCGAGCCAAATCATAGTGATTCAGGTGATCCAAATCCCTCCATGGCCACAGATGTGTATACAATCCCTACGTAGTAGGCCCCCCTAGGCAATGCAGACTGCTTGTTCTACAATAAACCATTGGTGAAGAAATGGTCGCTCTCAGGAGCTCAGTGACTCCAAAGCGTAGGTCCCGTGAATAGGTGGCCACCTGGGCAAAAGTTAACCATCCATGACATTATCTGGCTACACTACTATTAGGGTGCCAAACTCAACTGCTGTTAGTGGCGTTTAATTCAAAAGGCTAAGGAGTAAAGAGCAGGTTCAGTATTTAGAAGACTCCAGGAAGCAACTGCTATCCACTCAACTGACCGAAGTGGAGCAGATTCACACTAAAGTAAAACCAAAGTGGATAAACACAAGCAACTTCCAAGTAAAAGCTGGAAATGACCACCACCAAAAGAGCAAAAGAATAAGACAAACATGTGCAGACAAAACATCAATCAGCAAACCAAATGGTATCATTGAGTTAATTTATAATTAGATGTGAGCTGGCCACAATAGTAAAACAGAACGCATAAGAGCCACCATTAAAAGAGAAGATGAACAAGATAAAGCAAGCTAAAGGCCAAGTCCATGACAAAATACTAATTTTCAAGAAAGCTGTCAGCGCATGCTGAAGTGCCACAGTGAAACTTGCAGAAGTCACCAATACTGTCATGCAGAGTCAAAATAGCTAAACTAAAGACCTCCATTTAACTTGGTAGTGACCCCTTCAGATGAGCCCAACAACTTTCAGTGCGTAGAGAGCTTCAAGGACATAGCAAATAGGTTTCCATGGCCGAGCAGCTGCATCCCAAGCCTTACATGGAAATCCCAAGGGTTCAATGGAACAGGTCAGATGCAAAGGTTTAAAGCACGCCGCCACTGGACTTACTAGAGCAGTGGAGACGTGTTCTCTGAGTTGGAGTGACCAATCACGCACTGGCAATCTGATGGACATGTCTGCGTTTTTCAGTTGCCAGGTAGAGAACTTTGCCCTGACTACATTGTGCCAAGTGTAAAGTTTTGAGGAGGGGGGATTATGGCATGGGGTTGTTTTTATGGTTTTTTATTCATCAGGGGTTGGGCTTGGCCCCCGCTAGTTCCAGTGAAGGGAACTCTTAAGGCAACAATCAGCATACCAAGACATTTTGGACAATTTCATGCTCCCAACTTTGAAGGGAATAGAGTGCGCGTTGAGGATGGCCCCTTTCCTGGTTCACCGCACCTACCACAATAAGACTGCGCACCAGATGCACAAAGCAACAGGAGGTCCCATAAAGACATGGAGGAGTCAGTTTTTATACTTACGTTAGTCATTTTGGAGGAACATAGGACTCCTGGTACTGCACACATATAATGCACAGGTAAGAAAAAATTGAGAAGACCTGACCTCAACCCCATAGAACAAAACACAAACAAACCACTAAATAATAACAAAAAATTAAGAAAAAAAAAAATGAAAAAGAAAAACGAGCCAGCTCGATCCCAAAAGCCGAACCTCCCCCGAAGCGCGATCAGTGCCTGACCTGACAAATGTGCTTCAGGAAGACACCCGATGGTCCAACCTTTCCCATAGACACCCTACTAAACCTTGTGGGCACCTTCAATCACCCTTTCCCAGAAGAGTTGAAAGCTGTTATAATAGCTGCAAAGGGGGGGCCCAACTCAATATTGAACCCTAACGGACTAAGACTGGGCGCCAAAGATAAAGTTCATGTGCATGGAAAGGGCAGGCACCCCCACAAAATACTAGGGGCAATATAGTGTGTAATATGACTGTGTGTGTGACCACCATGGTGTATTATTGGGGATCAACCAATACCCTTCTTTACAGTTACCCAACCAAACAGCTAATTATATTTTCTATATATTTCAAAAGATCAAAATTAAAAAAAAAAAAATAACCCATCAGACTCTGCTTTTTCATGGAAAGGTCCTCCACAAACCAACGGTCTCCACAACTATGTCAAGCCCTCACAAGGTGCCCTAAACCCCTTCTTAATAGTTTCCTAGAACAGCCCAATGGCAGCAAACTACGGCCCGCGGGCCAGTATAAACCCCACCCCGCAAACCACCCCTTCTAACAAAAAATATACAACAAATTCCCTAATCCAACCATCCCCAAACGGAGCTAGAACCATTTTACACCAGTTGCCAGGCTCCTCTCATAGTCCCGCATCCTTTGAAGAATGACCCGGTGTAGCATGAAACCAGTCTCCTATTTCAGCAATGCCAGGGAAAAGCAAAACAAATCCCATTAACTTGAAAGCCTACTGAGCCACCTGTTACCTCCTCTGCGCAAATGAGCACTGCCGGAGAATTCGCCGATCGCTGCTGCTAAAACTGAAACGGCACATACGCAGATATGTCGAGGGGGACAGATCCTCAAGGAGACAGATTTTCATGCTACCAGACAACACTGGTCACCAGCACATGGTGCCTACAGAGGAACCGCGCGGAGCAAAACTAAGTGAATTGACAACGGGGGACATGGGGAACGAAACCCAGTTTCACACAGAAAGTGAATTAATAAGGGGAATGGGAAAACAATGAATTACTATATGGGGGATGAATTACTAATATGGGGATGAATTACTATATGGGGGATGAATTACTATGGGGGATGAATTACTATATTGGGGGATGAATTACTATAAGGGGGATGAATTACTAATGGGGGATGAATACTATATGGGGGATGAATTACCCACCCATAGGAGGGATGAATTACTATGGGGGAATGAATTAACTATATGGGGGATGAATTACTATGGGGGATGAATTACTATCCATGAATTACTGGGGGATGAATTACTATGGGGGATGAATTACTATATAGGGGGATGAAAAAAGGATTTACTATAGGGGGATGAATTACTATATGGGGGATGAATTACTATATGGGGGATGAATTACTAATGGGAGGATGAATTACTAGTAATATGGGGGATGAATTACTATATGGGGGATGATACTAAATGGGGAGAATTACATATGGGGGATGAATTACTATGGGGATGAATTACTATATGGGGGATGAATTATTTTATGGGGGATGAATTACTATATGGGGATGAAATTACTATGGGGGATGAATTACTATATGGGGGATGAATTACTAAAAATGGGGGGATCGTGAAATTGACTATGGGGGATGAATTACTATGTGGGGATGAATTACTATATGGGGGATGAGTTACTATGGGGAATGAATTACTACCGGGGATCCAACCTAAATGTTGAAAAAAAAACCTATAGATCATAAAGCTAGGGGAAGGGTGAGGAGGAATTTAAAATAACTAGTGCTGATGACACATAATCTAAAACCTAAAAAAATATCTACAACCTTGGGTAAAAACAAAAGAATTAGTAAGCTCAACAAAACACGCTGAACTCACGGTTGAACAATATACGCCGTATATTTTCAACACTAAAAGTCCTCCAAAAAAATCTCTGATAACAATTCTTAGGGTAAAAAACAAACAACAACATCAAAACAAAACAACCCCCCAAAAACAAACATAAAACACCCAACAAGCACCAAAAGAAAATAAACCACCAACAAAAAAAGAATAAGCAATTCAAAACCCCACGGGCACCCAACAAAACACCCAAAACCCCTACCAAAGAAAGACAAAAAATAAACCAACCATCAAACAACCACACCAACACGGACAATCTCTTAACTACCCTAACCCCCAAAACCCAAATAATCAACCCAAACCAATAACCCCACAAAAAAAAATCAAACGGCAAACCATACATACACCCACCCCACCCAAGAATTTTTAGTAGATCCCCCCTTCAACAACCTTACCACAATCAAAAATACAAAAAAAACCCCTTCAAACCAAAAAAAACACAAATCAAACAGCCAAAAATAAATACCCACCAATAGCTGAAAAACCCCCTTCCAAACAGAACCCCTAAAAACCACGATCCCCCTTTTTTTAAACAATCAATACATAGCCCCAAACCTAAAGCCCCTACATTGTTCACACTACAACCCCCCTTTTTACTCATGACCAATAATTTACAACTAAAAGAAGCAACACACAGATCCGAACCCCCACCCCCCAGCCAATAACCCCATCCCAAACCCAAAGAAAATCCGACCAACCAAAAATAATAAAAAACACCTCCAATCTTCCCCCCCCTAGAACCAAAAAAAAAATAAATAAAAAACCCCTCACCCCAAAAAAAAAATAACCATAAAAAAAAACCCAAATAAAAAACGCAACCCCCCCCCCAACCAACCCACCCACCCCCCAAAACCCCCCAAATCCCCCCCAAAAAACCCCCAACCCAAACCCCCCCAACACCCCCCCCAAAAAAAAAACCCCAAAAACAAAAAACCCCCCCCCCCCATCCCCAAAAAATACCCCAAAATAACCCCCCATCCAAAAAAGTCACCCCCACACCCCCCCGCCCCCAACACCCCAAAAATTAAAAAGAATAAAAATCCACCAAAATATCCAGCAAAACCCACCATCCCCCAAATAACAACCCCCCCAACCCAACCATAAATTAAAAAACCCCTCAAAACCCAAAAAAAGAAATAAAACCACCCACTTCCCCCACCCCCCCAAAACCCCTCCCCCCCCAAACCCCCCCCCCCCCAAAAAAACACAATCAATAAAAAAACAAAAAACCTCCAAACCCATAACAAAACCAAAAAACCAACTCCCACCCCCCAAAAAAACAAACAAAACCAAAAACAACCCCCCCAAAAAAAAAAAATAACACCAAAAATCCCAAACCCCAAAAACTTCAAAAAAACCAAAAAAGATCAAAAAAAAAACCACCCCCCAAAAAAAATACAAAAACCCATGAATAAACATTAACCCCAAAAAAAAAAAGCAAAAAAAACAAATCCGGCCCCGACAAAAAATATACCCAACCACTCCAAACACAACAAACCCCCACAAACAAACAGGAAAAAAAAAAACCCAAAAAAAACCACAAAAAAAATACAAACCAAACCACCAAAAACCCAAAAAAAAACCCCCCCCCACCCCCCTAACTTATCAAATGCAAAAAAAAAAAAAAACCACCCCCCTAACCCTATAACCCCCCCCCCAAAAACAAAAAACCCCACCCTTCCCCCCCCACCCCAAAAAACCCCCCCAAAACAAAAAAACAAAAAAACCCCACCCCAAAAAAAAACAAAAAAAACTAAAAACAACCCCCCCCCCAAAACAACCCCAACCCCCCCCACCCAAAAAGCCAACCCACACCAAATCAAAATAAAAAAACCCCCCAAAAAAAAAAAAAAAAAGAAAACCAAAAAAATAACAATAAAAAAAAAATATAAAAACCCCCCCCCACCCCCAAAACCCCACCCCCAGCCCCCAAAAAAAAAGCACCACAAAAACCCCCCCCCCCCCCCCCCCCCCCCCAAAAAAAAAAAGATAATCACCCCACCCAAAAAACCATAACGCTCACCCCCCCCCCCCCCCAAATCACCCCCCCCCCCCCCAAAAAAAACAAACCAAAACAAACTTGGCCCAAATCCCCCCCCCCACCCATCCCCTCTCCCCCCAAAACCCCCAAAACAAAAAATAAAATTGCCAACCATCCCCCCCCCCCCCACAAAAAACCCAAAAAAAAAAAAAAAAACAGAAAAAAACCAACCCCAAAAAACCCAATTAAACCCCCCCCACCCCCCAACAAAATAAAAACCCACAAAAAAAAAAAAAAAACAAAAAACCCACCATAAAAAACACCAACCTCCCCCTAAAAAACCCCAACCCAAACCAAACCCCCCCTAACCCCCCCACCCCCAAAATCATAAAACTCCCCCCCCCCAAAAAAAATAAAAAAAAAAAAAAGTCCCAATACCCAAAAAAAAACCCCCAAACAAAAAAAACCCCCAACACCAAAAAAACACCACCCCCCCAAACCCCTCCAAAAAATCCCCCACCCAAAATAAAAAAGAAAAAAACCCCCCCCAAAAAAAAAACCAAAAAAAAAACCCCCCCAAAAAAAATCCAAAAAAATAAAAAAAAGGTCTTGTAAAACAACCCCCCCACAAAAAACAACCCAAAAAAAAAAAAAAACAAAAAAAAAGCCCACCAAAAAAAAAACCCCCACCCCACCCCCCCCCCACCAGTACCCCCCCACACACCCCCCCCCCCCGCAATTTCAAAAAACCCCCCCACCCCCCCCACAAAAAAAAAAAACAAAAACCAAAAAGTCCCCCATCAATAAACACCCCCCCATACAAACAACCCCAAAAACAATCACCCAAATCCCCCCCCAAAAAATAACCAAAATCCAATACAAAGAAAGCCCAAACAGGCCCACCAAAAAAAAAAAAAAACCAAAACCACCTGCCCAACAATAAAACCCCACCCCAAAAAATACCCAAACCAAACACCACCCCACAAAAACCAACACCCCCCACCCACCCAACCCAAAACCAACCCCACCCCCCCACCCCACCCCCCCCCCCCCCCACCCCCCACACCATGGGCTTTGTTTTAAGGTAAGTCTTTCATAATGTGCTACTATGCAATGTATAAACTAGCACATTATGCCTTAACTTGCATGGAGATTTGTTATGCAAGAGTTTTACTGCTGCTTTAAAGGTCAGTGGCTCAAATATCATTGAGGCCAATGGATAAACAAGACACCAGGCAACTAACATTCTCAGAAAGAAAGGTCAGTAATGGAAGCCTATGACGATGGCCATGGACACTGTTAATGGAGACCCAGAAGTGACGTCATACACGTTGCTTTCGGGTCAGGAACAAAAAGGGGAGGAGAGCAGACACACGTTCACTCTCCCCCCCTTCTTGTTCCTGACCCTTTAACTGGTGGCACCCTGGTATACAGTATAGTAGGGGCGCGTGGGGGGGCACTTTATTGGTATGTGTGGAAGCAATGCTTCTATCTGACAAGCCCTGCTGCTTGCCGGCAACAGGGCTAAATGTAAGCAAAAACTATCTGCCAGGTGGCCGGAACTACATGTCCCGGGTGTCGGGTGATACAAATTGTGCATCCCCTGCAGCAATGCTGGGGGTATTTTTTGCACTCACTGACACCAGATATTTGGGTTTATTATTACACTCATTGATACCAATGCTAAGGTTATTGTACTCCAACTTCTTCTGGGGGGAAGCTGCTGGGGGGTTATTGTGTTCACTGACACAAGTACTGAGGGTTATTATTGCATCCACTGACACCAATGCTAGGGGTTATTATTGAATTCACTGACAATAATGCTGGATGTTATTATTACACTCGCTGACACCAATGCTAGGGGTTATTATTGAACTCACTGACACCCAATGCTAGGGTTATTGTACTCCAACTTCTTCCAGGAGATGGGAGCTGCACTTGAGGTCCTTTATTGCATCTTGACCCCCATAGTGTTGGACAAGAGTTGGACAATTCTGCAAAATGCCTCCTTCATCCTTTGAACAAGGCTGGTTGCCTGTCTTTGGGTACATTTTTGTACGGTCTTGTAGTTTAATTGAGATTCCAGCAAAGCATTTTCAAGTATATCAGTGATCTTACCAATTCACAAATATAAATTCTGCTCAGTGCACCGGAGCATTGCCTAAGTAAAGTGGTAACTCCTTTGTGATTCTTCAATAGCATATTCCAAAATTCCTGCTTCTGTTCCCTTAGACAATAGTAAAAAATAATTATAAAATAACAACTAGAAAATTTTAAAGAGATAGAAAAATCTGGCGTGTTCCCAGTGTTATAATGTTTATTTAAAATATAAAGTCTATAAATGTTATATTTCTGCACTTTTTTCAGATCCTTATAAACCATTTCCCCCCCACAGACCCTGACTTCCACCGGCCCAGAATTGTGGTCAGTTCCTGGCCTACCAGGCAGCTTGCTTGGGTAAGGGTTTGGTATGGATTGTTGACGGGGTCCTTTAAAGTGGTTGTAAAGGCTGAAGGTTTTTTACATATGTACGAAGGTAAAAAATCCTTCTGTGTGCAGTATCCCCCCCCAGCCCTCCCTAATGCTGACCTATACCCCTCTCGATCCAGCGATGTACACTGGAGTCTCGGCTATCCTGGGACTCCCTCTTCTCATTGGATGAGACAGCAGTGGAAGCCAATGGCTCCCTCTGCTGTCAATCACTGCCAGCGAGCCAATGAGAAGAGAGTGGGAGGTGGGGCTCCATGTGTGTATGGACACATGGAGCAGTAGGTGCCCTCATAGCAAGCTGATTGCTGTGGGGGCACCCGACAGGAGGGAGGGGCCAGGAGTGCTGGCGGGGGACACGGGCAGAGGAGGATCCAGGCTGCTCTTTCAAAACCACTGAACACAGCAGGTAAGTATAGACATGTTTGCTATTTTTTTTTTAATTATGCTTTTAGAATCACTTTAAATTCACACAAGAATTTAGATTATTGAATTTTGGGGGGAGGCCCATTTTATTTTTTGCCTGGGATCCCTTTTGACACTAAGGGGTTTATTTACTAAAGCTGGAGAGGTTAGAAGCTGATTGGTTTCTATGCAGAAGGGAGTCTGATTTTGGACTCTCCAGCTTTAGTCAATAAACCCCTTAGTGTGGGGGTCATCCATCAACATCTATATCAGACCCCCATCTAGGATAAGGGATTCAGGAGCTGTAACTTACCAGCAAATAAAACTCCTTTTTTTTTTCTTTGTAAACATCGGTTTTGCTGCCATAGGGTGTATACATCGTACAGATGCACCACTCCACGGGCAGGTTAAGTGCACCGCCAGGCATGTTATTTAATGAAATTGTGTATTTTAATGTTTTACCTAAAGTATAACTAAAGGCAAAACTTTTTTTGTAATTTTTGAATGGAGTGGAGAGGGATTAGACCCCCTGTCAGTTTTTATTGCTGTCTGTGGCCCCGTTAAGGAGATTTCCCCTCACTATTTAGTGTTTACCATTATTATTGAAAGTGAAAGTAAAAGGAAATCCAAAACTTTGGGTTGTCCCCAGAAAAATATTAGCTGGGAAATTTTCCAACGGGATACTAGTTCTGGAGACCTGGGGGTCCCCAAGGAATTCCCTTCATTTGCAGGGGTTTCCCCTCACTTCCTGTTTGGTTATGGGACAGGAAGTGAAGGGAAATCTCAGCCCTCCCTTACATTTACCAAAATGAACAAAAAAGCCGAATGACGGCTGCACTGCGGCCGGCCAGTTCTGAGTGGACGTCATATGACGGCCTCCCAGAACACGCTCTCCTGCGCTCCCCAGGGGGCGCGCACCCGGCGATCTCCGTGAACGCTGTGTCCTACAGACACAGCTGATCACGTGATGTGGTAAAAGGCCAATCACAGCGTCCTTTTACCACGTGATCAGCGGTGTCCAATGACATGCTGATCAGAGGGAAATGCAAGTGCCGGTTCTCGGCTGCACTTTCCTCACGCTGTCAGATCGTGAGGAAAGTACTGCCGAGAACCGGCAGTTGTCAGAGCGGGGATCGGCACCGATCATCAGGGCACTGATGATCAGTGCCCTGATGATCAGTGCCCAGCAGTACCACCCGCAAGTTCCGCCCACCTGTGCCCAGCAGTGCGCCCACTAGCTCCGCCCACCTGTGCCCAGCAGATCACCCACCTGTGCCCAGCAGTGCCCCCACCTGTGCCCACTTACCTGTGCCCACCCACCAGTGCTGCCCACCAGTGCCACCCACTAGTGCCACCCACCAGTGCTGCCAGTCAGTGCCACCAGTAAGTGCCCAGGGGTTGTGCCAGTCAGTGCCGCCAGTCAGTGCCCAGCAGTGATGCCAGTCAGTGCCGTCTATCAGTACCCATCATCAGTGTCACCTATCAGTGCCGCCTATCAGTGCTGCATATTAGTGCCGCCTATCCGTGACACCTCATTAGTACTGCCTATCAGTGCCCTTTAGTGCTGCCTATCAGTGCCCATCAGTGCCGCCTATCAGTGCCCATCAGTGCTGCCTCATCAACGTACATCAGTGAAGGAGAAAAAATACCTGTTTGAAAAATGTTATAATAGAAACAAAGAAACTTTTTTTTTTTTTTTTCAAATTTTTAGCACTTTTTTTTTATTTATAGCGCAAAAGGTAAAGCGCCCAGCGGGGGGCCAAAAGAAAGCTCTATTTGTGAGAAAAAAATGATCAAAATTTCATATGGGTACAATGTTGCATGACCGCGCGCAATTGTCAATCAAAGTGCGGCAGCGCTGAAAGCTGAAAATTGGCCTGGTAAATAAGGGGGTATAAGTGCCTGGTAGGCAAGGGGTTAAAGTTGCTGTTTCCCACAAAATTATTTTTTTTTTTCAACTTTTGTTTTGCTTTGGTACATGTTCTCCAGGGCAGTGCCCAGGCCCCCCCATACATATTGTTTGAGCATAAATGTTTTTTTTTTACCATTTGACTTTCATTGGCATCAGTAGGGTTCAGATTTGGCACTGAAACTTAGTAGTTAGGTTAATCAAGCCAAATCCAGGTAGGTGCAGCTCATCCCTATCTGTGAGCCTAGCCATCCTCGAATGGCTCTGTTCCCTGACAACGGGGTTAATTTACTAAAGGCAAATAAACTGTTCACCTTGCAAGAGAATAGATGAAGAGCTGATGATATCCATGGTCTCATCACAAATCTCTTGTCCAATCAAGAAATATACTGTTTTTTAACATTTTCCTTTTACATGATTGGGTATTCTTTTCGACTCAAAATTTCACCACATTCACTAAGTCCTGGAGAAAATTCCCTTTGCACCTTTTCTTCCAAAGCAAACAGCCTATTTACCTTCAGTAAATCAACCTTGCTGTGTACAAAGCCAATTCGAGCAGCTCTGTACCTTCAGATCTCTGTGATTGGTCATAGAGAGACCAATCGCTATGATTACATGAGTGGATGGGTACATCCATGAGCCCTCTTCTTCCTCTCAAAATGGAGGAAGGCGAGGAAACAGGATTAGGAGTAATTCATTAGTTCCAGAACACAGTTCTTCCCCCTCCCCCCCCCCCCCCCATACATCTGATTTTCTTATTGTCTCTCTATGTGGCCTTTATATTAACCCTTCGCCTCCCATTTCCTGAACATGTAAACACTAACCCCTTCATCTCAACCTTCCCATTATATGTGACATGTACATTAACCCCTTCACCACCTCCTTCTTCTGTGTGTGGTCCATATGTACTGTATTTAGTGCACTATTACCAAGAGCCATGTTGTAATCTCAATACCAGTCATTTACAAAATATTGTGTCAAAAATTAGATCACCTTGGGGTGTCTACTTTCAAAAATCAGTTATTTGGGGGGGGGTGCACTGCCCTGGCACTTCCATTTTAAAAGAAATCAGGAGATTTTTTTTTTTCCTATAGTAGTAGTTTTTGAATATAGTAGTCATTAAATACCGCCAAAAAAAAAAAATAAAGCTCAGTCTCAAAAATGATACAAAACTTATTTGAGTCCATTGCTGCATGACTGAATAATTGTCAGTGAAACTATTACAGCCCTGAAAACTGAAAAATGACCCGGTAATAAAGGGGGGTTAGTAAAACAGGCCGGTACTCAAGTGGTTAATAACATTTCATACTTTTCATTGAATTTCATTGTTCCTTCTCTAAATAATAAAAACTTAACAGCAGTCTTATCCAATCCATACTCTACTGAAAATAATGAAATGTTGTCTTTACACTTTCAGTGCTTTTTACTGTGACTTTGAGGATGATTACTCCAGGTATCTGCAGCTACAGAGGTTACTAGGCAGTTGTGTTAAAGCTCATTTACTGCTTGCTAAAAATGTGTAAATTCTTGAATGTCCATATTTTGGCCATAGGTCTCCTTTAAATAGTATAGTTCTTAGTAAACGTGGTTGTTTGGTCAGACATGGATGTTTTTGTAAACTTTTCAATGTCTCTATGGACTTGTGAAGGTTTCTATATTGTGTTACCTGTGCAATCACAATGTCACCCATGGAAATGCAATAAAAAAACAAGACACATTAACTGCATAGCATTTATTTCTGTTTAATTACACTGCGATCAGCAAGTCCATTTTGATGATTCCGGCTTACGTATAGAGAAGGCAAAATATTGTCAAAATGAAAGCTTTCGGTGGATAACTAAAAAATAAAAGCTTTGGAAGAGCTTTAACACTCATTGTTCAGGCATTAACAACAGATATACAGATGAAAATGGCTATTTGATTTATCATATAATTGCAAATAGACAGTTTCAAGACAACACCAGTCTACTGGTTTCCAGAACAGTAAGCACATTCATCCATTGTGTTCAAGCTGATTCATCATCATCATCATCATCATTAAAAACATACCAGCCATTGGTGCCATGATGAACAGAATACTACTAACAATTTTATGTTAATAATGAATGAAACTAATAAAATATTGCTTTATTAATAAGAGAAAATAAAAAAAAAATTTAGAAATATACATACATATAATCTATTCATCATGATTTATATATATCTCTAAACAATTTGTATGGTTTTGCATGGTTAGACCCTATTTTTTTTTATTTTTGTCCTTTTTGGGAGATTTTACTTCATGTTCTGTGTACTCAACATGAAGCGTAAGGACATCTCTTCAAAGTGAGAGAAAATCTAATTTTAGGCCCCTTTCACACGGGCGTTCCATATGTCCGTTTTTCATCAGTCCGTTTACAGAGGAAAAAACGTATTTCTATGGACTAGCGGATGTAAGTGGATGATCATCTGTTTACATCCTGTTAATGTCCACATCCGTTAACATCTGTTTTTTTGACCGGAAGAAAACCCAATATTTTATATTCTGTTAAAAAAAACAGAATGGCCGAAAAACGGATGTAGACGGACACAAAAACTGATGTAAACAGATGAAAAATGGATGTAAAACAGACAAAAATGGATGAAAATGGACAAAAAATGGAATGAAAACGGATGCAAACTGACAAAAACGGATATAAATGGATGAAAAACGGATGTAAACTAATGAAGTAAGATGATGATGAAAACGGATGAAAAATTAATGTAAACTGATGAAAAACTGATGTAAATTTTTCTGTTTTTTCTTGGAAAAAATGTGACTAAACTGATGAAAAAAACAGAACGCCCAATGTGAAGGGGTTTTAGTTGTCCTTGGAGCAGGTGTCCTCAGTAGAAGATTTCCCCTTTATTCATCTTCCAGTAACAACTTTTGATTTTTCATCCCTTTAATAGTATAATTTATGGAGAGGATGAATCGTCCAAGAAAGGACACAGAGAGTAATAAATACCAGAGAAAGAGAAAAGGATTGGAACTCTGAAGTCTGAAAAACAAGTTTATTTCAATTGAAGTTTAATAGAAGCTTACAAATGTCCAACTTGTTGTTTTTCGAGGATTCAGAGATGCCCTCTCATTAGAGCTGAAGAATGGATGGAAGGTCTTAGTTATTGGATTTGGGTTAGGAAAAATTAACAACAGGATTTCCATAGGCAAAACTCAGCAGCAGCTGATTATTTCATTGGCTAATTAATGTAGATTAGATTTTTTATTAGGCATAAACTTGTTTTTTCAGATTTCAGTTCTTTGGGGTGGTGCTACAGTCCCTCATCTCTCTTTCTCCAGGTCACAGTCCAAGAGAACCTTTAATGTAGGATGGCAAACAGCTGCAATCTACCACACTGCCACAATCAGCACCATTTCCACCACCATCAGAGTGGAAGCAGGTACAGCTTGGAGGGGTTCCAGTGCCAGTTTATGTACCCTCCCAACCAGGCCGGGACTGGGACAAAAGAAATAGGCCTGGGCATTTTTAGACTGATTAGCCCACATTTTTAAAAAAAACAAAATTACAAATAATGACAACTACTTTTTTTTTCATGGACCGAAGGGGAGGGGGTCTGTGGGGCGGTTGGTGACGGGACAGGATATTTGCGTGAGTCGTTCTCCACACTGTAATGTAAAGGGGCACTGTGATATATAGGGACTGCAGTGTAATGAATACAGTGGGGGTGGGGGCCCCCCCATCTACAGTGCAGTCCCCTAAATATCACAGTGCCCCTTTACATTACAATGCCCCATAGCAATCACAGCCCCCCATCACAGCACCCCCTGTATGTCATGCCCCCTCCTTTTCTCTCTAATCACAGTGCCCCCCTTTTACGCTCTGCCCTCCCCTGCACAGTCCTACCTTCGCAGGGCAGGGGCAGGATTCAGCCTTTTGTGTCCTCTCCAAGGATCCAGTATCTCCTGCCCCGCCAATGATGTCATCCTATCAGCAGAGCAGAGGGCAGGAGGAGCTGCATATTTTGGATCATCACATTAACAGGTGAGTGATTACCCGCTTGTTATTATGAAAAGTCTCTCTGTGCAGAATCTCCAGCGCCTCCCACCTCTGCTCTGCTAATAGGATGACATCATTGGTGGGGGCGGGAAGAGCCAGGAAAGGAGACACAGCATGGCCGCATAGCAGGAGGTGAGAGGCAACCGTGGTCTGTTTTAGCCTAGTCCAGACCACGATCACCACTTACCTCCTGCTGGGCAGCCCGGTCATCAACAGGCCATGGACTGGTATAAAGTCCCAAGGCCCAGGGGTTGGAGACCCCTGCATTAGCCAGCTCTTGTTAGGACATGCGGCCCATCCGCCCCAGCCTACCAGGCAAATACCCAGTGTGCCCTATGGCCAGTGCGGGCCTGCTTCTAGCAAAAAAAATCCAAACAGGTGTTCTAACTCTTCCCTATTCTATCCACCATTTAAAATTACAACATTTTGGCTATAGAATACACTATAAAAGAATAAAGGGAAAATACAGAAATAAGCGGTGTAAAAAGTATAACAAAGAAATATGTTGCCATGGAATAAATTACATTTATTTTTGGTACTTAAAGTTGAACTCCAGTAAACAGCTAGTACTCAGATAAAACGCATATATGGGAGTTTTTTGACCTGCCAAAGGTTTCGTGATGATACTGAAATATATACAGCAGCTCAAAAAGCATTTAGAGACACTGAATCATGTTTTACAGCTAGCAATTCATGTTTTTTAACCACTTTAGACACAGCATGATGGGCATTGTTTGTTTTTCAGTCTGTAAGAAACATGTTCTCTCACACTGCCCCTACAGGACCACAACCCATGGTGGTTTGTAGGCACAAGTGGATGGATTCTGGTCTGTTGTCATCAATATCCTTGCTAAGCATGGATGCTGCTTTTTATTTTTTCCTCATTTATTTATCATCCTGGTTGTCCTGGAGAATTGAGAGACCTGGAATAAAAACAGTCAGTGGCAGGCGAGTTTATTCATGGAAGAGTCCTTGCTGGCTGTTGTTACCCGATCCATTTAAAGCATTTTATGACTTGTACTTAGCTGTAAAAAGTTCCAATTCCATATAGTAAGTATTCTAGATATTCATCAAATGCTTAAAAATACAAACCATTTTAAGCTATGAAGAGCTGTTTTCTTTGGTTATTAGCCCCACACTGTTTGGGCAGTACAGCTGGCTCAGTATTCGTAATTCTTTTGCAAACTCCTCATTTAAATTTCACAAAATGAACTTCCAGTAGTCTGTCGCCTCTGTGCAAGTGTCAGGTTTTATCTCCCAATTTGGGTAAAATTTTTTGTAGATTTTATATTTGTAAAATTTCCACTGTGTAATCTGGATTCTCTTGAATTTGTCCCCACAAGCCCCACAGACGTGGTACAGAATCCCAGTGGACAGTGCGTTTGTTTTGTTCATTTTTAATTTTCCTAACCCATCTGGTCTATGGATTCAATGCAAAGTGTTTTTGGATGATTTATGCCTCCATCCTCACAGTGGGACTTTACAGAATGTGGGCCACTTCTGCCCACAGCCAATCACCTTCCCTGAGCAGTTCTTCCTGAGGTTGTCAGGTGAGATCAGTTCAAGTATACATTCGATTCTTATGGACTGCAAATTTGACAAAGTATTGTTCTCTTTTTTCCTGTACAAATGACTTAGATGTAATGATGAGAACTCTCCTACATTGCTTTGCTGTGGAATGTGATGAGCTTCAATCCTTTCTTAGTTAACTACTAATTCTCTCTTTAGCATTTCACAAACATTTTTCTAAAGTATTTGCCTATGTCTTCACTCTGTAGACACTTTTCATCATTAAGCAAACGTCTGTGATCTTTTTTCTTCTCGATGGAATTTAAAATTTCCTCCTTCAATCTTCTTAGAGTTAAATGATTTTGGTATTTGCATAAGATGTACTGAAGTATCCAGTCAGCTAAAAATTGTCATATGATTGAATGTAACCAAGCATATTTCCTCAAATGACACATCTCTTCAAGCAGACTATGCAGGACGGTAAACTGAAAACATGTTCTACTGAGTGAAGACCCTGCTTGTCAGAACTGCTTAGGATATCATCAACAATTTTTCCACCAAGCTGTTCGAAAATGTGGTTCATGACTAGCCGGCCTCAAGATAGCTCTTCACAGAAGAGCTTGGCTCTGCTCTAGACATTCATCTTTTTTTCTTGGAAAATAGTCTGAAACGTCAAAAAATACTGAGGCCATCAGTCTATTCAGGTAGGTTTTGGGGTCATACTCTCTCTATGAACTTTTCATGCATCCTTTCAAAACTTTGTGCAGCTTTTGCTAAAATGAAAAGTGTTGATATCCAGTTCAAATATGTTGGTGAAGTGCAGCTTTTTACTGTGTGTGTTAAAGTTTTTCATTGATCATGTGCAGTAAATCCTTACAGTACATATCTGTATAGTCTCTCAGAGCTATTTTAACCTTTTTCTGTCACATATTTATTGCACCCTTCAATTATGGACTGTGCAAAATCATCTAAAGATTGATGGTGTTTCTTGGCTAGAAAACAACACACCATGTATTTTTGTAATCTGGCGACAGATGATGAATTATTTTTTCAATGTACTTTTTTGGTTTTGTATCCGAAGCATGTCCTGCATACTTTTCAAAATTGTTAATCTGATACGAATTTTTCTTGTACAGCAGATCCCTTTATTTTTCATGTCCTCTCCTGAGTTCCCAAAACATTCTCTGCTTATGTTGCGTCACTTAATTTTCTCAAAGTGTGAATCTGAGAGTATATATTTTCCCACATAGTGGTTAAATCTCTTCTGTAATTCTTCATCATCATTTGAGTTTTTTTATCCCCCCTTCTGACTTCTGAGTTGTAGAAGCTCCGTGATTTATCTTCAATCACTTTCTGGTATCTATTATTGAATGTCCTGGAATCTTTGACTTTCCTTTTTTAATATTAAAAGCCCTCCTACACTTATTAAGTGCATTCTTCGGTGACATTTGTATTAGAACAGATATATATTAGGTTAGAAATGTTTCCCTTATTCTTCTATGGTGGGGGGGGGGGTGGGGGGGGGGAATTTATTTTCAGTTTTATTCTCATAATAATCTTCCAGCAATTCAATAAAATTTTTCTGATGTTCATCAGCCAGAATGTTTTCTAATTTCGTGTCGTAACTGGACATGTGTTCTTGGCAATCAAGAGTGTCTGCAGAGTGATTTTTTATAATCATTTTTTAGCTGGTCACCACACTTGTTGACCTTTCTGCTCAGTTTGCCATTCCCATTGAGAAAATTCACTGCAAAGTTGTTGTAAGCATCTTAACAGACTTCCGCCACTAAGCTGTTTTTGAAACTAAAAATAAATTTCTCATCATGCTTAAACCGGCCCTCCATGAAATTTTCCATCCAGACAATAAATTCTCGAATGCTGAGTGCCTTGACAGTAGATAATTTTAGGGTTTTTCATTATTTGAAATAAAAATGTTTTTAATTCATGAACATGTTCACTATAGCCAATGTTTACTGAAGCCATAGGTGGCACTCCTTGAAATAAATGCTGGAATGATACCAGTTGTGGTTTTCAAAATCAGTAATCCATAACATCAACCAAAAGTCATTATACCAGTCTTCTTTTCCATTTTTGCTGCCATTCTGTCATTTGTCCAGCAGATCCAGAAGTTTCTTCTTCCTGTCTCTCATATTCTTATCAAGAGCAAGAACCGACATCACTGACATTCTGATGTACAAACTGGCAGTTTTGGGTTTTTTGCCTACTTCTCTCATTCGAAGAAAAGCCATGGACCACAATCATGTAAAATATCCCTCATATCTGTTGTGGTTTCCAAGGCCATGTTGATGATGGTGATATCACTCAAACCAACCACTAATGTGGCCAGTTCATTGTCATGTTCATAACTGCCCTCCAAAGAGGCCAACTCTGGAGCTTTCAACCCCTCAGTGTCAATAACCAGAATGAAGTGACAACCCAGTTTCCTCCTGAAGTTCTCTTTTCTCTTTTACTTTTAAAAGACTAATGAAGGCTCCTTTTGTACATCTTCCACTTGGCCACCGGGAACTCAAACCAAACATGGGAGGTTGAGAAGGGTGGATTTCCCGTACTCTGCACTCCTAGTACAGATATGACTCTCATTTTACATTGTCCTCCTCGTCTTGTTGTCCAGCCTCGGTCAGAATATCAGTTATCCATTGCATGGGAATGTTAGAGGCTCACCATCAATCAGCTCTAATGGAAAACCATTCCAAACAGAAGATTGGCTGCTTTCTCCTGGAAGCCCCTTAAATTGTCTCTTCTCTTCTCTAGCACTGTTGTGTACCTACTCACATAACACTCCAGCCTCATAAATTTGTGCCCTATCTCCCTAATGAAGTGTTCAATTCCTAAACAGTTGTAGGAGGTACAGCTTGATCTAACACAGCTTAAGTTTTCTTCCTATTTCCCTCATAATAATTTTTTGTATTTTTCTTGCAACAACAAAAGATTTTTTCTAGTAATTGAATCTAAGCATACCTTTTGGTCCGTTTTAAAAACATTTGTCATTCTTTTTGAGTCGAAATTAGTTATGCATTTTATAAATAAAACTAGCTGTCTGGCAGGTTTTGCTTATTATTTGTGCGGTGCGTATTGAAAGGGCGTTGCAATCCAGTTCAGAGTGATATTCTTGTGTAATCTTTTCCCCCTTGTCTTTCATTCTGCACTGCTCTTTTTCAATTTCCGACAGCTTTTTCCACAGAACATCTCCTTGTAGTATCAGTGATTTCTTAAATTCTTCCACCATTTTCTATTGCACGCAGTAATATTACGTGCATACTCTTCTGCTTTCTGATATTCAAGAGAGTTTTCATCTACTACAACAATAGCAAAAGTCATGAATTCTCTTTCCCCACATAAGTCCAGTAGTACCCGTTATTGTTAATTAAGATACTAAATGCATTTTTGTATCCGCTTCACAAATTCTACATTATTCCCTGTTTGTGCATTTGCTAATATTCTTTGTTTTATCTAAGTTTAATTACTGGCATTAGTTTTTTTTTAGGTTATTGCAGCAGTGTCTCGCGTTTAATTTCAATATCCAGGACCGGGAGTTACAATTAAGTAATATTGGGTGCTAGCAAGATGCTGCAAGATGATAACAAAGTCTGAATTCCCTCCAGAAATAATCTCAATGAATATAAATACAGCTGATGAGACTCGCGCCAGAAACATGAACTGGTCCCAGTTGGTCTCCAGGTCTCCTCGAAAGGTTGGTGACAGCGATGGTTCTGGGAAAACATCAGACTTACCCGGCAGGGGAAAATACCTCAGGAGAACGATTTCCACAAGGCCATCAGAATAATTTCCCTCTCAATATTTTCCTCCCTCCAAATCATGGTGAATGAAGAAGCTTGTTAGTGTTGCTGAACTGGATAAGATCTCTGGTTCAGATTTTAGATTTGGATAATTTGCTTTTTCCCAGTCCGTACAAAAGAGAAACATTGGCACTGTGTATGTTTACCACATACTCTCTAAACCGCTTTTTTTGTCAGCTAGAGAATTAGGTTTTCCCTCGTTTTTTCTATAATTTCCCCCATTGGGCCCCCCGCAAAAAAGGGGGGAAGTGACCCCCTCATCCCGCAGGGAAATAGCAAAGGGGGGGGCAAACTGACACATGGACAATTTTTGGGTTTCAAACTCTCCCCGAACAAAACTTTTCTGGAGCAATGGAGGAGAGCCAAAAATAGGACATTTCCCGAGGGGAACAGAAAGGAATAAGGGTTTTAAATTTAATGTTAAAAAAAATTTAGAAAGGTCATCAAATTTCCCTTTTACCCTGCACAATTTGAAATCATTTTTTTAATTAAAGGTTTTTTCTTTCAGTTACGTTCACCAACCATTAACTTTTCCCTTTGAAAATACCCGGGGAAGGGCCCTTTTATCTTCTTGGGCCCTTTTTATCCCCAGACTTTCTGGTTTCCCATAAACAAGGCATCACCCAATGTTAATTTCTTAAACGCTTTTTCAAATTCAACTGCATTAAAAATCTAAAAAAAGGGCTTTCTTCCCTTTTTGTAAAAAACCCTATGAGGACAGTTTTGTGTTTTAAATGAAAATTAACATTTGCTTTTAAAAAATGTTTTTTCTCAAAATGCACAAATTTTTAGTATAAAAAACGAACCAAAAAAAAGGCAACCTGAAAAAAACCAATCAATAGGCAAATTTATATGAAGGGGGGTCACATAAGTTTTAATCTATTATACAATCTGTTTGGAATGGATTCACCACTGGTGGTTGGGAAATCAAACCTGCCATGTTGGGGGGTGCAATTTCCAAAGGGCTGGCCAAACGGGGGGCTCTCACAGCCAGAAGCTCACTCCCCGCAATCAAGCCCCTTTACCTGAGGCTGGGTTTCAGGAGGTTTCATTTTTAAGGGAATTGCCAGGCCCCCGCATCAGGGGGCCCTTTTTTGGTTTTTCCCTGACCCCCTGTCCCCTGGTATCCTGTGTTCCTGTTCCCCTCTGTTGCCGACCCCCTTGCATTTTTCCCCTGACCCTGCTGATGTCTCCGTTTAACCCCTGGTTGCCTGGCCACCCTTTTCTCCCTTTGATCCTTTTGTACGGGTTCTCCCCCTTTGAGTTACTAAACCCGGCTTGGGACCCTGACCATTCCTGTCTGATCCTTGTCCCCCCCGCGTCCCGTGAGTTACTAACCCCGGGTTGTGACCCTGCCCAATTCTTTTGCCTGCCCTTGGGTTCCCCTCGCTGCCCCCCAAGGTTTCGGGAACTGGGCCCTCCCCTGACTACGCCTTTAAAACCCCCCCAGAACGATCCATTCCAAATTCCCATCCGGGCACGGATCCAGCCACCCCTCTCACAGGTTCTGCCTCTTCGAATCACTTATACCTCGGGGAAATCCCTCAAACCAGGGAGCAGGTGTACTCAGGGGCCCAACCGGTTTCCCTGCGGGCTCCAATAAAATCCCCACCTTCGGGGGCCCCTGGTAAAAAAGCAAAAGGGGACTTAGACTCCGCCCCCGGGGGGAAATCCTGTCCGGGGGCCCGGGTAGGGGTTCCCCCGAGGGGTCTTAACAAAAACCATATAAACGGCCTGACCTTTTTCCCCCTCTCCAGCCCTGATTTACCCCTGGGGTTCCTGCCCATACAAAATTTAGGGGAAAGGTTGGTTTTTTTACGGGCGTTGTTAATTGGGGGGCTAATAATAAATTATTTTGGTTATTATTAGAGATGAGCAAATTTAAACCCAAAAAATTCGATTGGGCTGATTGGGCAAATTTTTGCGGAATAAATTTGTTTTGAGTCGTTATATTCCTGCGAATTTAACTTTTTAAAAAGGGGGTTTCTGGGCTTCAGGAAACCCTTTTATATTATTTGCAGAACACTGTCCCTTTAATTTAAAGGGCCCTTGGGAGTCTGCTGGGGGAAAGAAAATAATACTGCATCAGTTTTACATCAAGGGATCCCGCCATCTTAGAATCCCCGGGCACACCCCCCTCTTTTGGGCAGCCCGGGGGGCCAAAACCCAATTTGGGGAAAAGCCCATGTGGGGGTAGGAAACAGCAATGGGGGGCCATACAGCACCCAACAAAATGGAACCCCCCCACGTGTGGGGAGACCTGAAAGGGGCCATGGCAGAGTGTGGCGATGGAGACAGCAGAAATTTGGGGGCCTTACGGGGAAACCCTTTACACACTCTGGCCCTGGCGGGCAGCAATGAGGAGGGGGGTTAAAACGGGGGCCCATAACAGATTAGGGGCCCTGGAAGCAGCATGGGATCTTGGGGGGGCCCTGGCAAAATTAGGGGCCGGAAAGCAGCAATGGGGGGCCCAAAACAGCCCCCTATGACAAAATGGAACCCACCAGCAGTGTGGGGGAGACCTAAAAAGTGGCACATGGAAGGATTTGGGGGCGATGGAGAAAACAGCAAATGGGACCTTACGGCCCCCATGACCCCACTCTGGACCTGGCAGCAGCGGGGGGGAAGGGGGAGGGGGTAAAATGGGGCCCCAGGGAAAATTTTAAAAGGGCCCTTTGGCCCAGCAGCATGGGGGGAGTGGGGTTACGGGGCCCAAGGCAAATTACCCGGGAAAACCCTTGGCAGCAGCAATGGGAGGCCATACAGCCCCCTATGAAAAAAAGGGAAACCCCCCAGCATGTGGGAGCCCTAAAGGGGCCCCTTTGGAAAGGTGTGGCGATGGAGACAGCGCAATGGGGGGCCGTACGGGGACCCATGACCCCCACCTGGACCGGGCAGCAGCATAAAGGGGGGGGGGGGGAGGGGTACGGGGGGCCCTTTGACGGGATTGGGGCCCCTGGCAGCAGCATGAGGACCCGGTAGGGGGGCCCAGGCGATTACGGGCCCGGGGCAGCACAATGGGGAAGGCATACAGCACCCTAAAAACAAAAGGGAAACCCCCACCAGCAGTGTGAGGAGACCTGAAAGTGGCCCAGGGCAGAGTGTGGGGATGGAACAGCAGAAAATGGGGGGCCCGTACGGGGACCCTTACACATTTGGGACCTGGCAGCAGCATGGGGAGGGGGACGGGGCCCCTTGACAGTTTAGGGGGCCGGGGCGGGCAGCATGAGGAGTCGGGTACGGGGGCCCAGGGCAGATTAGGGGCCGGCAGCAGCAATGGGGGGCCAAAACAGCACCCTATGAAAAATGGAAACCCACCAGCTGTTTTGAGGAGGACCTAAAGGGGCACTTTGGCCCAAGAGTGTGGCATGGGACAGAAAGCAATGGGGGCCCCTACGGGGCCCCATGACCCCTTCTGGCCTGGGCAAAATTAGGAGGGGGTACGGGGGCCCATGACAGATTAGGGGCCGGGGCAACCCAGCATGGGGGAGTGGGTAGGGGGGGCCCATGGCAGATTACGGGCCTGGCAGCAGCAATGGGGGGCCATACGCCCCCCTATGAAAAAAAGGGAAAACCACCAGCAGTTTTGAGGAGCCCAAAAGTAACCATGGGGCCGGGTTTTGTGGTGGGACAGCAGCAATGGGGGGGGCCTTTTACGGGGCCCCCATAAACACTCTGGCCCTGGCAGCAGCATGAGGGGGGCGGAGGGGGGCCCATGACAGTTTTCGGGCCGGGAACAGCTTTTGAGGATTTGGTAGGGGGGCCCATTGGCAGTTTGGGGCCTGGCCCACAGCAAGGGGACCTACAGCACCCTTGACAAAAGGGAAACCCCACCACGGGTGTGAGGAAAACCTAAAAGTGGCACGGGCAGAGGTGGGCGATGGAGACGCAAAATTTGGGGGCCTACGGGGCCCCATGACCCCCCCTCGGGGACCTGGCAGCAGCAGGGGAGGGGGTACGGGGGCCCAAATTACGGGTTTACGGGCCTGGCAACAGCATGGGGATGGGGTAGGGGGGGCCCCCAGGGGCAAAAAAGGGGCCTCAGCAAAAAGGGGAGGCCATACAGCCCCCTTTAGGGCAAAAGGGAAACCCCCCCACAGGTAAAGGAAAAACCGGAAAGTGGCACATGGCGAGTTGGCGAGGAGACAGCGGGCTTTGGGGAGGCCGTACGGGCCCCCCCAACCACTCGGGGACCTGGCAGCAGCATGAAAAAGGCGGAAACCGGGGGGCCCATGCGATTGGGGGCCTTTGGCAGCAGAAAAGGGGAAGGTTGGTAGGGGGGCCCAGGGCAGTTTAAAGGGGCCCTGGCGAAAGCAATGGAGGCCATACAGCCCCCCTATACAAAAGGGAAACCCACCAGCAGGTGGGGAGCCCTGAAATTTGGCACATGGCAAGTGGGGCGATTGACAGCGAAATTTGGGGGCCTTTAACGGGACCCATGACACATCTGGACCTGGCGGGCAGCATGAAAAGGGGGTTACAGGGGCCCATGACAAAGGGGGGGCCTGGCAGCAGCATGGGGAGGCGGTAGGGGGGCCCCATGGCAATTAGGGGCCGGGCACAGCAATGGGGGGGCCCCATACAAGCCCCCTATGACAAAAGGGAAACCCCCACCACAGTGTGAGGAGCCTGAAAGTGGCCAGGGAAAGAGTGTGGCCGATGGAGCAGCACAATGGGAGGCCG
>CATNWA010020382.1:52500-67633 GCA_951230385.1 Staurois parvus | reverse complement strand
AAATTAGATTTTTAGGTTTAGTTGGAGTTATCCTTTAAATATCAGCTGACGAAGGACTGGAAGGGATAGTAGAATATTCCGGGTTTTCCTCAAGGCGCGCTGTCCACGTGTTATGTTGCGTCCTGCGGTTTTCGTTGGGTCTCTTCCAATCAGCATTTTCTATAAACAGAATGGGGAAAACACAGCGTGATATAAATGATGGCCTCGCCGTGTTGTATATTTAGATCCGGACGGTTTGGAATATTAATAGGTCAGCCAGGTGATTACACTCTGCGTCCCGACAGATTTATGCGTCCGTGGACCCGAAATTTCCTGCCGCTGCATTATTTACCAGGCGTCACACATTCATCTTTTTCTCTACAGCGCGGCAAATTCAGCAGAAAAGAGCGGCGGGGCGGGAATCCTCCACCACGTGCAGAATCCGTCCTCATAGTAACCTCATCTCTCTGGGTGGGCTTACATGTCCTTAAAGTGGGCCAATAATGAGCCAATAATGGGCCAATAATGAGCCGATAATGAGCCAATAATGGGCCAATCACCAAGATCTGCTCTGGGGGGTTTATTAGAGTTTTATTATAAACTGATCCTCAGAAGCAGAGCAGCAGCGCCCCCCACAGGACGCCCCCTGTATGGCATTGCTGGTTCAATAAGAAAGTTTCAGTATTAGGCAGCAGCCTTAGAATGGGGATCCTCTTAGCTGACCATTGGTTGCCCAGGGGCAGGCTTCCCTATTGGGAGACTCGCTGCTACCCAGCAAGGCAAGAATGGACAGTTAGATCCTAAAAAGGCTGGACTCCAGCCTCCCCTTTAGTTTTGCACAGGTGTACCAGCTCCTCCCCTTTAGTCTTGCACTGGTGTACCAGCTCCTCCCCTTCAGTCATGCATAGGTGTACCGACTCCTCCCCTTCAGCCTTGCACAGGTGTACCTTCAGCCTTGCACAGGTGTATTGGCTCCTCCCCTTCAGTCTTGTACAGGTTTACCGGCTCCTCCCCTTCAGTCTTGTGCAGGTTTACTGGCTCCTCCCCTTCAGTCTTGCACAGGTGTACCGACTCCTCCCCTTCAGCCTTGCACAGGTGTACCGACTCCTCCCCTTCAGCCTTGCACAGGTGTATTGGCTCCTCCCCTTTAGTTTTGCACAGGTGTACCGACTCTTCCCCTTCAGTATTGCACAGGTGTACCGGCTCCTCCCCTTCAGTCTTGCACAGGTGTACCGGCTCCTCCCCTTCAGTCTTGCACAGGTGTACCGACTCCTCCCCTTCAGCCTTGCACAGGTGTACCGACTCCTCCCCTTCAGCCTTGCACAGGTGTATTGGCTCCTCCCCTTCAGTCTTGCAGAGGTTTACCGGCTCCTCCCCTTCAGTCTTGCACAGGTGTACCGACTCCTCCCCTTCAGCCTTGCACAGGTGTACCGACTCCTCCCCTTCAGCCTTGCACAGGTGTATTGGCTCCTCCCCTTCAGTCTTGCACAGGTTTACCGGCTCCTCCCCTTCAGTCTTGCACAGGTGTACCTGCTCCTCCCCTGGGCTGGGATGAGTTCCTCTGATGTCACTGCACACTGGGAGCTTCTCACAATGTGCATTAGAAGCTGCAGCCAGTTAGAGCTCCGCCTCATCTCCTGGCTGGAGGACGTCCAGCATCATCTAACACTTTCCTCCCCAGCCTGGCTGTCCTTGGGCCCCAGCCTTTTCATTCATTGGACTTCAGTTCTTTCAATCATGGAGGCTCAGCTTCGCATATCGGTAACACTATGCAAATACAGCCGGCCTAGCAACGCCCACTCCTCCAGATTAACACCCACCCATCAAGGGATTTTGATATTTGCGTAACTCTTAAGAGCCCGCCCACTGCTTGCTTTAGGACTGGGGGCCCTGGAGAGGAGTACAGAGGCGGGGGGCTGTGAAGTTTTCAGGGAGCCATGTACCGCCCCATGCTGGACCCTCCCACCAGCTATGATTTGCCTGCATTGTATAGAGAAGCACAGAGACCCAGTGATGACATCACTGGGACTAAAGTAGAATTATGTAATGAAAATGTTTTAATTAAAAATGTCGTATTGATGATGAGGGGAGGAGGGGGGTGAGGGGAGGGGTAGTTCCCAGGGAAGGACAAAATAAGTAGATGAAATCTCAGCTGTAAAGAGAAGATATTTGGATATAAATCTTTCATATGTAAACCTAATGATAAAACTAATGCAGGCCATACACGGGTCAAATTCTGAATGTTTTTTCGTCCGAAAATTGGAAAAAGTCGTTCGCTCTGTAATCCGTTGGCGCCATCATTGATTTTGAAAACCAATTCACCCCATATAACAGGGTTCACCCCATTCCTTCCAGGTCGCGGCTCATGGCGCATATTCTTTTCGGAAAAATGATCGTACGATTTGACCATCATTGAGTCCAAAATCGGTAGTTTTTCACGAATTTTCCAACATGCCCGATCACCGAAAAGGGGAGGGGCCACGAAAATTGACCGGTGCCATTGACCCCACTAACAGAGCGAAAATCGGCCGATTATTCTTAGGTCCAATTTTAGGATGTAAAATTGGTCGATTTTCGACCCGTGTATGGCTGGCCTAAGGCAGCGTTCTGGTGGAAGGCGAGGGAAGTCTGTATTCGCTGGAGGTGCTGCAATCCACCCAGATGTGTTGAAGAGCGTAGCCCCGCCCTGCCCCGCCCCCCCTGCTGTGGTTCATCCTGACGGCCATCGCATCACCATAGTGTTCTGTAGTGATATGGGGATCAGAACCCCAGTAGCTGCAGCGCCTGCAGAGCAATTCATCCTCAAAGGTTACGATCAAGGCAGAAGAGTCCTTCAAGTCTGGTCTCAGCACTCTGCTCTCACCCTCTTCCTGCACTCTGCTCTCACCCTCTGCCTGCACTCTTCCTCTGCGTTTAAATTCAATAAAAGAATTTTGGAGATGTTTAGTTTATGCCAGGAGGGGGCGCTGAGCTATGGAGAGAAAGTGAAAGCAAAACCCAGAGGCTTCATCTGAAGAGAATGAAGGACTCCACAGTTGTCGCAGCTACAGAGGTCAGTAAGGTTTTTTTTATTTTTTATGTAATAGAACTTTTAGCACTTTAATACACACACACCTTAAATATCAGTCAGTCCCACTCCTTAGACGACAGTCCCGCACCTTAGGCGTCAGTCCTGCACTTTAGGCGTCAGTCCCGCACCTTAGGCGTCAGTCCCGCACCTTAGGCGTCAGTCCTGCACTTTAGGCGTCAGTCCTGCACTTTAGGCGTCAGTCCCGCACTTTAGACGTCAGTCCCGCATCTTAGACGTCAGTCCCGCACCTTAGGCGTCAGTCCCGCACTTTAGGCGTCAGTCCCGCACTTTAGGCGTCAGTCCCGCACCATGACAGTCCCAAATCTTGGACGTCAGTCCCACACCTTAGACATCAGTCCCGCACTTTAGACATCAGTCCTGCACCTTAGATGTCAGTCTCACAGCATAGATGTCAGTCCTGCACCTTACACATCAGTCCTGCACCTTAATCATCAGTCCCACAACTTAGACGTAAGTTCCGCACCTTAGACATCAGTCGGGATGATGCTGTGTCCTGGGCTGTGTCCCAGAATCGCAGTGCCACACCTATTTTAGCTACTGAGCATGCTCAGTAACTCATTAAGGCACTCATTACAATTAGGAACAGCAAGTCAGTGGGCTGACACTGCACACACAAAGGAGAGGTTTTGGATGGGCTACTCCAGTAAGTGGGTGGGGTCTGGGCGGGATCACCTAATTACTGGGTGGACCTAATACAAAATGTGGGTGGGGGTAAATGTGTTCCAGGGAGCCAGCCTAAAATGTTGGCAGTTTATGAAATCTGAACTGTCAATCTAGCAACACTTTGCTTCTACCTGGAAATCCCGAGAGCAGGCATTGTGCTGCAAATGAGAATTTATGATCCCAGAACATGGAGTTTGTATGTCGCAGAGCCATCATCTCATGGAGCCGCAAGGAGGCAGCAATACAACATGGCCGTCTGTTGGAAGGGCTGCTGGCACTTCATCCACCAACAAGACAACAGCTTGGGAGGAAAAATGTTTGGACACAAATGTGACGGAACGTCCCTCCCACCGAACAACAACTCCGCGCCGGGCCAGAAATCATAACCGATCGACATATTATTATCGACTTATTACAAATATTATTATTTATATATAAATAATAATAATCATTAATACATTTATAATACTCTTGCATCAAATATTCTGTAGATTGTATCTGCTAGATGATGATTATTATGAATAATAATAAATAATAATAATAATAATAATCATAATACAGGAGATACAATATATAAATATTTGATGCAAGAGGAATATTTATTATTATTATTATTATTATTATATTATTAATAATAATAATAATAATAATAATTGTAATAATAATAATAATACATTTATAATACTTTTGCATCAAATATTCTGTAGATTTTATCTGCTAGATGATGATGATTATTATGAATAATAATCATCATCATCATCATATTACAGCAGATACGATATAAAAATATTTTTTTATTATTATTATTAATAATTAATACATTTATAATACAGTATAATACATTTATACTCTTGCATTAAATATTATGTATATTGTATCTGCTAGATGATGATTATTATTATTATTATTATTATTAATAATAATAATAATAATAATAATAATGCAGATATGATATAAAAATATTTGACGCAGGAGGAATATATAATAATAATAATACTGATTCATACATTTATATTCCTCCGGCCTTCAATTTAAAATTAAGATTAAAATGTATCTAAAACCAAAAATAAGTTGTGGAGAGACAGATAGATATAGTAGATAAAGAACTTTTTTTCTAGCCAATTAAGGAGTGTGTTTAAAGTGTGCTTAGTTTTTTAAAAAATATTATTTTATATTATATCTTTTTATTATTATTATTAATAACACATCTGTTCTGTGTGTCCAATCTCAGCATTGATAGTGTGATCTCTGTAACTTACAGTTGTGAAGAGAGAGCGATAACTCCAACCTCAGTTGGATACCACAGTCAGTGACTCAATCAAGATGATATCTTGTAGATCTTGTGAAGTTTATTCCATAAACTGAGAGAATCTTACAACAATGAAATTCCATAGGTCCAAAGAACACATGCCGTTTCCTGCTCCATGCCATGAGGCTTGCTGCAATGCATCTCTGGGAAAGGGGGGAGGGCTATCTATGCAACATTAGCTAACCAAAGGAAAGGGAGGAGCAGAGAAAAAACACAGAAAACATTTAAAGGCATATGACAGCCATGTGAGACATGACAATATCAGATACAATATAAAAACACATTTGACGCAGGAGAAATATATAATAATAATAATAGTGATTCATACATTTATATTCCTCTTGCGCAAAAATATTTTTTATATTACATCTTCTATATATATAGTTTATCCACTACCCTACAGGACACTTCTACCCCCTTCCTGCCTACCGGACACTTCTACCCCCTTCTGCCTACAGGTCACTTCTACCCCCTTCCTGCCTACAGGGCACTTCTACCCCCTTCCTGCCTACCGGGCACTTCTACCCCCTTCCTGCCTACCGGGCACACTTCTACCCCCCCTTCCTGCCTACCGGGCACTTCTACCCCCTTCCTGCCTACAGGACACTTCTACCCCCTTCCTGCCTACAGGGCACTTCTACCCCCTTCCTGCCTACCAGACACTTCTACCCCCTTCCTGCCTACCAGACACTTCTACCCCCTTCCTGCCTACAGGGCACTTCTACACCCCCCCTTCCTGCCTACAGGACACTTCTACCCCCTTCCTGCCTACAGGACACTTCTACCCCCTTCCTGCCTACAGGACACTTCTACCCCCTTCCTGCCTACAGACACTTCTACCCCCTTCCTGCCTACAGGACACTTCTACCCCCTTCCTGCCTACCAGACACTTCTACCCCCTTCCTGCCTACCAGGGCACTTCTACCCCCTTCCTGCCTACAGGACACTTCTACCCCCTTCCTGCCTACAGGACACTTCTACCCCCTTCCTGCCTACAGGACACTTCTACCCCCTTCCTGCCTACAGGACACTTCTACCCCCTTCCTGCCTGCCGGACACTTCTACCCCCTTCCTGCCTACAGGACACTTCTACCCCCTTCCTGCCTACAGGGCACTTCTACCCCCTTCCTGCCTACCGGACACTTCTACCCCCTTCCTGCCTACCGCGCACTTCTACCCCCCCTTCCTGCCTACAGGACACTTCTACCCCCTTCCTGCCTACAGGACACTTCTACCCCTTCCTGCCTACCGGGCACTTCTACCCCCTTCCTGCCTACCGGGCACTTCTACCCCCTTCCTGCCTACCGGGCACTTCTATCCCCTCCTGCCTACCGACAGGCACTTCTATCCCCTTCCTGCCTACCGGACACTTCTACCCCCATCCTGCCTACCGGGCACTTCTATCCCCTTCCTGCCTACAGGACACTTCTACCCCCTTCCTGCCTACAGGACACTTCTACCCCCTTCCTGCCTACAGGGCACTTTACCCCCTTCCTGCCTACAGGGCACACTTCCTACCTACCGTGCCCCCTTCCTGCCTCCCGGGCACTTCTACCCCCTTCCTTCCTGTCTACCGGACACTTCTACCCCCTTCCTGCCTCCCGGGCACTTCTACTTCCTGCTACCCACTGCTACCCCCATCCTGCCTCCCGGGCACTTCTACCCTACTGGGCACTTATACCCCCTTCCTGCCTACTGGGCACTTATACCCCCTTCCTGCCTACTGGGCACTTATACCCCCTTCCTGCCTACAGGGCACTTCTACCCCCTTCCTGCCTACTGGGCACTTTATACCCCCTTCCTGCCCACAGGACACTTCTACCCCTTCCTGCCTACAGGACACTTCTACCCCCATCCTGCCTCCCGGGCACTTCTACCCCCTTCCTGCCTACCGGGCACTTCTACCCCCTCCCTGCCTACCGGGCACTTCTATCCCCTTCCTGCCCACCAGGTACTTCTACCTTGCTACCCCTTCTACTGCCTGCCTACAGGGCACTTCTACCCCCTTCCTGCCTACAGGGCACTTCTACCCCCTTCCTGCCTACAGGACACTTCTACCCCCTCCCTGCCTACCGGGCACTTCTACCCCCTTCCTGCCTACAGGGCACTTCTACCCCTCCTGCCCACCGGGCACTACCCCCTTCCCTGCCTACCGGGCACTTCTACCCCCTTCCTGCCTACCGGGCACTTCTACCCCCCTTCCTGCCTACCGGGCACTTCTACCCCTTCCTGCCTACCGGGCACTTCTACCCCCCTGCCTACCTACCGGCACTTCTACCCCCTTCCTGCCTACCGGGCACTTCTACCCCCTTCCTGCCTACCGGGCACTTCTACCCCCTTCCTGCCTACCGGGCAATTCTACCCCTTCCTGCCTACAGGGCACTTCTACCCCCTTCCTGCCTACAGGGCACTTCTACCCCTTCCTGCCTACAGGACACTTCTACCCCCTTCCTGCCTACAGGGCACTTCTACCCCCTTCCTGCCTACAGGGCACTTCTACCCCCTTCCTGCCCACCGGGCACTTCTACCCCCTTCCTGCCTACCGGGCACTTTCTACCCCCTTCCTGCCTACCGGGCACTTCTACCCCCTTCCTGCCTCCCGGGCACTTCTACCCCCTTCCTGCCTACCGTGCACTTCTACCCCTTCCTGCCTCCCGGGCACTTCTACCCCTATACTCGGACACTTCCCCCCATTCCTGCCTACCCGGCACTTTCTACCCCCTTCCTGCCTACCGGGCACTTCTACCCCCTTCCTGCCTACCGGGCACTTATACCCCCTTCCTGCCTACTGGGCACTTATACCCCCCTTCCTGCCTACTGGGCACTTCTACCCCCTTCCTGCCTACAGGGCACTTCTTACCCCCTTCCTGCCTACTGGGCACTTCTACCCCCTTCCTGCCTACCTTCTACCCCCCTTCCTGGGGCACTTCTACCCCCTTCCTGCCTACAGGACACTTCTACCCCCTTCCTGCCTACCGGGCACTTCTACCCCCCTGCCTCCCGGCCTACCGGGGCACTTCTACCCCCTTCCTGCCTACAGGGCACTTCTACCCCCTTCCTGCCTACCCACTTCCACCCCCTGCCTACCGGGCACTTCTACCTCCTTCCTGCCTACAGGGCACTTCTACCCCTTCCTGCCTACCGGGCACTTCTACCTCCTTCCTGCTACCGGGCACTTCTACCCCCTTCCTGCCTACCGGGCACTTCTACCTCCTTCCCCCCCCTTCCTGCCCCCCCTTCCTGCCCCCAGGCCAATTTCCAGCTTTTAGCGCTATCACAATTTGAATGACAATTGCGCGGTCATGCAACACTACCCATATGACATTTTTAGCATTTTTTTTGTGACAGATAACATTGAAAATTAGGACTAAAATGTATCTAAAAACAAAAATATATTTTGAAGTTGTGAAGAGACAGATAGGTACAGTGGATAAAGAGATTTTTTTTCTACCCATTTAAAAGATCATAGGAGTGCGTTTAAAGTGTGCTGGAGAATTGTAATGCCAACTATCCTGAGTACATTTGTGTCTCCATTATGACAAAGTTTCACAAAATGTAAACTAGGGACCTTTGACTGTACGCTCCTCGGGGGCGGGGACTGATGTGAATGTACAATATATATGTAAAGCGCTGTGACAAATTGATGGTGCTATAGAAGTACCTGAAATAAATAAAAACAAATAAATAAATAAAACGAAAAGCAACATATTATTTAGCAGGATGAAATTAAGAATTGTAAGACACCAAATATGATGTAAAGCTTGCGACTATTCCTCTCAGAGGGTAAAATATGACGTATTCGATTTCTGGATCCTGCAGTACAGGCATATCTGGTGTCTAACTGATCGGTATCTTCTTATACATTAGTGCCCACATGGAAGAGAAATATGTTTGAAATGCTACAATTTTCTATAGGATGAAGGTCTGGAGACTGGCTAGGCCACTCCGGGACCTCAATGTTCTTCTTCTTGAGCCGCTCCTTTGTTGCTTTGGCGGTATGTTTTGGGTCATTGTCATGCTGGAACACCCATCCAAGACCCATCTTCAGTGATCTGGATTAGGAAAGAAGGTTCTCATCCAAGATCTTACAATACATGGCCCCGTCCATTGGCCCCTCAATGCAGAAAAGTCCCCATCCACAATCCAATCTTCAGTGATCTGGATTAGGAAAGAAGGTTCTCATCCAAGATCTTACAATACATGGCCCCGTCCATTGGCCCCTCAATGCAGAAAAGTCCCCATCCACAATCCAATCTTCAGTGTTCTGGCTGTGGGAAGAAGGTGCTCATCCAAGATCTTACAATACATGGCCCCGTCCATTGGCCCTTCAATGCGGCAAAGTCCCCATCCACGACCCATCTTCAGTGATCTGGCTGATGGTAGAAGGTTCTTATCCAAGATCTTACAATACGTGGCCCTGTCCATTGGCCCCTCAATGCGGCAAAGTCCCCATCCACGACCCAATCTTCAGTGTTCTGGCTGATGGTAGAAGGTTCTTATCCAAGATCTTACAATACATGGCCCCATCCATTGGCCCCCTCAATGCGGCAAAGTCCCCATCCACAATCCAATCTTTAGTGTTCTGGCTGAGGGAAGAAGGTTGCCACCCAATATCTTGCAATACATGACCCCGTCCATTGGCCCTTCAATGCGGCAAAGTCCCCATCCATGACCCATCTTCAGTGATCTAGCTGATGGAAGGAGGTTCTCATCTAAGATCTTACAATACGTGGCCCTGTCCATTGGCCCCTCAGTACAGCAAAGTCCCCATCCATGACCCAATCTTCAGTGTTCTGGCTGATGGAAGAAGATTCTCACCCAAGATCTTACAACACGTGGCCCCGTCCATTGTCCCTCAATACAGCAAAGTCCCCCCCTAAAATCCATACCAGGCCTAAGGGTCTGTTCTGGAATTTGTCCGAGGAAGGGGGGGGGGGTATGCTGTTTGGGTTTGTTTTTTAGGATCCCTTTTAAAATCCATGCAAGACGTGAAGGGCGTAGCCTGGTGTGGATTTCAAGGGGGAACCCTACAGTAAAAAAAAAAACCCCACTATCCCCACCCCTTTGTTTACATTCACACTGAATTGGCCAGGTGGGGGTTGTTAGAATGCCAGTGGCCCCGCCTCCCTAACACCCAGGGGCCCCGCGCAGGAAGATATCACATTTAGTAGGTAGTAATACCGCTGCTGAATGTACGACTTCCCACCGCGGCTGGAGGTTCACCGAACCCCTGAACAAGGACAAATTCGGTTGTCACCGGAACGGGGGTCCCCGCCGGAGAGTTCCCTTTATCCCAGCTCTGCTGACAACTGTAACATTTTGGATTTCCAATCACTTCCTGTCCCGGAGATAATGGTCACCCAATGGGACGCAAACCTGACGGAGTTCCATAGACTTCTAAGACGTTCGACCTTTAGATAGGTTGGTGAAGGAAAGTTTTACCTTTAGATAGACTTATGAGGGAACATTTTGCCTTTAGATAGATTCTAAAAGAAAGCTTTGCCTTTAGACAGACTTTTAAAGGAAATATTTGATTTTAGCAAAACTTTTAAAGGAAAAATTTTGCCTTTAGATAGACTGTTAAAGAAAGGCTTTGCCTTTAGATAGATTCTAAAAATAAGATTTGCCTTTAGATAAAATTTTAAAGGAAAGGCTTACCATTATATGTACATTTAAAGGAAAGCTTTGCCTTTAGACAGATTTTTAAAGGAAATCTTTGCTTTTAGGTAGGCTGCTGAAAGCTTTAAAAGGAATGCTTTGTCTTTAGATAGACTTTTAAAAGAAAGCTTTGTCTTTAGATAGAATTTTAAAGGAAAGCCTTACCATTATATGTACATTTAAAGGAAAGCTTTGCCTTTAGACAGATTTTTAAAGGAAATCTTTGCTTTTAGGTAGGCTGCTGAAAGCTTCAAAAGGAATGCTTTGTCTTTAGATAGAATTTTAAAGGAAAGCCTTACCATTATATGTACTTTTAAAGGAAAGCTTTGCCTTTAGACAGACTTTTAAAGGAAATATTTGATTTTAGCAAAACTTTTGAAGGAAAATTTTGTCTTTAGATAGACTGTTAAAGAAAAGCTTTGCCTTTAGAAAGACTTTTGAAGCAAAGTTTTGCCTTTAGACAGACTTTTAAAGGAAGGTTTTACCTTTAGATAGATTCTAAAAGAAATCTTTGCCTTTAGATAAACTTTTAAAGGAAAGCCTTACCCTTATATGTACCTTTAAAGGAAAGCTTTGCCTTTAGACAGACTTTTAAAGGAAATCTTTGCTTTTAGGTAGGCTTCTGAAGACTTTAAAAGGAATGCTTTGCCTTTAAGTAAACTTTTGAAAGAAAGTTTTGCCTTTAGACAGACTTTTAAAGGAAATATTTGATTTTAGCAAGACTTTCGAAGGAAAATTTTGCCTTTAGATAGACTGTTAAAGAAAAGCTTTGCCTTTAGATAAATTTTTAAAGGAAAGCTTTGCTTTTAGATAGACTTTTGAAGCAAAGTTTTGCCTTTAGATAAATTCTAAAAATAAACTTTGCCTTTAGATAAATTTTTAAAGGAAAGCTTTGCTTTTAGACAGACTTTTGAAGGAACATTTTGACTTTAGATAAATTCTAAAAGAAAGCTTTGCCTTTAGACAGACTTTTAAAGGAAATATTTGTTTTTAGGAAGACTTTAAGGCGATATATTCTGATTTTAGCGCCGTTGCAGGTTGTGCTGGATAATGTAACGTGTCGCTCTTGGCCGGAGTCCTCCTTTAACCCTTTCTGTAGTCACGGCACGGAGATGTACAAGGAGCGATTCTCCTGCCTTAGTAATGGTGTCACTCCCATGGCCGACGCCCAGCCTGGAAAGTGTCCGCCGATTAACGTCTCTGTGGGTGAAAAATAAAAACACCAACTTAGACGAACGCCGTCCTAGTCGATCGCCATGGCGATGGCAGCGACAAGCGATGGCGTCTTTATTTTTAGTTGCAACCTTACAAAGTTTACAATCGCCGGGAACGCTATTCCCCCCCCATCTCCCCCTCCCCCCCCGCCGGCGTCTGCCAAGGACAATCCGGCGATGACACATCAAATAGTTTTCAAATTAAAAATGGATTTCTAGGGAGAAGTTATTAGTTTGTGTGCGCCAAAAAAAAAAAGAATTCGGCGCGATCGGTGTCACGTAGGAGTCGAGGAGCCATTTACAGAGCAGCCGGGGGCGGCCTGTGTGCGCTCGCTCTATAGCAAACAGTGTGACAAATGCAAAGGGGGTGGGGGTGGGGGGGGTATTTTTACCCCTCCCCAATGAGCATTTAAATTCCGTGAAACATGGAGCTGAACTCTCCTCAGGACAAGAACCGATTGCTAAGACTGTGGCCCTTTTATGTGGCCCTTCGGGATTCCTCCCCATGATATAAATGTGGAAACATTTTTTTCTTTCACTGGCAATTATGATGGGGCACGTATCTTTCCACTGACACCAATAATGGGGCACTATTCCTCCCACTGACACCAATGATGGGGCACTATATCCCCCCACTGACACCAATGATGGGGCACTATTCCTCCCACTGACACCAATGATGGGGCACTATTCCTCCCACTGACACCAATAATGGGGCACTATTCCTCCCACTGACACCAATGATGGGGCACTATTCCTCCCACTGACACAAATGATGGGGCACTATTCCTCCCACTGACACCAATGATGGGGCACTATTCCTCCCACTGACACCAATGATGGGGCACTATTCCTCCCACTGACACCAATGATGGGGCACTATTCCTCCCACTGACACAAATGATGGGGCACTATTCCTCCCACTGACACCAATAATGGGGCACTATTCCTCCCACTGACACCAATGATGGGGCACTATTCTTCCCACTGACACCAATGATGGAGCACTATTCCTCCCACTGACACCAATGATGGAGCACTATTCCTCCCACTGACACCAATGATGGGGCACTATTCCTCCCACTGACACCAATGATGGGGCACTATTCCTCCCACTGACACCAATGATGGGGCACTATTCCTCCCACTGACACCAATGATGGGGCACTATTCCTCCCACTGACACCAATGATGGGGCACTATTCCTCCCACTGACACCAATGATGGGGCACTATTCCTCCCACTGACACCAATGATGGGGCACTATTCCTCCCACTGATACCAATGATGGGACACTATTCCTCCCACTGACACCAATGATGGAGCACTATTCCTCCTACTGACACCAATGATGGAGCACTATTCTTCTCACTGACAACCAATTATGGGGCACTATTCCTCCCACTGACACCAATGATAGGGCACTATTCCCCCACTGACCCCAATGATGGGGCATTATTTCTTCCACTGACAGCAATGATGGGGCAATATTACTCTCACTGACACTATACTATCAGCCAATTTCCAGTTGACCTTGGTTGGCTCGTTCCTGGCCACAGTTTGTCTCCACTGATTCCTGGCTTAACCTTGGCCAGTTCTGGACCATGGCTTGTCTCTGCTGCTTTCCAGTTGACCTCGGCTAGTTCCTAACCAACACTTTTCTCTGCTAATTCCCAGCTTGATAATGGCTAGTTCTTGACCATGGCTTGTATCTGCTGATTTCCAGCTGACCTTTGCTCATTCCTGGCCACAGTTTGTCTTTGCTGATTATCTGCTTCAACTTAGCTAGTTCTTGACCATGACTTGCCTCTGCTGATTCCTGGCTTGACCTCGGCTAGTTTTGGACCACGGCTTGTCTCTGCTGATTCCAAGTTGACTTCGGCTAGTTCTTAGCCAACAGTTGTCTCTGCTAATTCCCAGCTAGACCATGGCTTGTATCTGCTGATTTCCAGTTGACCTCGGCTAGTTCTTGACCATGGCTTGTATCTACTGTTTTCCAGTTGACCTTGGCTCGTTCCTGGCCACAGTTTGTCTGCTCTGCTGATTCTCTGCTTCACCTTAGCTAGTTCTTGACCATGACTTGCCTCTTCTAATTCCCTGGCTTGACCTTGGCTAGTTCTGGATCATGGCTTGTCTCTGCTGATTCCGAGGTGACCTCGGCAAGTTCTTAGCCAACCCTTGTGCCTGCTAATTCCCAGTTTGGCTGTAGCTAATTTTTGACCACAGCTTATCTCTGCTCATTCCCAGTTGACCATGGCTAGTTCCCGACCATGACTCGGGTTGAACTCAGCTAGTTCTTGACCATGGCTTGTCTCTGTTGATTCCCAGCTTGACCTTTGCTAGTTTCTGACCACAGCTTGTCAATGCTGATTCTTAGTTGGCCTTTGCTAGGGTTATAAAAGTGAGAAATAGTAAAGTGGAGTTGGCCTGGTCTTTGGTTCAATGCAGAGTTAGGGTCACCTGCAGTGCAATCTGATATTGCAGAGTTACTGGCCCTCAGAAATGTGACTATCTCAGTAGCTTTAGTGGTAGATTTGATGGCAAGAAGAGCTCAGAGCTCCAGATGCAACAGCTTTTTCTTCACCCCCATGAGGGTGTCAAAGAGCTATTTTCTACCAGTCAGAGGGTCCGAGGGGTGTGCTGAAAGTGTGATGGAGTATTTTATTTTGTCCAGGGGACGTACCCTTAAGGCCAACTATCCTGAGTACATCTATATTTCCATATGGCAAAGCTGAAAACCAGCATGTTGGTTAGCAGGATGAAATTAGGATGTGCAAGACACCAAATATGATATAGAGCTTATATTCCTCTTAGAGGGTAAAATGTGACCTACTAGCCTTCTGGACTGTGACGATTGTGGCTTCTAACTGATCGGTGTCTTCTATACATTAGTGTAGACACTTTTGTCTGAAGATAACTCCATCACAGTAGGAAGAATGGAATATGATTAAGGCTACTTTCACACTGATCTGCAGCAAAAACGCATAGGCGCTTTTACTGCGCTCTCTGAACATTTTTAAAGGACACGTGACTTAAAAACTGCACCAAAAACACTTCTCAGAGGTGTTTTGGAGAATTTTCAGGCATTTTTGAGGCTCTTTTCAGGCATTTTCCATTGATTTTAAAGGGAAGAGGTGTTTTTTGGGGTGTTTTTTTTTTTAACACCTCAAACATGCCCCAAAGATGCTGCAAGCAGGAGTTTTTACCCCGCCCCTCACA
>CATNWA010020382.1:37500-47500 GCA_951230385.1 Staurois parvus | reverse complement strand
ATGGGGCCCCCTACTGACCCCGGGCCCTCGGGCAGTGCCCGAGTTTCCAAATGGTCAGTCCGCCCCTGCTTGGTACTACCCCTGCTACCCCCTACCCACATCTGAGCACCATCCCTTGGTTTCACCCCATACTCACTTCCCAGCACTGTCTCATGGTTCCACCCCATACCTATGCCTCAACATCATTCCTTGGTTCCACCACATACCCACAGCAAGCACCGTCCCTTGGTTCCACCCCCTACTTATGTCCAAACACTGTCCCTCTGTTCCACTCCTACCCACATCCCAGCACCATCCTTTGGTTCCATCCCTTACCCATGTCCAATCACTGTTCCTTGATTCCACCCCCTACCCATGTCCCAGCACCGTCCTTTGGTTCCACCCCTTACCTATATCCAAGCACCATCCCTTTGTTCCACCGTCTACTCACATCTGAGAAGCATCCCTTGGTTACACCTCCTACCCCCCTCAGAGCACCATCCCTTGGTTTCACCCCCTACTCACTTCCCAGCACTGTCTCTTGGTTACACCCCCTTTCCCTTGCCTCAGTACCATTCCTTGGTTACACCCCATACCCACGTCTCAGTACTGTCCTTTGGTTCCACCCCTTACCCACATCCAAACACCGTCCCTTGGTTTCACCCCCTACCCACATCCTAGCACTGTCCTTTGATTCCACCCCTTACCCATGTCCAAGCACTGTTTCTTGGTTCCACCCCTTACCCATGTCCAAACACTGTCCCTTGGTTCTGCCCCCTACCCACGTCCCAGCACTGTCCTTTGGTTCCACCCCTTACCCTTGTCCAAGCACTGTCCCTTGGTTCCAACCTTTACCCATGTGCCAACACTGTGCCTTGGTTCCACCTCCTACCCACATCTGAGCACCACCCCTTGGTTCCACCTCCTACCCATCTCAGAGCACCGTCCCTTAGTTTCACCCCCTGCTCACTTCCCAGCACTGTCTCTTGGTTCCACCCCCTACCCATGTCTCAACAAAATTCCTTGGTTCCACCCCTACCCACATCCCAGCACCATCCTTTCGTTCCATCCCTTGCCCATGTCCAAGCACTGTTGCTTGTTTCTACCCCCTACCCATGTCCCAGCACCGTCCTTTTGTTACACCCCTTACCCATATCCAACCACCATTCCTTGGTTCCACATCCTACTCACATCTGAGCAGCATTCCTTGGTTCTACTTCCTACCCTCATCAGAGCACCAACCCTTGGTTTCACCCCCTACTCACTACCCAGCACTGCCTCTTGGTTCCGCCCCCTACCCATGACTCAGCACCATTCCTTGGTTCCACTCCATACCCTTGGTTCCACCCCCTACTTATGTCCAAACACTGTCCCTTGGTTCCACTCCTACCCACATTCCAGTACCATTGTTTGGTTTCATCCTTTACCCATGTCCAAGCACTGTTCCTTGGTTCCACCCTCTACCCATGTCCCAGCACCGTCCTTTGGTTCCACCCTTTACCTATATCCAAGCACCATCCCTTGGTTCCACCCTCTACTCACATCTGAGCACCATCCCTTGGTTCCATCTCTTACCCCCCTCAGAGCACCGTCCCTTGGTTTTACTCCCTACTTCCTTCCCAGCTTGGTTCCATCCCTTACCCATGCCTCAGTACCATTCCTTGGTTCCACCCTATGCCCACGTCCAAGCACCATCCCTTGGTTCCACCACCTACTTATGTCCAAACATTGTCCCTTGGTTCCACCTCTACCCACATCCAAGCACTGTCTGGTTGTTTCCATCAGAGAACTGCTTCCTTGCCTCTGGGACACAGGTATAATAACTGGGTATGTGCAATAACTAGACGACACTAGCTTAGGTGCAACTAGGACTCTATTGAAATACAGCTTTCTATACACTTCGGAAATAGGGGTAGTCTCCACGTGAGCAATAAAAACAAACATTACACATTGGGATAAACATCCCACACTGATTAGGTAACGAGGTCAAGTTGACACCAGACTAACCCCATCATTTAGGAACCTTCAGGAAGACTAGCCAATGGACAGAAAGAATAGCTGACTCAATTAACAATTGGTGGAAAACACAACAGTAAACACATCACACCTTAATAAACAGATTACAGCAGGAGACCTCAGCATCAGGTTGTCTTGACCTGATTATATTAACATCTGATGTGAGTCTGAGTCTAGGAGGGGGGGTTGAAGCAGTCAATGCTGGTTTGGGCACAGAGACCCCAAATCTGTATCTTGGTCCTCCAGTTCTCAGAGTGTGTGTTTTGTGGAGACATGGACTTGAATCCAAAGTAAAACAACTCCAAAAGGTCCCCGCAGGCACACACTTCCCAAAAAATAGAGCCTCCTCAAATGCCGGGACCCATAGTCAGTAGGCTAGAGGCTAGCCTGCAGTCTCCTCCAAAAGCTCCTGTCCCAGTTGGGTCTGTAAAATCTATCCACCCCCTACCCACTTTTTGGTCACTTCTTGTCTCCAGCCCCTACCCATGTCCAAGCATCATCCCTTGGTTCCACCCCCTACCCACATCCGAGCACCATCCCTTGGTTCCATCCCATACCTATGTCCGAGCACCATCCCTTTGTTTCACCCCCCACCCACTTTTTGGTCACCTCTTGTCTTCAGCCCCTACCCATGTCCGAGCACCATCCCTTGGTTCCACCACATACCCACGTCTGAGCACCACCACTTGGTTCTACCTCCTACCCACCTATGAGCACCATGCTTTGCCAACTTCCCACCACTCACATCCCAGCACCGTCCCGTGGTTAAATACCCTACCCACATCTGAATACCATCCCTTGATTGCCCCCCCCCCACCCAGCCACCCACATCTGAATACCATCCCTTGATTGCCCACCCCCCCCACCCAGCCACCCAGGTCCGAGCACCATCCCTTGGTTCCACCACATACCCACGTCTGAGCACCACCACTTGGTTCTACCTCCTACCCACCTATGAGCACCATGCTTTGCCAACTTCCCACCACTCACATCCCAGCACCGTCCCGTGGTTGAATACCCTACCCACATCTGAATACCATCCCTTGATTGCCCCCCCCCCCCACCCAGCCACCCACATCTGAATACCATCCCTTGATTGCCCCACCCCCCACCCAGCCACCCAGGTCCGAGCACCATCCCTTGGTTCCACCACATACCCACGTCTGAGCACCACCACTTGGTTCTACCTCCTACCCACCTATGAGCACCATGCTTTGCCAACTTCCCACCACTCACATCCCAGCACCGTCCCGTGGTTGAATACCCTACCCACATCTGAATACCATCCCTTGATTGCCCCCCCCCACCCAGCCACCCACGTCTGAGCACCATCCCTTGGTTTCACCTTCTACCCACCTCCAACCACTGTCCTTTGGTTCCACCCCCTACCCACCTCCCAGTATTGCACCTTTTAGAGGATACAGAGCCGAGTATAATTTTATGGTGCTAATTCTTGGTATGGAATTTGTTAATGATAACAATAAAATCAGTAAAATAGATCACCCACAGCCAGCAGCAATAGACTCCCCCCCCCCCCCCCCCCAGCAACAATACATTTCCCCAGCAACAATGGCCCCAAGCAACAAAATACCACCCCAGTAACAATAGACCCACAGCAGCAAAAACAGATCTCCCAGCAGCCAGCATCAATAGATTCTACAGCAGCCAGCAACATCAATAGACCTTCCCTTCCAGCATACCCTAGCATCCCTTTCCATTACATACACTCATGCTGGAGGTATATATATATACTGGACTTGGTCTTTACAGAGTAGTAGAAGAAATAACACGTGTGTGCGTTGCGGACGGATGCAAATGTGGAAAATGAAAGGTTACTGGAATCTGTTCGGAGGAAAAGACCAGATCTCTGGCCTGACAAGTGGATCCTCCACCACGACAATGCTCCTGCACATGATGTGTTAAGTATTTATGAGTTCCTGGCCTAGAAATCCATTGAAACTTGGCCAACAACCTTACTCCCCTGACTTAGCACCCTGACACTTTTGGCTGTTTCTAAAATTGAAAAAATGCCTTAAAAGGACGTAGATTTCATGACATTCTGGACATCTAGCGCGCCGTGAAAAAGATACTGCAAATTCCAGGAATGTTTCTGGCAGTGGGGCAGTCTTCACAAGGGGACTACTTTGAAGGTGACAACAGCCAGTGTATAAGTAAGCAATATTTTTTGGCCTCAGTCAATTCCAGGAATTAGATTGTCACACCTCATATATACAGTCATGGCCGAAATTGTTGGCACCCTTGATATTTTTCCTGAAAATCAAGTATTTCACACAAAAAAGGTATTGCATTAACACATGTTTTGCTATACACATGTTTATTCCCTTTGTATGTATTGGAACAAATATAAAACAGAGGCAGAAAAGCAAATATGACATAATGTCACACAAAACCCCAAAAATGGGCTGGACAAAAGTATTGGCACCCTTAACTTAATATTTGGTTGCACACCCTTTGGAAAACATAACTGAAATCAGTCGCTTCCTATAACCATCAATAAGCTTCTGACACCTCTCACCCGGAATTTTGGACCACTCTTCCTTTGCAAACAGCTCCAGGTCTCTCTTATTGGAAGGACACCTTTTCCCAACAGCAATTTTAAGATCTCTCCACAGGTGTTCAATGGGATTTAGATCTGGGCTCATTGCTGGCCACTTCAGAACTCTCCAGCGCTTCTTTGCCATCCATTTCTGAGTGCTTTTTGACGTATGTTTGGGGTCATTGTCCTGCTGGAAGACCCAGGATCTTGGACGCAAACCCAGCTTTCTGACACTGGGCCCTACAGTGCGACCCAAAATCCTTTGGTAATCCTCAGATTTCATGATGCCTTGCACACAGTCAAGGCACCCAGTGCCAGAGGCAGCAAAACAACCCCAAAACATCATTGAACCTCCACCATATTTTACCGTAGGTACTGTGTTTTGTTCTTTGTAGGCCTCATTCCGTTTTCGGTAAACAGTAGAATGATGTGCTTTACCGAAAAGCTCTATCTTGGTCTCATCTGTCCACAAGACGTTTTCCCAGAAGGCTTTTGGCTTACTCAAGTACATTTTGGCAAACTGTAGTCTTGCTTTTTTATGTCTCTGTGTCAGCAGTGGGGTCCTCCTGGGTCTCCTGCCATAGCGTTTCATTTCATTTAAATGTCGACGGATAGTTCGCGCTGACACTGATGATGCTCCCTGAGCCTGCAGGACAGCTTGAATGTCTTTGGAACATGTTTGGGGCTGCTTATCCACCATCCGGACTATTCTGCGTTGCAATCTTTCATCAATTTTCCTCATCCGTCCACGACCAGGGAGATTAGCTACAGTGCCATGGGTTGCAAACTTCTTGATAATGTTGCGCACTGTGGACAAAGGCAAATCTAGTTCTCTGGAGATGGACTTGTAACCTTGAGATTGTTGATATTTTGCCACAATTTTGGTTCTCAGGTCCTCAGACAGTTCTCGTCTCCTCTTTCTGTTGTCCATGCTTAGTGTGGCACAGACAGACACACAATGCAAAGGTTAAGTGAACGTCTCTCCTTTTTATCTGCTTTCAGGTGTGATTTCTATATTGCCCACACCTGTTACTTGCCCCAGGTGAGTTTACAGGAGCATCACATGCTTGTAACATTCTTATTTATCCGCAGTTGTGAAAGGGTGCCAATACTTTTGTCCAGCCCATTTTTGGAGGTTTGTGTGACATTATGTCGAATTTGCTTTCTTTCCTCCCTTTTTTTGTTTTGTCCCAATACACACAAAGGGAATAAACATGTGTATAGCAAAACATGTGTTAATGCAATACGTTTCGTGAGAAATACATGATTTCCTGGAGAAATATCAAGGGTGCCAACAATTTCGGCCATGACTGTATATACAAACACTGTATATACACACTGATCAGCCACAACTTTATGACCACCCTCCTATTATTGAGAATGCCCCCCTTCTGCCACCAAAACAGCCCCAACCTAATGAGGCGTGGAACCACTAGCCCTCTGAAGGTATCTGTGGTATCGGCACCGAGCCTTCAGTAGCAGATCCTTTAAGTCCTGTAAGTTGGGAGGCGGGGCCTCCATGGATCGGACTTGTTTTTCCACCACATCCCACAGATGCTCAATTGGATTGAAATCTGGAGAATTTGGAGGACACTTTGAACTCGTTGTATTCCTCAAACCATTCTTGAATTCTTCAGACCAGGCCACCTTCTTCCATCGCTCCATGGTCCAGATCTGATGCTCATGTGCCCCATGTGGGCACTTTTGGCTGTGGACACAACTCAGCATGGGCAATTTGTTCCCCATTCTCCAAACCATTCTTGAATTCCTCAGACCAGGCCACCTTCTTCCATCGCTCCATGGTCCAGATCTGATGCTCATGTGCCCCATGTGGGCACTTTTGGCTGTGGACACAACTCAGCATGGGCAATTTGTTCCCCAATCTCCAAACCATTCTTGAACCATTTTTGCAGTGTGTCAGGGGGCAGAATCTTGCTGAAAGAGGCCAATGCCATCAGGGAATACCATTTCCATGTAGGGGTGGTCACCATCAATGTTTAGGTAGGTGGTATGTGTCAAGTAACATCCACATGAATGGTTACCCAGCAGAATATTGCCCAAAGCATTGCTCCGGCCAGCTTGCCATACTGCATCCTGGTGCCATCTCTTCCCCAGGTAAGTGACACCCACCCCGCCATTCACACGATGGAAAAGAAAACGTAATTCATCAGTCCAACCACCTTCTTCCATTGCTTGGTGGTCCAGTTCAGATGCTAACGTGCCCTTTGCAAATATCAAAATGCCTTGATGGGTGGGTGCCAGTCTGGAGGAGTGGGCGTTCCTAGGCCGGCTGTATTAGCATAGGTAACACCCACATGTGATGCTGAGCCTCCATGATTGAAAGAACTGACTTCTAATGAATGAAAGAGAAGAGGCCAGGGACAGTCAGGCTGGGGAGGAAGGTGCTAGATGATGCAGGATGTCCTCCAGCCAGGAAATGAGGAGGAGCTCTGTCTGACTTGCTGCAGCTTCTAATGCACATTGTGAGAAGCTCACAGTGTGCAGTGAAATCAGAGGAAGCCATTTCAGGCCAGGAGAGAAGCCGATACACCTGTGCAAGACTGAAGGGGAGGAGCCAGTACACCTGTGCAAGACTGAAGGGGAGGAGCCAGTACACCTGTGCAAGACTGAAGGGGAGGAGCCGGTACACCTGTGTAAGACTGAAGGGGAGGAGCCGGTACACCTGTGCAAGAGTAGAGGGGAGGAGCCAGTACGCCTGTGCAAGACTGAAGGGGAGGAGCCGTTACACCTGTGCAAGACCGGAGAGGAGGAGCCAGTACACCTGTGCAAGACTGAAGGGGAGGAGTCGGTACAGCTGTGCAAGACTGAAGGGGGGAGCCGGTACACCTGTGCAAGACTGAAGGGGAGGAGCCAATACACCTGTGCAAGAGAAGAGGGGAGGAGCCAATACACCTGCGCAAGACTGAAGGGGAGGAGCCGGTATACCTGTGCAAGACTGAAGGGGAGGAGCTGGTAAACCTGTGCTAGACTGGAGGGAGGAGTCGGTACACCTATGCAAGACTGAAGAGGAGGAGCCTGTACACCTGTGCAAGACTGAAGGGGAGGAGCCTGTACACCTGTGCAAGACTGAAGGGGAGGAGCCGGTACACCTGTGCTAGACTGGAGGGAGGAGTCGGTACACCTATGCAAGACTGAAGAGGAGGAGCCGGTACACTTGTGCAAGACTGAAGGGGAGGAGCCATACACCTGTGCAAGACTGAAGGGGAGGAGCCGGTACACCTACGCAAGACTGAAGGGGAGGAGCCGGTACACCTGTGCAAGACTGAAGGAGGAGCCGGCACACCTGTGCAAGACTGAAGGGGAGGAGCCATACACCTGTGCAAGACTGGAGGGGAGGAGCTGGTAAACCTGTGCAAGACTGAAGGGGAGGAGCCGATAAAAACTGTGCTGAAGGGAAGCTTTAAAAAGATACATTTAATTATGAATAGAATAGAATGTACTTTATTTGTATATTATATATCTGCCTGAAGTTGAATTCTTTAATCCTCACTATTGGAGTAAATCTGGTCTTTTCTTACCTGCTTGTGTACTGTAAACCTCATTGCACCATTTACTGGCGGGTTTTATTTTCTCGTTCCACTCACAGAAAGCCGCAGTAGGAGTGAGACTCTGATCTCGTCCTCCATTTGGGCTCCAAATCCTTTTTATATTTCTTTTGTGCGCTATTTAAACACAAGAGCCGCCGCCGCCATCCCGGATCCCACTGATCCGCCTCTCCTGGAGGCCTCAGAACATCTCTCTGTCCTAGAACAGCCGCCATTGAAGTGAAAACCCGATTTTTTTTTCTTTTATTTTTTTCGCCTTTCCCGTGTCATTACGCCGCGGCTCTCGGGAGACGCTCCTGATGAATGAACGCGACTTTCTCCCTTTTTTATATATTAACCGCAAAGTGGATTCAACTGAAGATCCACATCGAGGCACCTGGAAAATAGGCCGCCATAATTAGGAGATGCGCCGCGTGTAGAGCGATCGACTTTGATGTCATTTGGTAATTACATCTCAGGTGTGCGTGGGGACGGCTCCCAATTAGCGGGGAAATAAACCGCCTTTATCGTTGGGGGGAACGCCATTTCCCTTTTATGTTCTTCTTTATAGAGAGATCTTCTTTATGTAAAATCCACAAACAGGATACAAATGACTTTCATGGCGTCCCGTCCCGCCAGGTCCGACGCAGAGGGAGGAGCCGGCCAGGTGAAGCTCACAGGAGGTTCAAGAAACCCAGCGAGAGGTCTGCAAATCCCCAACACTGGAGTGTATGGGAGGTGAATCTTTCCTGTGCTGGGGGAGTTGGTCCGTACTGAGGTGTCTGTGCTGGGGGGTCAGTCGGTGCTGGGGGAGTGGTCGGTACTGAGGTGTCTGTGCTGGGGGGTCAGTCTGTGCTGGGGGAGTGGTCGGTACTGAGGTGTCTGTGCTGGGGGGGGGGGTCAGTCTGTGCTGGGGGGGTCCCTCTACAATGAGCAGTTTGTGCTGAGGGGTCTATACTGGGGTTTTGTGCTGGGGAGGCAGTCTATATTGATGGATCTGTGCTGGGGGGTCAGTCTGTGCTGGAGGGGTTGGTCTGTGCTGGGGGGGTCAGTCTGTGCTGGGGGGGTTGGTCTGTGCTGGGGGGGTCAGTCTGTGCTGGAGGGGGGTTGGTCTGTGCTGGGGGGGGGGTCAGTCTGTGCTGGAGGGGTTGGTCTGTGCTGGGGGGTCCCTCTACAATGAGCAGTTTGTGCTGAGGGGTCTATAATGGGGGTTTGTGCTGGGGAAGCAGTCTATATTGATGGGTCTGTGCTGGGGGAGTTGGTCGGTACTGAGATGTCTGTGCTGGGGGGGGGGGGGGGTCAGTCTGTGCTGGAGGTGTTGGTCTGTGCTGGGGGGTTAGTCTGTGCTGGGGAGGGTTCGTCTACTCTGATCAGTTTGTGCTGAGGGGTCTATACTGGGGGTCTGTGCTGGGGAGGCAGTCTACATTGATGGGTCTGTGCTGGGGGTGTTGGTCGGTACTGGGGGTGTATGTGCTGGGGGGGTTGGTCTGTGCTGGGGGGTCAGTCTGTGCTGGGGGGGTCCGTCTACACTGAGCAGTTTGTGCTGAGGGGTCTATACTGGGGGTCTGTGCTGGGAAGGCAGTCTATATTGATGGGTCTGTGCTGGGGGGGTTGGTCTGTGCTGGGGGGTCAGTCTGTGCTGAGGGTGTTGGTCTGAGCTGGGGGGGGGGTCAGTCAGTCTGTGCTGGGGGGAGTCCCTCTACAATGAGCAGTTTGTGCTGAGGGGTCTATACTGTGGGTCTGTGCTGGGGAGGCAGTCTATATTGATGGGTCTGTGCTGGGGGGTCAGTCTGTGCTGGGGGGGGGGTCCGTCTACACTGAGCAGTTTGTGCTGAGGGGTCTATACTGTGGGTCTGTGCTGGGGAGGCAGTCTATATTGATGGGTCTGTGCTGGGGGGTCAGT
>CATNWA010020382.1:0-32500 GCA_951230385.1 Staurois parvus | reverse complement strand
GAGGCAGAGGATGAGCAGAGCTGGGGGACTGGAGCAGGTGAAACTATCAGATATAACATGTGGGGAGCATTGTGGGAGATATATAGAGGAGTATCAGCAAACCAGAGGATCAGCAGAGTTAGTACTGAGTGGGGGATAAGCAGAGCTGGGGGTTACTATTGAGCAAGGGATCAGCAAAGCTGGGGGTTACTACTGAACAGGGGATCAGCAGAGCTGGGGTTTACTATTGGAGCAAGGGATCAGCTGAGCTGGGGAGTACTACTGAGCAGGGGATCAGCAAAGCTGGGGGTTACTACTGAGCAGGGGATCAGCAGAGCTGGGGGTTACTATTGGAGCAGGGGATCAGCAGAGCTGGGGGTGCTACTGAGCGGGGGATCAGCAGAGCTGGGGAGTACTACTGAGCGGGGGATCAGCAGAGCTGAGGAGTACTACTGAGCGGGGGATAAGCAAAGCTGGGGGTTACTACTGAGCAGGGGATCAGCAGAGCTGGGGGTTACTACTGAGCAGGAGATCAGCAGAGCTGGGGGTTACTATTGCAGCAGGGGATCGGCAGAGCTGGGGGTTACTACTGAGCGGGGGATCAGCAGAGCTGGGGAGTACTACTGAGCGGGGGATCAGCAAAGCTGGGGGTTACTACTAAGCAGGGGATCAGCAGAGCTGGGGGTTACTATTGGAGCAGGGGATCGGCAGAGCTGGGGAGTACTACTGAGTGGGGGATCAGCAGAGCTGGGGGTTACTATTGAGCAGGTGATCAGCAGAGCTGGGGGTTACTACTGAGTGGGAGGAACAGCAGAGCTGGAGGTTACTACTGAGCAGGGGATCAGCAGAGCTGGGGGTTACTATTGAGCGGGGGATCAGCAGAGCTGGGGGTTACTATTGAGCAGGGGATCAGCAGAGCTGGGGGTTACTACTGAGTGACGGATCAGCAGAGCTGGGGTGAGCCTGGGAACTGCTGAACAAAGCTACTAATGATCTGTGGATCTGCTGAAAGGGGAAAAGTCTTCACACCCCCTGAAATGCCCCCCATGTTGTCATGTTACAATGTATCCCCCCCATGTTGTCATGTTACAATGTATCCCCCCCCCCATGCTGTCATGTTACAATGTATCCCCCCCATGTTGTCATGTTACAATGTATCCCCCCCATGTTGTCATGTTACAATGTATCCCCCCCCCCATGTTGTCATGTTACAATGTATCCCCCCCCATGTTACAATGTATCTATCGGGATTGGATGTGATGGACCGACACAAAGTGGCACATAATTGTGAGGTGGAAGGAAAATGAGAAATGGTTTCCAATATTTGTGACCAATAAATCTGTGAGAAGTGTGGCAGCATTTGTATTCGGCCCCCCGGAGTCAATACTTTGTAGGACCCCCTTTGGCTGCAATTCCAGTTGCAAGTCTTTTTGGGGATGTCTCTTTGCACATCTAGAGAGGGACATTTCTGCCCATTCTTCTTTGCAGAATCCCTCAAGCTGTCAGATTGGATGGAGGGCGTCTGGGAACAGCAATTTTCAGGTCTGGCCACAGATTCTCCATTGGATTTGGGTCTGGACTGTGACTGGGCCATTCTAACACATGAAGATGCTTTGATCGGAACCATTCCATTGTAGGTCTGGCTGGATGTTTTGGGTCGTTGTCCTGCTGGAAGGGGAACCTCCGCCCCGGTCTCAAGTCTTCTGCAGACTCTAACAGGTTTTCTTCTAAGATTGCCCTGTATTTGGCTCCATCCATCTTCCCATCAACTCTGACCAGTTTCCCTGTCCCTGCTGAAGAAAAGCATCCCAACCACATGATGCTGCCACCACCATGTTTCACGGTGGGGATGGTGTGTTCAGGGGGATGGGCAGTGTTAGTTTTCCCCCACACATAGCGTTTTGCTTTTAGGCCATAACGTCCCATGTTGGTCTCCTCTGACCAGAGCCCCTTCTTGCACATGTTTGCTGTGTCCCCCACATGGCTTCTCACAAACTGCAAACGGGACTTCTTATGGCTTTCCTCCAACAATGGCTTTCTTCTTGTCACTCTTCCATTCTTGTCACTCTTGACGACTTTTCCACCTGGCTGCCCTTCTTCCTCTCCTCTGAGCTACCCACCATCATCCTTGGAGACTTCAATATCCCTATCAATGTCAGCAACCCCGCCACATCCCAACTCCTCCACTTAACCTCTTCTTTTGCACTCACACAGTGCACACAGTCCTCCACCCACACCAATGGGAACACCCTGGACCTCGTTTTCTCCCATCTCTGCACCCTCCACAACCTCACAAACACCCCTTTCCCTCTCTCTGACCACAACCTCATTACGTTCTCCGTCTCCCCATCCTATAACGCCTCCCCCCCAAACGTCAAACCATCACCAGCCATAACCTCCGCAACCTGAACCCGGCCCCTCTCCACTCTGCAGCTGACCGTCTGTACGACAGTATCCTTCCATTGTCATGCCCTGACCTGGCCACTACTGCGTACAATGACTCGCTGTCAGCTGCCATAGACTCCTTCGCACCCCTATCCACAGGTAGCATTAGACCGACCGCTTCAACCCTGGCAGAACGACCAAACTAAAAATCTTAAACGACGCAGTCGCGCGCTGGAGCGATTATGGCGCAAAACCAGATCCCCTCACGCGTTCTCCCTCTACAAATCTGCCTTCCTCACCTACACCTCCTCCCTCCATGCCGCCAAACAAGCCTACTTCGTAACCCTCATCAACAACCTCTCCACCTGTCCTCCCCGGCTCTTCTCCACTTTCAACTCCCTACTCTCTCCCCCTCCACTCAGTACCTCACTCACCGCCCACGAGATTGCCAATCACTTCCAATATAAGATCGACGCAATCCGTAAGGACATCGCCAATGCTCAGCCTACCTCCCCACCTAGCCTCCCTCCCACCAATAACCCCACCAACTCTTCCCTCCTCTGACCTCGCAACCGCCCTGCCCCCCACCACACCTAACATCCCTCACACTATAACCTCCCCAACACTCAGCTCCTTCAGCCTTGCTACCACTGAGGAGGTCACTAAGGTCTTCTCAGAAGCCCGCCTCACCACTTGCCCCCTTGACCCTGTCCCCACACAACTCCTCCGGTCACCCTACTCCTCCCTCCTACGCTCCCTCACTCACATCTTTAATCTCTCCCTCTCTACTGGCGCATTCCCCTCCCCCCTAAAGCACGCACACATCACTCCCATACTCAAAAAACCCTCCCTGGACCCCACCGACCTGAACAACCTTAGACCCATCTCGCTGCTGCCATTTACTTCCAAGCTCCTTGAGCGCTTAGTCTACAATCGCCTAAGCGCCCACCTCACTGACAACAACCTCCTCGATCCACTACAGTCCGGCTTCCGTCCCCTACACTCCACCGAAACCGCCCTCCTCAAAATCACTAATGACCTGCTAACCGCCAAAGCTAATGGCCACTGCTCAGTCCTCCTACTCCTTGACCTCTCCGCGGCCTTTGACACAGTTGATCACCCCCTCCTCCTTAGCAAACTACGCTCCCACGGCATCAGAGACTCCGCTCTCTCGTAGCTCTCCTCCTATCTATCCCAATGCTCCTTCAGCGTTACCTATAATGCTGCCACCTCCCCCTCTCTGTTGGGGTCCCCGAAGGCTCGGTCCTCGGGCCCCTTCTCTTCTCCATCTACACCTCCTCCCTCGGCAAATTGATACACTCCCACGGCTTCAATTACCACCTCTATGCCGATGACACGCAAATTTACCTCTCCACCCCCCACCTCACCTCACTCCTTCAGTCTCCACCCGTATCACCCACCTACTGAACGACATATCAGACTGGATGTCACTCCATTTCCTCAAATTGAACCTTTCCAAAACAGAGCTCCTAGTCTTCCCCCCAGCCCGTGCCCCCCCCCCCCCCGCCCTCTCCATCACAACCAACAATGCCACCATCAGCCCCACCCCACAAGCCAAAGTCCTGGGTGTTATTCTAGACTCAAACCTGTCCTTCCAACCCCATGTCCAATCGTTGGCAAACTCATGCAGGCTCCACCTCCGCAACATCTCCAAAATACATCCGTTCCTCACCCCAGACACTACTAAACAACTAGTTCACTCCCTTATTATCTCACAACTGGACTACTTCAACTCCCTCCTCACCGGCCTCCCTCATCACAGACTATCCCCGCTTCAGTCTATCCTGAACTCAGCGGCCAGACTCATCCACCTTACCAACCACTCTGCTTCCGCCTCCCCCCTCTGCCAATCCCTCCACTGTCCTCCACTCAGTGTCCTCCACCCCCCTCTGTCATTCCCTCCACTGTCCTCCACCCCCCTCTGTCATTCCCTCCACTGTCCTCCACCCCCCCCCTCTGCCAATCCCTCCACTGGCCTCCACTCAGTGTCCTCCATCCCTCTCTGCCAATCCCTCCACTGGCCTCCACTCAGTGTCCTCCACCCCCTCTGCCAATCCCTCCACTGGCCTCCACTCAGTGTCCTCCACCCCCCTCTGTCATTCCCTCCACTGTCCTCCACCCCCCTCTGCCAATCCCTCCACTGTCCTCCACTCAGTGTCCTCCACCCCCCTCTGCCAATCCCTCCACTGTCCTCCACTCAGTGTCCTCCATCCCTCTCTGCCAATCCCTCCACTGGCCTCCACTCAGTGTCCTCCACCCCCCTCTGCTAATCCCTCCACTGGCCTCCACTCAGTGTCCTCCACCCCCCTCTGTCATTCCCTCCACTGGCTCCCGATTGCCCAACGCATTAAATTCAAACTACTAACACAGAGATACAAAGCCATTCATAACTCCGCCCCCCAAACTACCTCACCGACCTGATACCCAAATACCACCCTACCCGTGCCCTTCGCTCCTCACAAGACCTCCTACTTTCTAGCTCCCTGGTCTCCACCTCCCACGCCCGACTGCAGGACTTCTCCAGGACTTCCCCCATTCTCTGGAACTCACTACCCCAATCCATCAGACTGTCACCTACCCTCTTCACCTTTAGGCACACCCTGAAAACCCATCTCTTCAGGGAAGCCTACCCCACCCTCACCTAACAGCCAATCTCCTCCACTCCTCCTACCACTCCATCCCCCACAGCCACTTCCTCCTGTACCACTATCCCCTCCCTCCTAGATTGTAAGCTCCCAGGATCAGGGCCCTTGAACCCCTCATGTATTGTATTGTTACTGTATTGTCTCATGTTCTGTCCCCCCTATAACGTACAGCGCTGAGCAAACCTTCTGCCGCTATATAAATACTGTATAATTTTATAATAATAAAGGCAGATTTGTGGAGTGACGACTAATAGTTGTCCTGTGGACAGATTCCCCCCCTGAGCTGTGATCTCTGCAGCTCCTCCACAGTTCCCATGAGCCTCTTGGCTGCTTCTCTGATGAATGTTCTCCTTGCCCGGCTGGTCAGTTTAGGTGGACGGCCATGTCTTGGTAGGTTGGTAGCAGGGGCGGACTGACCAGTAGGGGGCCACATGAGATGCCCCTGGTACCTTTTTCATAGGCTTTTTTGAGTTTGGGCAAGGACACAGGGGCTCCATGATCCCCTATTGCCCGGGGCCCCATGAGTTGTCAGTCCGCCCCTGGTTGGCAGTTGTGCCGTACTCTTCCCATTTTCGGATGATGGATTGAACACAGTGCTCCGTGAGAAGGGCAACGCTTGGGAGATTGTTTTATAACCTAACCCTGCTTTACACTTCTCCACAACTTTATCCCTTGTAGTCCCATTCAGTGCTTGGCTTAATAGAGAGCTCTGTCATGGGGACTACATCTCCCAGGGTTCCAAGTTCTTTTCCCAGGCTGTACAGCAGCCAGTCACAGGGTCCTCTGCAGCCCTGGATGGTGGGTGGGGCTAAGAACAGGCAGCAGCCAAACAGAATCCTTCTGGCCGGTTGCCAGGAGTGGATCCTTCCCTTTGCCTGCATTAGCAGCCAATCACTGCTCAGCCTTTCCTCTTCCTCCCTGCTGAGCAGGATTTAAAGAGCCCCCCCCCCCCCCCCAATCAACATGCAAATTACATTTTCAAATAAAAAAACCATTCTGTTTTTATTATATGCCTTATTTTATGCCTAGTGATGTCATCTATGGGTCACTGTGCTTCTCTATGCAATGCAGACAGATCATGGCTGCAGGGGAGGGGCCAACAAGGTGCTGTACATAGCTTCCTGAGAACATCCCAACACCCCGCCTCCTCTCAAGAGCCCTCAGTCTTGATGCAAGCACTGGGCTGGACCTTGGGAGAAGTTATGCAAATATCAAAAGACCTTGGTGGGTGGAGCCAGTCTGGAGGAGTGGGTGTTCCTAGGTGAGCAGTATTTGCATACAGACCACCTTAGGTATATGCTGAGCCGCCATGATTAAAAGACCTAAAAATCCAATGAATGAAAGGGGCGGGGCCTGAGACAGTCAGCTACTCCTTTATTGTCCAATCACAAGATGCAGAGAAACGAGGCCACTGTCCCAGCTGTGCTGTCTGGTGGGGGGTACTTGCAATCCCAGGACTGCCCAGGCCGTGTTCCGAATTTCTCGGTTACCTTCCTGTCCCCTCATTGTGCGTTTTTCTGTTTGGCGTTTCCTTTTCATTTCGCGGTTTTTTATTTCCCGCTGCACGAAATCCATCCCCACCGCCTGCGACCCGCCGCCAACTCGTCAGATAAATCCACAACGATCTTTCTCAAATTAAAAGTCATTATGCACCAGGAAGAAAAAATCGCAGTTATTCGGCTCGTGTTCTATTTTTTTTTTTGTTTATTGACATTTGCGCAGAGCTCATTTCGGCGGCAGATAATGACCGTTTCCAGCGTCAGATATATCACCTCCGTCTCCTTATCCCTTTGAATCTGCATTAAGATCCGGTCATTAGAGGGCCGTTATGATCTCCGCGGAATGGATTTATGGCGGGAGTCGTGGCGTTCGGCGCGGCCCGCGATGGAGCGGGGTAATTGATATGTATTTTTCTTTTTACGGCGCTGTTTATGGAGTTCATGTATTATTTTGTGTCGTTAACAGATTCCTCCCCGGGTAGCAATTGGTAATTTCCGGATAATAAACAACCCCGGCGATATTGTTATTAGTTATTTATACGGCGGTAATGGCGGGTGAAGAAGCGGACGGGGGGGTCACCATGGCGTTCTGAGAGCTGCTCGCTGAATACGCCTTTTGTTCTCCCCGACCGTCGTCCTAAAGGGGAACTCCAGGCAAATGACAGAACTCAGCGGTAGATATACAAATAGAATGGCCATTCACCCCGTCTGCTCTTCAGGGGCGTGTCCTTCTATGGGGTTATGGCGCTTAGAAAATGAAGCAGATTGTGAGGATTAAAGAGACTTTACACACAATGCACCTCAATAATTAAGCTCCTCCATTAACAATTATATGTTTCAATCCCCCCTCCAGTCTCCAGTTTTGCTCAGGTGTACGGGCTCCTCCCCTTCAGTCTTGCACAGGTGTACTGGCTCCTCCCCTTCAGTCTTGCACAGGTGTCCTGGCTCCTTCCCTTCAGTCTTGCACAGGTGTACTGGCTCCTCCCCTTCAGTCTTGCACAGGTGTACCGGCTCCTCCCCCTCAGTCTTGCACATGTGTACCGTCTCCTCTCCTCCAGTCTTGCACATGTGTACCGTCTCCTCTCCTCCAGTCTTGCACAGGTGTACCGGCTCCTCCCCTCCAGTCTTGCACAGGTGTACCGGCTCCTCCCCTTCAGTCTTGCACAGGTGTACCGGCTCCTCCCTCCAATCTTACACAGTTGTACCAGCTCCTCCCCTTCAGCCTTGCACATGTGTATCGGCTCCTCTCCTCCAGTCTTGCACAAGTGTACTGGCTCCTCCCCTTTAGTCTTGCACAGGTGTAGCAGCTCCTCCCCTCCAGTCTTGCACTGGTGTACCGGCTCCTCCCTTTCAGTCTTGCACAGGTGTACCGGCTTCTCCCTTTCAGTCTTGCACAGGTGTACCAGCTCCTCCCCTCCAGTCTTGCACTGGTGTACCGGCTCCTCCCCTTCAGTCTTGCACAGGTGTACCGGCTTCTCCCCTTTAGTCTTGCACAGGTGTACTGGCTCCTCCCCTTTAATCTTGCACAGGTGTACCGGCTCCTCCCCTTGTTAATAAGGTTGAGAAAATCTGCTCTAAAGCTTGGTACAGCGTAGGGTCAAAATGTTTCTTAGTTGAGGGCTTAGTGTTGGTGGTACCTGGCAGGAGGACAATAGACAACCTCAGGCCTTCAGCTGCAGCTTTTGTATTATAGGTCATACTTAGTAGGGATTTTGACCCTACGCTGTACCAAGCTTTAGAGCAGCTTTTCTCAACCTTTTTAAAACAGAGGAACCCTTGAAGTAACTTTCCAGGCTCAGGGAACCCCGGCTAAAAATGACCATATCTACATCTACATTAGTGTTCTATTCGGTGGGAAGAATGCTCCTCTCACTTGTGGTCATTGTGAAGAATTACCCCCTTACAAAAACCTGAAAAGATCAATGGTGGGAACTTATCTGAAAGGCGGAAATTGCTCCTTGCTCAAGGAACCCCTAGCAACTTCTGGAGGAACCCTGGTTGAGAAACCCTGCTCTAGAGAGTGGACTTCCTTCCTCCTCTGAAATACGGCTCGCACACATGGTAGGGGCTCTTTAAAACCAAACAAAATCGCCCAGTTGTGCTGTGATATGCCAAAGCATTGCACCTAACCTGTGGTCAGGTGCATTGGTTTGGCCAATCATGTCTCTCACAATGCATATGGTTGAGTATGGTCAAAATGTTTGTTAGTCCAGGGCTTAGTGTTCGTGGCACCTGGCAGGAGGACAATAGACAACCTCAAGACTTCAGCTGCAGCTTTTGTATTATAGGTCATACTTAGTAGGGATTTTGACCATATGCTGTACCAAGCTTTAGAGCAGCTTTTCTCAACCTTTTGTAACACAGAGGAACCCTTGAAATTACTTTCCAGGTTCAGGGAACCCCGGCTAAAAAGGTATATCTACACCTACATTAGTGTTCTAGTCAGTGGGAAGAATGCTCCTCTCCCTTGTGGTCATTGTGAAGACTTACCCCCTTACAAAAACCTAAAAAGATCAATGGTGGGAACTTATCTGAAAAGCAGAAATTGCTCATTGCCGATATTCGACTCGAACATCAAGCCCAATCCTACTAAGTATGACCTATAATACAAAAGCTACAGCTGAAGGCCTGAGGTTGTCTATTGTCCTCCTGCCAGGTACCACCAACACTAAGCCCTCAACTAATAAAAATGTTGACCCTACGCTGTACCAAGCTTTAGAGCAGCTTTTCTCAACCTATTGTAACACAGGGGAACCCTTGAAATTACTTTCCAGGTTCAGGGAACCCCGGCTAAAAAGGTATATCTACACCTACATTAGTGTTCCATTTGGTGGGAAGAATGCTCCTCTCACTTGTGGTCATTGTGGAGAACTACCCCCTTACAAAAACCTAAAAAGATCAATGGTGGGAACTTATCTGAAAGGCAGAAATTGCTCCTGGCTCAAGGAACCCCTAGCAACTTCTGGAGGAACCCTGGTTGAGAAATTCTGCTCTAAGAATGGACTTCCTTCCTCCTCTGAAACACGGCTTGTACACATGGTAGGGGCTCTTTAAAACCAAACAAAATCACCCAATTGTGCTGTGATATGCCAAAGCATTGCACCTAACCTGTGGTCAGGTGCATTGGTTTGGCCAATCATGGCTCTCACAATGCATATGGTTGCGTATGGTCAAAATGTTTGTTAGTCGAGGGCTTAGTGTTCATGGTACCTGGCAGGAGGACAATAGACAACCTCAAGCCTTCAGCTGCAGCTTTTGTATTATAGGTCATACTTAGTAGGGATTTTGACCCTACGCTGTACCAAGCTTTAGAGCAGCTTTTCTCAACCTTTTGTAACACAGGGGAACCCTTGAAATTACTTTCCAGGTTCAGGGAACCCCGGCTAAAAAGGTATATCTACACCTACATTAGTGTTTTATTCGGTGGGAAGTGTGGAAGAATGCTCCTAACACTTGTGGTCATTGTGAAGAATTACCCCCTTACAAAAACCTAAAAGATCAATGGTGGGAACTTATCTGAAAGGCACTCGACTAATTGCTCCTTGCTCAAGGAACCCCTAGCAACGTCTGGAGGAACCCTGGTTGAGAAACCCGCTCTAGAGAGTGGACTTCCCTTCCTCCTCTGAAATACGGCTCATACACATGAGGGGCCTGCTGAATGCCCTTACCCTACTAAGTATGACCTATAATACAAAAGCTGCAGCTGAAGGCCTGAGGTTGTCTATTGTCCTCCTGCCAGCATATGTACCACCAACACTAAGCACTCGACTAATAAACATGTTGACCATATGCTGTACCAAGCTTTAGAGCAGCTTTTCTCAACCTTTTGTAACACAGGGGAAACCCTTGAAATTACTTTCCAGGTTCAGGGAACCCCGGCTAAAAAGATATATCTACACCTACATTAGTGTTCCATTCGGTGGGAAGAATGCTCCTCTCACTTGTGGTCATTGTGAAGAATACCATCAATACTGCAGCTTTTCGTATTATAGGTCATACTTAGTAGGCGGATTGACCCCTTACAAAAACCTGAAAAGATCAATGGTGGAAAACTTATCTGAAAGGCAGAAATTGCTCCTGGCTCAAGGAACCCCTAGCAACTTCTGGAGGAACCCTGGTTGAGAAACCCTGCTCTAGAGAGTGGACTTCCTTCCTCCTCTGACACACGGCTCGTACACATAGTAGGGGCTCTTTAAAACCAAACAAAATCGCCCAATTGTGCTGTGATATGCCAAAGCATTGCACCTAACCTGTGGTCAGGTGCATTGGTTTGGCCAATCATGGCTCTCACAATGCATATGGTTGTGTGTATGGTCAAAATGTTTGTTAGTCGAGGGCTTAGTGTTGGTGGTACCTGGCAGGAGGACAATAGACAACCTCAAGCCTTCATCTGCAGCTTTTGTATTATAGGTCATACTTAGTAGGGATTTTGACCATACGCTGTACCAAGCTTTAGAGCAGCTTTTCTCAACCTTTTGTAACACAGGGGAACCCTTGAAATTACTTTCCAGGTTCAGGGAACCCCGGCTAAAAAGATATATCTACACCTACATTAGTGTTCCATTCGGTGGGAAGAATGCTCCTCTCACTTGTGGTCATTGTGAAGAATTACCCCCTTACAAAAACCTGAAAAGATCAATGGTGGAAAATTATCTGAAAGGCGGAAATTGCTCCTGGCTCAAGGAACCCCTAGCAACTTCTGGAGGAACCCTGGTTGAGAAACCCTGCTCTAGAGAGTGGACTTCCTTCCTCCTCTGAAATACGGCTCGTACACATGGTAGGAGCCTGCTGAATGCCCTTACCCTACTAAGTATGACCTATAATACAAAAGCTGCAGCTGAAGGCCTGAGGTTGTCTATTGTCCTCCTGCCAGGTACCACCAACACTAAGACCTGGACTAATAAACATGTTGACCATACGCTGTACCAAGCTTTAGAGCAGCTTTTCTCAACCTTTTGTAACACAGGGGAACCCTTGAAATTACTTTCCAGGTTCAGGGAACCCCGGCTAAAAAGGTATATCTACACCTACATTAGTGTTCCATTCGGTGGGAAGAATGCTCCTCTCCCTTGTAGTCATTGTGAAGAACTACCCCCTTACAAAAACCTAAAAAGATCAATGGTGGGAACTTACCTGAAAGGCAGAAATTGCTCCTGGCTCAAGAAACCCCTAGCAACTTCTGGAGGAACCCTGGTTGAGAAACCCTGCTCTAGAGAGTGGACTTCCTTCCTCCTCTGACACACGGCTCGTACACATAGTAGGGGCTCTTTAAAACCAAACAAAATCCATTCTGAAGCTTAATTAACAATCTCGGAATAGTTATAAGAAAATATGCTTTAAAATCCCGAGAATAAACATATCATTTCTCAGCCAGCTTAACGCTTGTTGTTGATGACATTAATGACAGCATAAATTAAGCCAGCGAAATATAAATTTGATTTTAATTGTTTCCTGCACACGCCACTGGGAAGGAACTGATTGGATACAGTTCACAAGCGCCATGTTAATCTGTTACTTTCTTTTTTTTTTTCTTCCCTTGAAATGCACTCTTTGCGCGGCGCACCTTTTCCTTCGGATTAGAAATAAAAAAAAAAAAAAAAAAAAAAGTTCTGCCGTTTAGTCGAGAGAAGCAGAAAATTGACATCAAACGTTGCCCTTTTTTGCATAAGAAGTGTAATGTGGTCCATGGGAAGGTGTGCGCCGCCAGAAAGAATACGCTTTATGAATTATACGCCGGCTGTTTAAGGTCCTTTTCGGCCATTCTTTCCACTGCTTGGATTTAATGAAATTGAGTTACAGAAGAATTGAGGTGGGTGAATGGAGCTGGAGCGGCATTGATGCTCCTCTATGGAGAAGCAGGACTGTGAAGGCTTCTAATGGAAGGTCGGCAATCAGCAGATACCGGTATTAAGGCCGCAGTCATAATGAATCCCATAAAATGGTAAAGGTAAAAAAAGCTGCTAAGATTTCAAGGTTTTTTGACCAAGCCCATTTGAGGCAATCCTCGGGGAGAGGGAAATGATTGCTCAACTTTAGCAGGCTATTGCCTCATCTCTTAATATTCAGTCAAGCACAAAATTCTCATTTTTCCTTTTTTTTTATTCAATTTGAAGGAGTCGGAATAGACTGCAGCGGTGCTGTCGATGGGGGTCATGTCTCTACAGCTTAGTGGAAATAGTACATTTGCAGCATTGGGACCCCCCCGGGTCTCTGTATGGTGTTTATATGTGGTCTCTGGTTGACTTTTCTAGCTCATCCTAGTCTACTATTCTGCAGGGATGGGTACCCTGGCTTATCCACAAAGTGGGATGAGGATTCAAGAGGACCTGTCTTCAGGGCCAGTCTTCCTGTATGGGGCCCAGGCCAGCAGGGGGGTTAATTGGATGTAGGCAGGGAGGGTGATCGGCATGGTGGGGGTGGAGCCGATTCCATGGAAGGCTTTCTCTGCAGCAGATGAAAGATGGCTTATTCTCCTCTCCCTCCCGCTGGCTTAGCCATACAGGGGATCGTTTTCCTCCCCATCGCAACCCATCACTCTCCCTGTGCACCATACATTTCCCCCTGCTGTCAAGGCCCCACCGTGTGCCCCCACCCCCGAAGTGCTGCTGGCTTCCCTCCTCACATTTACCAGCTCCTTTCCCCCCCGGAATGAACACAATGAGTGATCGGTACCAGGGGCGGACTGACCATTTGGAAACTCGGGCACTGCCCAAGGGCCCGGGGTCAGTAGGGGGCCCCATGAGATGCTCCTGGTACCTTTTTCATAGGCTTTTTTGAGTTTGGGCAAGGACACAGGGGCCCCATGATCTCCTATTGCTCGGGGGCCCCATGAGTTGTCAGTCCGCCCCTGATCGATACCAATCACTTACTGTGTTTATTGATAACTGAAGTATGCTAAACTTTGTTTTCTTTGGGGGACCCTGCGAGGTTGGCTGTATGGGGCCCCTTGGCTTCTAACAGCAACCCTGGACACGTACGTATCTACAGGTCACAGTGCTGAGTAGTACCAGTAGAACTGGTATCTGTGCTTGGTCTCTGCTTGTTTGAAATGCAGAAAAGATAGTGGCAAACTTTCAGCCTCTTGTTACATGGTAGTAGACTCTCAGACTCTTGTTACATGGTGGTGGGCTTTCATCCTATTGAAATGTGGTAGCAGACTCTCAGCTGGTGATAGGCTCTCAGCTTTGTGTTACAAGGTAATAGGCTGTCAGTCTCTTGTTATGTTGCGGTAGACTCTCACCCTCTTGGTATGTTTTAGTAGAATTCAGCCTCTTGGTACGTCATAGCAGACTCTCAGCCTCTTGGTATGTTTTAGTAGACTCTCACCCTCTTGTTATGTCGTAGTAGACTCTTAGCTTCTTGGTACATTGTAATAGACTCTCAGCCTCTTGGTACACCGTAGTAGACTCTCAGCCTCTTGGTATGTTTTAGTAGACTCTCAGCCTCTTGGTACGTCGTAGTAGAATCTCAGCCTCTTGGTACGTCGTAGTAGACTCTCAGCCTCTTGGTACGTCGTAGTAGACTCTCAGCCTCTTGGTACGTCGTAGTAGACTCTCAGCCTCTTGGTACATCATAGTAGACTCTCAGCCTCTTGGTACGTCGTAGTAGACTCTCAGCCTCTTGGTACGTCGTAGTAGACTCTCAGCCTTTTGGTATGTTTTAGTAGACTCTCAGCCTCTTGGTACATCATAGTAGACTCTCAGCCTCTTGGTACATCGTAGTAGACTCTCAGCCTCTTGGTACATCATAGTAGACTCTCAGCCTCTTGGTACGTCGTAGTAGACTCTCAGCCTCTTGGTACATCATAGTAGACTCTCAGCTTCTTGGTACATCATAGTAGACTCTCAGCCTCTTGTGATGTCATAGTAGACTCTCACGATCTTGGTATGTTTTAGTAGACTCTCACCCTCTTGTTATGTCGTAGTAGACTCTCAGCCTCTTGGTACATCATAGTAGATCTCATCCTCTTGGTACGTCGTAGTAAACTCTCAGCCTCTTGGTACATCATAGTAGACTCTCAGCCTCTTGTTATGTCGTAGTAGACTCTTAGCCTCTTGGTACATTGTAGCAGACCCTTAGCCTCTTGGTACATCATAGTAGACTCTCAGCTTCTTGTTATGTCATAGTAGACTCTCAGCCTCTTGGTACGTCGTAGTAGACTCTCAGCCTCTTGGTACATCATAGTAGACTCTCACCCTCTTGTTATGTCGTAGTAGACTCTCAGCCTTTTGGTATGTTTTAGTAGACTCTCAGCCTCTTGGTACGTCGTAGTAGACTCTCAGCCTCTTGGTACGTCGTAGTAGACTCTCAGCCTCTTGGTACATCGTAGTAGACTCTCAGCCTCTTGGTACGTCGTAGTAGACTCTCAGCCTCTTGGTACATCATAGTAGACTCTCAGCCTCTTGGTACGTCGTAGTAGACTCTCAGCCTCTTGGTACGTCGTAGTAGACTCTCAGCCTTTTGGTATGTTTTAGTAGACTCTCAGCCTCTTGGTACATCATAGTAGACTCTCAGCCTCTTGGTACATCGTAGTAGACTCTCAGCCTCTTGGTACATCATAGTAGACTCTCAGCCTCTTGGTACGTCGTAGTAGACTCTCAGCCTCTTGGTACATCATAGTAGACTCTCAGCTTCTTGGTATGCCATAGTAGACTCTCAGCCTCTTGTGATGTCATAGTAGACTCTCACGATCTTGGTATGTTTTAGTAGACTCTCACCCTCTTGTTATGTCATAGTAGACTCTCAGCCTCTTGGTACATCATAGTAGATCTCATCCTCTTGGTACGTCGTAGTAAACTCTCAGCCTCTTGGTACATCATAGTAGACTCTCAGCCTCTTGTTATGTCGTAGTAGACTCTTAGCCTCTTGGTACATTGTAGCAGACCCTTAGCCTCTTGGTACGTCATAGTAGACTCTCAGCTTCTTGTTATGTCATAGTAGACTCTCAGCCTTTTGGTACATTGTAGTAGACTCTCATCCTCTTGGTATGTTGTAGTCGACTCTCATCCTCTTGGTACATCATAGTAGACTCTCAGCCTCTTGGTATGCCGTAGTAGACTCTCAGCTTCTTGTTATGTCGAAGTAGACTCTCACCCTTTTTGGTATGTCATAGTAGACTCTCACCCTCTTGCTATGTCATAGTAGACTCTCACCCTCTTGCTATGTCATAGTAGACTCTCTGCCTCTTGTTATGTTTTAGTAGACTCTCAGCCTCTTGGTATGTTGTAGTAGGCTCTTAGCCTGTTGTTGCATGTTAGTAGGCTCAGCCTCTTGTCTCAGCCTCTTGTTACATGGTAGCAGACTTGCAGCCTCTTGTTATGTGGTAACCGACTCTAGCAAACCCATGTGACACAACTGTAGTCTTTTGAATATCCAGTAACTGAGAGGCAGTCTTAGAACATGGTGTCACGTGTTGATGTGTAGAATGGTGTCACGTGTCAATGTGTAGGAGCCAAAATCATAGAATTTGTTATATATTAAATGCTGGTTTTAGTATAATACGCATTTTTTGTTTATTTTTTGTGTGCCGTTGGTGATCAGTTCCAAAGAACTCTGAGTCCATAAAAAAAAAAAAGCCTTTAAGAGACGCTCCCCTTTTTCCTATTGAGATGTAAGGTACTCACAGAATCCTTACCAGGACTTCCAATGGTACTCGCATAATCCCTGCCAGGATTTCCAATGAAACTCACAGAATCCCTGCCAGGACTTCCAATGGTACTCACAGAATCCCTACCATGACTTCCAATGAAACTCACAGAATCCCTGCCAGTTTTTTCAATGAAACTCTCAGAATCCCTACCAGGACTTCCAATGGTACTTGCAGAATCCCTACCATGACTTCCAATGGTACTTGCAGAATCCCTACCATGACTTCCAATGGTACTTGCAGAATCCCTACCAAGACTTCCAATGGTACTTTCAGAATCCCTACCAGGACTTCCAATGGTACCCTCAGAATCCCTACCAGAACTTCCAATGGTACATGCAGACTCCCAGAGTTCTAAGAAACAATGCCGGACGTGTCCTCTGGCCAGAAGTACATTTGAGCTCCAGTCTTTGAAGTGACTGGTGCTGTGTCTAATCAACAGCTACCTGATAACTAAAGACCTATAATGCTTGCCTGCCAGTTGCCTGCTTGTTGTTCACCTGGATTGATCTGACGACTCCGTTGCTTGCTGCCTGTCTAGACCATTGAATGGAACTAACTATGCTTTTGCTTGCTGCCTGTCTGACTAGATGTCTGCTCACACCTTACTAGTCTCTCACCTGCTGCCTGCTTTGACCTATGCCTGGACCTGAGTATTCTCTTGCTTCCTCAACCCCTGCCTTGACCTAACTCTTCTCTTGCCTGCCATCAGCTTCGACCTCTGCCTTGACTTAACTCTTCTCTTGCCTACCACCTCCTTCGACCTCCTGCCTGGACCTGATTATTCTCTTGCCTGACACCTGCGTTGACCTCTGCCTGGACCTGATGATTCTCTTGCCTGCCATCTGCTTCAACCTCTGCCTGGACCTGATGATTCTCTTGCCTGCCACCTGCTTCGACCTCTGCCTGGACCTGATGATTCTCTTGCCTGCCACCTGCTTCGACCTCTGCCTGGACCTGATGTTTCTCTTGCCTGCCACCTGCTTCGACCTCTGCCTGGACCTGATGATTCTCTTGCCTGCCACCTGCTTCGACCTCTACCTGGACCTGATGATTCTCTTGCCTGCCACCTGCTTCGACCTCTGCCTGGACCTGATGTTTCTCTTGCCTGCCACCTGCTTCGACCTCTGCCTGGACCTGATGATTCTCTTGCCTGCCACCTGCTTCGACCTCTACCTGGACCTGATGATTCTCTTGCCTGCCACCTGCTTCGACCTCTACCTGGACCTGATGATTCTCTTGCCTGCCACCTGCTTCGACCTCTGCCTGGACCTGATGATTCTCTTTCCTGCCACCTGCTTCGACCTCTGCCTTGACCTAACTCTTCTCTTGCCTGCCACCTGCTTTGACCTCTGCCTGGGCCTGATGATTCTCTTGCCTGCCACCTGCTTCGACCTCTGCCTGGACCTGACGATTCTCTTGCCTGCCACCTGCTTCGACCTCTGCCTAGACCTGATTATTCTCTTGCCTGCCACCTGCTTTGACCTCTGCCTTGACGTAACTCTTCTCTTGCCTGCCACCTGCTTTGACCTCTGCCAGGGCCTGATGATTCTCTTGCCTGCCACCTGCTTCGACCTCTGCCTGGACCTGATTTTTCTTTTGCCTGCCACCTGCTTTGACCTCTGCCTTGACCTAACTCTTCTCTTGCCTGCCACCTGCTTCGACCTCTGCCTGGACCTGATGATTCTCTTGCCTGCCACCTGCTTCGACCTCTGCCTGGACCTGATGATTCTCTTGCCTGCCACCTGCTTCGACCTCTACCTGGACCTGATGATTCTCTTGCCTGCCACCTGCTTAAATCTCTGCCTAGACCTGACGATTCTCTTGCCTGTCGCCTGCTTTGACCTCTGCCTGGACCTGACTATTCTCTTGCCTGCCACCTGCTTCGACCTCTGCCTGGACCTGATGATTCTCTTGCCTGCCACCTGCTTCGACCTCTGCCTGGACCTGATGATTCTCTTGCCTGCCACCTGCTTTGACCTCTGCCTGGACCTGACGATTCTCTTGCCTGTCGCCTGCTTTGATCCCTGCCTTGAACTTACAATTCTCTTCCCTGTCACCTGCTTCGACCTCTGCCTGGACCTGATGATTCTCTTGCCTGTCACCTGCTTCGACCTCTGCCTAGACCTGACGATTCTCTTGCCTGCCAGCTGCTTCGACCTCTGCCTAGACCTGACAATTCTCTTGCCTGTTGTCTGCTACGACCTCTGCCTGGACCTGCCGATTCTCTTGCCTGCCACCTGCTTCGACCTCTGCCTGGACCTGCCGATTCTCTTGCCTGCCACCTGCTTCGACCTCTGCCTGGACCTGCCGATTCTCTTGCCTGCCACCTGCTTCTACCACTGCCTAGACCTGACGATTCTCTTGCCTGCCACCTGCTTCAACCTCTGCCTTGACCTAACTCTTCTCTTGCCTGCCACCTGCTTCGACCTCTGCCTGGACCTGATTATTCTCTTGCCTGCCACCTGTTCGACCTCTACCTGGACCTGATGATTCTCTTGCCTGCCACCTGCTTCATCCTCTGCCTAGACCTGTCGATTCCCTTGCCTGTCGCCTGCTTTGATCCCTGCCTTGACCTGACGATTCTCTTGCCTGCCGCCTGCTTCGACCTCTGCCTAGACCTGACGATTCTCTTGCCTGTCGCCTGCTTCGACCTCTGCCTAGACCTGACGATTCTCTTGCCTGCCACCTGCTTCGACCTCTGCCTGGACCTGACGATTCTCTTGCCTGTCACCTGCCTTGATCCCTGCCTGGACATGACTACGTTTTCATCTGCAGTCCAATGAACAGTCTCTACACCATAGCCTTTCCATTCCAGCCACCTTCTCGTGGGGTAATCCTGAGGTCCATGACCCGGTGTCAGTTTGCAGCAAAGCAAACCAGAACCATCAGGGTTCCTATAGTTCAGTCACTTGAGACTTGTCTACAACAATCTGGTAAACATGACAGTAGTCCCTATGGACCTCCTGTAATACTACAGCAGCCTCCAGAAGTCACTAGTAACTTAGAATCTAACTGTCGTTGATCTAGGGACCCCTCTTGCCCACCTGTTAGTAATTCTCAAGCATGCCCCCTGCAGGCTCCCAACTGTCTCTCACATACAGAAGGTTTGATGGAGAAGGTGGTCAGATAGGTGGAGTTGAGCAGCATTGGCAGTCCAATGTTTGGTTTCATTCATCATGTGGCCATCTCAATCCAAACTGCCCTCTAGGTAGAGCAATAAAAATGGCCGAATGGCAGGAGCGCTGGTGATGGCGGCACAATAGAAGCGTTATTACACGAACAGTCACATGTCACAAATTGGAAACATAAAACTGAGGTGTAATTTAGTGCCACCTTGTTTCTCCTTCATCCAATTTAATTACTTCACCGCCAAAGGGACCGTCAGGCACATCTCGCGGCTGCACTCTTCGGGCTTGGCGGGAGTTAACCATCAGCCACCCCAGAAGGCGCCTTCCCCCCCATATTATTACACTCTGTGCTCTGATAATTGAAAGGCGCTGCTAGAGAGCAACCTGGAATGAATTAGCGACATGTAAACATCAATTAAAACTTGGAAGTGTGAAGAGTATTTTATTATTTTTCTCCTTTTTTCTTGGTGGCCCACCTGCCCCCTCGCTGTCGCTTTTCTATCAACAAAGCTGCAGTTATTGAAAAAAAAAAGGGCTAAATTAGAAGTTAATGAGACTTATCGTATAGACTGTGTGAAAGCAATTTCCTGCAAGACTTGAGAAGTGAGATGAAGGTTCTCAGAGCTGGCCAGCCGGCACCGCGCTATGAAGGGGATTCCGTTCTCTGAGCCAGGGACAAAGGAGCCATACGATAGAGCCCCACGCAGAATGGGGATCTCCAGGAACATACCATGGTGACCTTGATGTGAAAGGGTCACAACCCCTCAAAACTGATATTTCAGTGTTTGGTGGATGCTGGAGGGTTACCCTAACTAATGATGTCTCTGATGTTGTGTTCCTGGGTTTGCATGGCTGCTGATTTAATATGAGCCCTCATTATCCTGGAATTTAAATTTTTTTTTATATTATGAGAACTGGGACAACAGAAGTGAAACTACCCCAAGGTGGGGGGCCAATCTTGGACAAAGACATACAATGCGTGGCTCCACACCTTGCCTGCTATCCAGTGAACCATGAATGATCAGAGTACAGCTTCACTTTAAATAGACTGGAGATCCAACCCTTAAAATGAACCCCAAACGCCCAAAGTAACTTACTAATCTACGGCATGTCGAAATGTACCGCAGCAGGATCATTGTTCAGAAAAGCTCCACCATTATCCATAAAAGCCATCCTGGAGCTCCAGTCAGTGATTTTGCCTAGGCTGAGATTATGTCATCAGTCTGCTGCAGACAAGCAGAGTTCATTGCACTGATGGTCACAGGTCTTTACATCTGCCATGGCCAATATGGGGGGCTGCTGCTCTTGCTGCTAGAAGCAGCAAGTGTGTACAGGAACACTCAAACATCTAAGGAAGGCAATAACAGAGCCAAGAATATGACATGAAGGTCTTCAGGTAGATCTTGAAATAGATCAGCCATTCCCAAACAGGGATCTGTGGAAACCCTGGGTTCCTTCAGAGGATTCCACTCTAGGGATCCTCCAGGAGGTTCTCCCTTAGGGTTCCTTCAGAAGGTTCCTCTCTAGGGTTTCTCCAGAGGGTTCCTCTCTAAGGTTCCTCCAGAGTGTTCCTCTCTAGGGTTCCTTCAAATGGTTCCTCTTTGGGGTTCATCAAGAGGGTTCCTCTCTAGGGTTCCTTCAGAGGGTTCCTTTCTAGGGATCCTTCGGGGGGTTCCTCTCTAGGGATCCATCAGGGGGGTTCCTCTCTAGGGTTCCTCCAGAGAGTTCTTCTCTAGGATTCATCCAGAGGGTTCCTCTCTAGGGTTTCTTCAGAGGGTTCCTCTTTAGGGTTCCTCCAGAGAGTTCCTTCTAAGGTTCACCCAGAGGGTTCCTATCTAGGGTACCTCCAGAGGGTTTCTCTTTAGGGTTCCTTCAGAGGGTTCATCCATAGGATTTCTCTCTAGGGTTCCTCCAGGAGGTTCTCCCTTAGGGTTCCTTCAGAAGGTTCCTCTCTAGGGTTTCTCCAGAGGGTTCCTCTCTAAGGTTCCTCCAGAGGGTTCCTCTCTAGGGTTCCTTCAAATGGTTCCTCTCTGGGGTTCATCAAGAGGGTTACTCTCTAGGGTTCCTTCAGAGGGTTCCTTTCTAGGGATCCTTTGGGGGGTTCCTCTCTAGGGTTCCTCCAGAGAGTTCCTCTCTAGGATTTATCCAGAGGGTTCCTCTCTAGGGTTTCTCCAGAGGGTTCCTCTCTAAGAGGTTCCTCCAGAGGGTTCCTCTCTAGAGTTCCTCCAGAGAGTTCCTCTCTAGGATTTATCCAGAGGGTTCCTCTCTAGGGTTTCTCCAGAGGGTTCCTCTCTAAGAGGTTCCTCCAGAGGGTTCCTCTCTAGGGTTCCTTCAATTGGTTCCTCTCTGGGGTTCATCAAGAGGGTTCCTCTCTAGGGTTCCTTCAGAGGGTTCCTTTCTAGGGATCCTTCGGGGGGTTCCTCTCTAGGGTTCCTCCAGAGAGTTCCTCTCTAGGATTCATCCAGAGGGTTCCTCTCTAGGGTTTCTTCAGAGGGTTCCTTTCTAGGGATCCTTCGGGGGGTTCCTCTTTAGGGTTCCTCCAGAGAGTTTCTTTCTAAGGTTCACCCAGAGGGTTCCTCTCTAGGGTACCTCCAGAGGGTTTCTCTTTAGGGTTCCTTCAGAGGGTTCATCCATAGGATTTCTCTCTAGGGTTCCTCCAGAGGGTTCCTCTCTAGGATTCCTTCAGAGGGTTCCTCCAGAGAGTTCATCTCTAAGGCTCATCCAGAAGGTTTCTCTTTTGCGTTCCTCCAGAGGGTTTCTCTCTAGGGTTCATCCAGAGGGTTCCTCTCTAGGGTTTCTTCAGAGGGTTCCTCTCTAGGGTTCCTCCAGAGAGTTCCTTTCTAAGGTTCACCCAAAGGGTTCCTCTCTAGGGGTCCTCCAGAGTGTTTCTCTTTAGGGTTCCTTCAGAGGGTTCATCCATAGGGTTTCTCTCTAGGATTCCTTCAGAGGGTTCCTCCAGAGGGTTCATCTCTAAGGCTCATCCAAAAGGTTTCTCTTTAGAGTTCCTCCAGAGGGTTTCTCTCTAGGATTCATCTGGAGGGTTCCTTTCTATGATTACTTCAGATGGTGCCTCTCTAGGGATCCTTCAGAGGGTTCCTCTGTAGGGTTCTTCCAGAGAGTTCCTCCAGGGGGTTTATCTCTAGGGGTCATCCAGAGGGTTTACCGCAGCTTTGTAACTTTGTAGCAAGGTGAGAGGCTGCAGCGGGGGGGGGGGGGGGGGGGGGGGGGGGGGGGGGGGGGGGGGCTAATCTGTGTGTCAGACATTTGTGAATACAGCCAAGAATTGTACAGGCTTTAAGATATACAGGGTTGTATTCTCCTAGTTTAGTTAACAGATTGCTATTATGAGTGATGCCTGAACAACCATCCTTCTTGAGAGAAAAGCAGATGAAAGCCTTTCCTCTGAGAGGTAATAAGTACCCGGAGTGTTACATTTAACATGAAAAATATATCTGATGACAGGTCCACTTGAAGGAGACCCCCCCCCGGCAATTCATTTGTGAAGGACACAGAGTTCACCCTCCTCTGGTAGACCAGAGATGTATATGTCAGTTCCATTAGTGACCCTTCCATGTAGGAGCTGTGTAGACCAGCAGTCACTAAATGGTGGACCGCGGTCCGCGAACGGCCCCAGCAGCACTGCTGCCCAGACAGCGAGCCCACCAGCCCGCAATGACAGATCTGCCACTGAGAGGGGCGGTTATCACGGCAACATGACATCACCTGTGTGCCCCGCCCCTTTCAGCTCACTGTCTCTCTCCGGCTCCAGCTCCCTGCCTGTACACAGGGGTCCAGCAAGGATCCCGGCACAGCTCCTGTCTGCCCTCAAGGTAGGGCGGGGTCTTACAGGGGCACTTTGATGGGCACATTGACTGTTAAGGGGGCACAAATAGGCACATACTGTGGTAAAGGGGCCCTGATGGGCGCATGTGATGGAAAGGGGCACTCTGATGGGGAAACATGATAGAAAAGGGTACATTGAGTGTAAGGGGGCAATGTGATGGGGATACCTGATGTAAAAGGGGCACTGTGATGGGCACATTTTATGTTAAAGGGAACTCTGATGGGTACATTTTATGTTAAGGGGCACTCTGATGGGCACATGTTATTTTAAGGGGCACAGGTGGGCACATACTGTGGTAAAGGGGAACTGAAGGGGACATGTGATAGAAAGGGGCACTCTGATGGGGAAATATGATAGAAAGCGGTACTTTGAGTGTAAGGGGGCAATGTGATGGGAATACCTGGTGTAAAGGGGCACTAACTCTGATAAGGATACCTGATGTAAAGGGGCACTCTGATAAGGATACCTGATGTAAAGGGGCACTCTGATGGGGAAATATGATAGAAAGGGGTACTTTGAGTGTAAGGGGGCAATGTGATGGGAATACCTGGTGTAAAGGGGCACTCTGATAAGGATACCTGATGTAAAGGGGCACTCTGATGGGCACACCTGATGTGAAGGGGCACTCTGATGGGCACACCTGATGTAAAGGGGCACTCTGATCGGGATACCTGATGTAAAGGGGCACTCTGGTGGGGATACCTGATGTAAAGGGGCACTCTGATGGGCACACCTGATGTAAAGGGGCTCTCTGATGGGCACACCCGATCTAAAGGGGCACTCTGATGGGCACACCTACACAGCTCCTACATGATAGGGATACCTGATGTAAAGGGGCACTCTGATGGGCACACCTGATGTAAGGGGGCACTCTGATAGGGATACTTGATGTAAAGGGGCACTCTGATGGGCGCACCTGATGTAAAGTTGCACTCTGATGGCGACACGTAATGTAAGAGGGCGCACTGATGGACACACCCTATTCGGACCTCGGCCAGAAGAACATTTTAGTGACCGGACCGCCTCGAATTATAATTCCATACCCCTGGTGTAGACTACCATTGTTGACTGCTTTCTGAAAATGCTAATTTCCCTGGCAGTTATGTTGGTTCAAACCAAATCTGCATAACAGAAGCCCCGCCTACCTGAAGAATGCCATCTTGTTACGTTCATCCCTCCAACAAAAGCTACAAGTCCCAGCAATTCTCAGCTGGGGTCCTTCAGAAGTCTAATAATGGCGGCTTGCCCCAGTCTCTGTTCCATCGCTCCCTTCCCTCCCTTGCGCCCCAGCAGTGGGTGTTCCCAGGATCGGGCCGCAAGTCATTATCATGGTAATCGGTCGCACTGCGCGGGTCAATTACCACAGTTCTGGTTGCGCTGGAAAAAAAAATAGTAATTTAAGCAATGAGTCCCGACAGCTGAGCCATCACCGTCCCATAATGCACCGAGGGATTACTTATTGGCAGCAAGAGCGGTTATCAACTACGCCGCAGGAATGGCAGACTGATGACCCCCCCACCCCCCACCAAAAAAAGTGTGAAACACTTCAACGTTCATTGTGACAAAATGACAAACCGATCGTTACATCAATAGAATCCCGACCGCAACCAAGAGCCCAATTCTCGTCCAATCTCCGCACAGCTTGTGGAACCCCCTCCCCTCCCTTCCCCCTCCCCTTTATATCAGGCAGAAGCAGAGAACCAGTTTTTTTTATCTCGGGTTAGGCCTGACTCCATTACTGACCTGGTTATGGGAAACGGTTTAAAAGCTCACAAGGCGATGGGTCAGGAGTATGGATGATGGGTCTAGAGGAGTATTGACGCATGAACAATGGGTGAGGAGCATGGACTTATGGGCTATGGGTGAGGAGCATGGACTTATGGGCTATGGGTGAGGAGTATGGATGATGGGTCAAGAGGAGTATTGACACATGGACAATGGGTGAGGAGCATGGACTTATAGGTGATGGGTCAGGAGTATGGATGATGGGTCAAGAGAAGTATTGACGCATGGAATGGGTCAAGAGCATGGACTTATGGACAATGGGACAGAAGTACGAATGCATGGACAATGGTCAAGAACAAAGTTGCATGGGCAATGGGTCAGGAGTATGGACAATGGGTGAGGAGCATGGATGCATGGATGATTGGTCAGGAGTATGGACAATGGGTCAGGAGCATAGACTTATGGGTGATGAATCGGGAGTATGTATGCATGGACAATGGTTAAGAGCATAGATGCATGGGCAGTGGGTCAGGCATATGAACAATGGGTCAGGAGCATGAATGCATGGAGGATGGCTCAGGAGCATAGACACATGGGCGATGGGTCAGGGGTATGGGCAATGGGTCAGAAGCATGGATGCATGGGCGATGAGTCAAGAGTATGAATAATGGGTCAGGAGCATGGATGTGTGGGCAATACGTCAAGATTATGGGCGATGGGTCAGAAGCATGGATGTATGGGCAATGGGTAAGGAGTATGGGCATTGGGTCAGGAGCACATAGGGTATGGGAGAGGAGTATAGATGCATGGACAATGGGATAAGAGTATGGATTCATGGAAAATGGCCAAGAGCATAGATGCATGGGCGATGGGTCAGAAGTATGAACAATGGATCAGGAGCATGGATGTCTAGAGGATTGGTCAGAAGTATGGACAATGGGTCAGGAGCATAGACACATGGGCAATAAGTCAGGAATATGGGCAATGGGTCAGGAGCATGGACTCATGGGCAATGAGTCAGGATCATGGGTGATTGGTCAGAAGCATGGATACATGGAGCGATGGGTCAGGAGTATGAACAATGGGCCAGGAGCATAGATGTATAGAGTATGCGTCAGGAGTATTGGCAATAGGTCAGGAGCATGGGTGATGGGTCAGAAACATGGATGCATGGAGCGATGGATCAGGAGTATGGACAATGGGTTAGGAGCATGGATGCCTGGAGGATGGGTCAGGAGTATGGACCATGGGTCAGGAGCATAGACACATGGGCAATAAGTCAGAAATATGGGCAATGGGTCAGGAGCATGGACTCATGGGCAATGAGTCAGGATCATGTGTGATGGGTCAGAAGCATGGATACAAGGAGCGATAAGTCAGGAGTATGAACAATGGGCCAGGAGCATAGACGCATGGGTGAAGGGTCAGAAGTAATGGCAATGGGTCAGGAGCATGGACTCAAGGGCAATGGGTCAGGAGCATGGGTGTTGGGTCAGAAACATGGATGCATGGAGTGATGGGTTAGGAGTATGGACATTGGGTCAGGAGCATGGATGCATGGAGCGATGGGTCAGGAGTATGGATGCATGGATGACAGCTCAGCACTGAATGACCATGCTGTCACCTATGTACCCCCCCCCCCCTTCTTCCCATCATCTTATAAAGCAGCCACTCCCCCCTAAAAGTCAGACTTCAGCTTTCAGCTGACATGAGCATTAAGCTCGATTCAATGCAGAAATGATTTCTGGACCTCAGAAGGTTCACGAGTGACGGGTATTTTTATATGTTTTTTATGGCTGTAGGAACTGTCGATTGCCTTTCCACTCTCCAGAGTCAGCGTTTATCTCGGACAATCAGAACGTCCCAGGAAAATGGTGAGGTGTCCAATTTTCTGCTACTCGGCGCTCTCTCCTCCCCATACAATGGCAGCGGCGACCGCGATCATCACCTCAGATCCTGGCTGGTGCCTCACCACTGGCTGCGGGAACGGAAAATGGTGAATGAGTCCGAACAGAGAAAACAGACGCTCAGATCCTTCCCTGCCAACTTCATTCTTATTAAAAAAGAGGGGAAAAAAAGGACATTTTGAGCAGCTACAATGGCCGCCACTGCCTTTGGTCATGTCACATTTGCCGTTGACAGAGACTCCCATTCCCTGAACCAGCAATTTAACATTTGAACCATAACTGAATATCCTTCCACTAGGGGTGAGCTTCGGGCTCAGGATGAATTTGTTTGACATTTTTATTTGCAATAAAAGACTTTATCGTGGTGTGGGTATTTTTTTTTCTTTTACATTTCTTTGGGTGCCAGGGCACCCTGTAATCGTTCCCCTGGCGGGTTGATATCTGGGGGCCCCTTATTATAAAGGAAGCTTCCAGATTCCAATAAACCCCCCAACCCCCACAGACCCCCAACAGATCTCACCCCCAGGGTTCCTCCAGAGAGTTCATCTCTATGGCTCATCCAGAAGGTTTTTCTTTAGGGTTCCTCCAGAGGGTTTCTCTTTAGGGTTCCTCCAGAGGGTTTATCTGTAGGGTTCCTCCAGAGGTTTTCTCTCTGGAGGAACCCTAAAGGAAGCTTCCAGCTTCCAAACCCCCCCCCTCCACCCTCACAGACCCCCTACAGACCCCCCCTCGGGTTCCTGCAGAGAGTTCATCTCTAAGGCTCATCCAGAAGGTTTCTCTTTAGGGTTCCTCCAGAGGGTTTCTCTTTGGGGTTCCTCCAGAGGGTTTCTCTCTGGAGGAACCCTAAAGGAAGCTTCCAGATTCCAATAACCCCCCTCCACCCTCACGGATCCCCCCAGGGTTCATCCAGAGAGTTTATCGCTAAGGCTCATCCAGAAGGTTTCTCTTTAGGGTTCCTCCAGAGGGTTTCTCTCTAGAGGAACCATAAAGGAAGCTTCCAGATTCCAATAACCCCCCTCCACCCTCACAGACCCCCCCCCCCCAGGGTTCCTCCAGAGAGTTCATCTCTAAGGCTCATCCAGAAGGTTTCTCTTTAGGGTTCCTCCAGAGAGTTTCTCTTTAGGGTTCCTCCAGAGGGTTTCTCTCTGGAGGAACCATAAAGGAAGCTTCCAGATTCCAATAACCCCCCCACACACCCTCACAGACCCCCCCATAGATCCCCCCCAGAGATCCTTCAGAGAGTTCATCTCTAAGGCTCATCCAGAAGGTTTCTCGTTAGGGTTGCTCCACAGGGTTTCTCTTTGGGTTAACCCACCTTTCACAGACCTCCCACATCCATTTTGGGCACAGGGCGCAGACATGAGGTCCTGGTTCCCTCAACATTCATGAGGGAGGGAGGCTTTGCTGCCCCCCCCCCCTTTGCTGTTGAAGGGTAACCTCCCAATGTTGGAAAGCATGTGGCCTGATCTGGTTAGATTGGTTCTCTTTCCTGACCAACCAATCTGCATGTCTGGGTAGGGTCTGGTGTGGATTTTAAGGGGAACCCCAAACCATTTTTATCTTCACATGCAGCTTTAAGGTGCCCCCTCCCCCCCAAGCATGTTATGTGACCCTTTTGCTGCCATTGACATATGCCATACATCGGCAGCAGTGGGGGTGGGGGGTGGGGTTACACAGTATCTGACAAAGTTGTCTGTTGGCTTTCAGATGGAAACAATCCAATGACCGAATCGCCATGTTTCCTTGGCTCCTTGTTCCTTGCAGATCCATGGTGGGCGCCGTTGGATAGAGGGGAAGGAGATCAGCGAACATCCTTACACTGATCTCCCTGCCGTACTGAGAACCCGGAGCAATGTGTAAAAGTGTTTCTGGTGTCACGTTCTATGACCGGTCTGGACGGGGAAGAAGCTACTTGAGCAAGATCTTGCATTGGAAAGCCGATAAGACATCAGGGGTCTTCAAAGGGTGATTCCATGATCCCCGGACATGGCCACGGACTTAGCATTGGTGGTACTGAGGTCCAAGATGCAGAACTGCCCCAGAAAATCAGCGATCTGCCTTAACCCCTCGCCTACCGGGCACTGTCACCCCCTTCTTTACCAGGCCAATTTTCAGCTTTCAGCGCTCTCACACTTTGAATGACAATTGCACGGTCATGCAACATTGTACCCATATGAATTTTTTATCATTTTTTTCTCACAAATAGAGCTTTCTTTTGGTGGTATTTAATCGCCGCTGAGCACTTTACTTTTTTGTGCTATAAACAAAAAAATTCCAAAAAATTTGAAAAAAAAAAAAGTTTCTTTGTTTCTATTATAAAATTTTTCAAACAGGTAATTTTTCTCCTTCACTGATGTGCGTTGATGAGGCAGCACTAATAGTCGGCACTGATAGGCAGCACTGATGGGCACTGATAGGCAACACTGATGGGAACTGATAGGCAGCACTGATAGGCAGCACTAATGAGGTGGCAGGGATAGGCGGCACTAATGAGGTGTCACGGATAGGTGGCACTGATAGACAGCACTGATAGGTGGTACTGACTGGCATCACTGCTGGGCACTGACTGGCGGGACTGCTAGGTATTGACTGGCACAACCACTGGGCACTGACTGGTGGCACTGACTGGCAGCACTGATGGGCACTGATAGGCAGCACTGATGGGAACTGATAGGCAGCACTGATAGGCAGCACTAATGAGGTGGCACGGATAGGCGGCACTAATGAGGTGGCACGGATAGGTGGCACTGATAGACAGCACTGATAGGTGGCACTGACTGGCATCAATGCTGGGCACTGACTGGTGGCACTGCGAGGTATTGATTGGCACAACCACTGGCCACTGACTGGTGGCACTGACTGGCAGCACTGCTGGGCTGCACTGGTGGGCATTGGTGGGTGGCACTGGTGGGCACAGGTGGGTGGGCACAGGTGGGCACATGTGGGTGGGCACATGTGGGTGGCACTGCTGGGCACAGGTAGGTGGCACTTCTGGGCACAGGTGGGTGGCACTGCTGGGTGGCACAGGTGGGTGCACTGCTGGGCACAGGTGGGCGGAACTGATGGGTGGCACTGCTGGGCACCGATCATCAGGGCACTGATCATCAGTGCCCTGATGATCGGTGCCGATCCCCGCTCTGACAACTGCCGGTTCTGGGCAGTACTTTCCTCACGATCTGACAGTGCAAGGAAAGTGCAGCCCGAGAACCGGCAATTGCATTTCCCGGTGATCAGCGTGTCATTGGACACGGCTGATCACGTGGTAAAAGGCCGCTGTAATTGGCCTTTTAACACATCACGTGATCAGCTGTGTCCGTAGGAGATCGTTGGGTGCGCGCCCCCGAGAGCGCGTTCTGGGAGGACGTCATCTGGCACCCTCCCAGAACTGGCCGGCCGCAGTGTAGCCGTCATTCGGCTATCTGCGGTCGGCAGGTGGTTAAAGACCCCTGATGTCCTCCAGTGCAGCTGTTGGGGCGCAGATTGTACTCCATTAGCTTCTTCCCCGTCCAGACCAGCTGTAGAAAGAACACCAGAAACCGTTCGACATGCTCCTTCTAGGTTCTTAGGAATGCTCCTTCTAGGTTCTTAGGAATGCTTCTTCTAGGTTCTTACGAATGCTCCTTCTAGGTTCTTACGAATGCTCCTTCTAGGTTCTTACGAATGCTCCTTCTAGGTTCTTAGGAATGCTCCTTCTAGGTTCTTAGGAATGCTCCTTCTAGGTTCTTACGAATGCTCCTTCTAGGTTCTCAGGAATGCTCCTTCTAGGTTCTTACGAATGCTCCTTCTAGGTTCTTAGGAACGCTCCTTCTAGGTTCTTACGAATGCTCCTTCTAGGTTCTTACGAATGCTCCTTCTAGGTTCTTAGAAATGCTCCTTCTAGGTTCTTAGGAATGCTCCTTCTAGGTTCTTAGAAATGCTCCTTCTAGGTTCTTAGGAATGCTCCTTCTAGGTTCTTAGGAATGCTCCTTCTAGGTTCTTAGGAATGCTCCTTCTAGGTTCTTACGAATGCTCCTTCTAGGTTCTTACGAATGCTCCTTCTAGGTTCTTAGGAATGCTCCTTCTAGGTTCTTAGAAATGCTCCTTCTAGGTTCTTAGGAATGCTCCTTCTAGGTTCTTAGGAATGCTCCTTCTAGGTTCTTACGAATGCTCCTTCTAGGTTCTTAGAAATGCTCCTTCTAGGTTCTTAGGAATGCTTCTTCTAGGTTCTTAGAAATGCTCCTTCTAGGTTCTTAGGAATGCTCCTTCTAGGTTCTTACGAATGCTCCTTCTAGGTTCTTACGAATGCTCCTTCTAGGTTCTTACGAATGCTCCTTCTAGGTTCTTACGAATGCTCCTTCTAGGTTCTTACGAATGCTCCTTCTAGGTTCTTACGAATGCTCCTTCTAGGTTCTTACGAATGCTCCTTCTAGGTTCTTACGAATGCTCCTTCTAGGTTCTTACGAATGCTCCTTCTAGGTTCTTACGAATGCTCCTTCTAGGTTCTTACGAATGCTCCTTCTAGGTTCTTAGGAATGCTCCTTCTAGGTTCTTACGAATGCTCCTTCTAGGTTCTTACGAATGCTCCTTCTAGGTTCTTAGGAATGCTTCTTCTAGCACACATGGAAGAAAAATATATTTTAAATACTACAATTTTGGCCGTATTCAATATATTTCAAAAATACATTTCAATATATTTGGGAATATACAAATATATTCAGAACACACGTTGCGATATATATAAAGTGTCATTTGGAATGCATTGACAAGTATACTTAACAATCTATGTTTAAATGCATTTTATTAGATGTTCAAAAATATATCTGAAAAATATATATTTTGAAAAATATATTTTTAAATATATGCCTTTGCAAAATATATTTTAATTTACATTTTTGAAATACATGTTAAAATATATTCGCGTAGGCCAATATATGTCGCATGTATATATATTTTTTCTAAATATATTCAAAATATATTTCTCTTCCATATGGGAGGTTCTTAGGAATGCTCCTTCTAGGACCCAGGAAGGGAAGTTCAGTGTACGGATATTCGCACACTCTCAGCTGACATCAAAGAGCAGCATTGAGCTCTGGAAGGATCTCAGCAATAATGTCGGGATCCACCCAGTTGCCCGATGGCCCACATGGAAGAAAAATATATTTTAAATATATTTAAAAAATATTCTTCCCAAATATATTGACATATATTTGAAATACAACAATTTTGGCCGTGTTCAATATATTTAAAAAAAAAAAAATATATATATATATATATACACACACACACATATATATATATATATATATATATACATACACACACACACACACATATACATATATATATATACACACACACATATATATATATATATATATATATATATTTATATATATAAATATATACACACACACGTGTGTGTATATGTGCATATATATATATATATGTGTGTGTGTGTGTGTGTACATATATTATTTTTTTTTTTAATATATTCTTCAGATTTTTTTTTTAACATTTTTTAAAGTCATTTTTATACATGTTTTACATATAGTTGTAAATGCATTCCAAAAATGTAGTTGAAATATATTTTTAAAAATATTTTTCAAATATTTTGTACTAAAAACGCATTGCAACATACAGTATATATATAAATATATTTTAACAATATTCTTCCCAAATATATTGACATATATTTGAACTGAAATACTACAGTTTTGGTCGTATTAAATATATATATAT
>CATNWA010020381.1:122500-123632 GCA_951230385.1 Staurois parvus | reverse complement strand
ACAAAAGGCCCTTTTGTGCATTACAAAAACGCAATGACCATTAAATCCCATGAAAACACTTCACCCCGCTCCGTTGCATTTTTAAGAAAGTGTCGCATGCTGCAAGTTTGGAACTAGCCGCCTCACCAACCAGGAAAATCGTGAGACGTCTCTAAAGGAACCACGCATCGCGCCTCCCCATTATAATATGTAACATGCATTAAAGTCACATCGGAAAATCGTGTAAGCGGTCGTTGTCACAAACCCGTCTCTCTCCCCCTCACCCGCCCCGCCGACACGTGCAACCCACTCTAACGCACCAGCACGACAGGGCGGCACCAGATACTCGCACCCACGCCGCCTTCGGGGGCAAAAACGCGCACCAGGGAAGGGGCGGCGCAAACATCCCCGCGCCATCCCTCTAGGATCAAGGGCGGCCCACCAACTAACGCCTTCACAGGAAGGGCGGCAAACAACGCGCACCAGGAAACAACGCGCACCAGGGCGGCAAACAACGCGCACAGGAAGGGCGGCTAACAACACGGCAAAAGGGCGGCAAACAATCGCGCACCAGGCACCAGGCACCTGGAAGAGGCAAAAATCGCGCACTGGAACCGGCAGCGCAGCAACAGGATGGGCGGGCAAACGGCACCCAGGATGAGAGGCAAAACGGCGCAGGAAGAGAGGCAAACGCGCGCACCAGGTAAGAGAGGCAAACGAAAAAGTGGCGGGATAAAAATGTGGATCAACCGCCCTGTTTTACTGGCCTCTTGGCACCGGTGTAAATGAAGCCTCAGGCCCCCTACAGCCTAAGGTTGCAGACCATTGTTTTCAATGAGCCTGTGCCACGTAAGATGGATTGAGAAGAATGGTTAACGCCCCCCTAGTCATGTGATCAATGTCCTGTTGGGGAGATTTCCCTTCATCTTCCTCTCCTGCAGAATAAGGAATGTCTGTAAATCCATTCTTCATGAATCTTCATGTATTTTCTTCAGATCTGTGCAGTAATCCAGTTGTGAGACTTCCTGTAACAAAGACCAACACGCCACTGCGCTCGCAGGCTTACTGGTATTGTCTCCGCCCCCCTCCTGTTGTGGGTGGGGTCCTGCCAATTCCTCCCGAAGCTTCTGCTCTCGCTGCTACTTTTACAAGC
>CATNWA010020381.1:100000-115000 GCA_951230385.1 Staurois parvus | reverse complement strand
TAAAATTCAGGATCAAAACTGCAAATACTTTTATCATTCCCAAAAAAAAAAAAAAAAAAAAAAAAAAAAAAAAGAAGAAAGGGAGTCATTTTTTTTTTTTCCACCCTAAAAATATGCTGCAGTTTTAATCTGGTGACCGATCTTCATTGTGCCCTGTAGTCATCAAGAAACAGCCTCAGTCATCTTCTGGCTTTTTTTTTAGCTTTGTATGACTGGAAAGATAAAAAAAAAAAAAAAAAAAAAAAAAAAAAAAAAAAAAAAAAAAAACAAAAAAAAAAAGGCAAAGTAGCAATTTTCCCTTCCATATCGAGTTATCAAAGAAATCGCTCAGTTCCCAATAATAAGTAGCCAGCGGGTCTGACTCCTGATCATGTGACTGCTGAGACAGTCAATCGTAGCGGTCACATTGCCATTGGTCTTTCCCGCCCTCTGGTCATTCACAACCTATTAAAAAGGGACACTGGGGCAGGAATGAAGGGGTTAAATTTTTTTTTTTTTTTTTTTTTTTTTTTAACTATTCTGTTAGGCCTGGCTCACATCTTGCATTCTCTGGTGCTGAATGCAGAAACGCATTAAAAGTCCATTTAGCATGGTTTTCTATGGGACGTCTATTCATTTTTCCGCCGCTACGTTTTTGGAAAAGATCAGGGGACTTTTTAATATGCAATAAAGTGCATTTTGGGTTCAACAGACTTCAATGGAGACGCTGCAAAAAAGCATGTAGTGCATTTTTGATGTGTTTAGAGGTTTTTAATTTGCTTAACAAATTGGCAAAAAAAAAAAGTTTTACTAATTTAATTCTTATTTTTTTGCCCATGTTATTAGTGAAAAGGAGGCATTACAGCAAAAAAATAGCAAAAGCAGAAAAAAAAAAAAAAAAAAGCATAGAAGATGCAAAAATTACCTGAAAAATGCATGTGCAAAACACTATAAAACCAAACTACATGGTTGTGAACCAGGCCTTACATTTTACAAAATTTCACTAATAAAATATGCAAAAAAAAATTTTTATATTAAAAGGAGGCATTATAGCAAAAAAAAAAAAAAAAAATAGCACAAGCAGCAAAAAAAATAAAAAATATATAAGATGCAAAAATGCCTGAAAAACACGTGCAAAAAAACTGTAAAAGCAAACTGCATCAGGCCTCAAGTTTTTATTAATCTAATTCCTATTTATTTGCCAATATTAGTGAAAAGGAGACATTACAGCAAAAAAAAAAAAAAAAAAAAAGCAAAAAGCAGAAAAAAAAAAAAAAAAAAAAAAATAAAAGATGCAAAAAAAAAACGCCTGAAAAATTCATGTGCAAAAAAAAATTCACACTATAAACGCAAATTACATAGTTACGAACCAGGCCTTACGTTTTACCAAATTTAATAAAAAAAAATTTCTGCATATTTTATTAGTGAAAAGGAGGCATTATAGCAAAAAAAATAGCACAAGCAGCAAAAAAAAAAATAAAAAAAAAAAAATAATAAAAAAAAAAATCTGCCTTTTTTTTTTTTTTTTTTTTTTTTTTTAAATAAACAAATCTGGGGTTTCTGTAGGACAAGCAGAGAGAACGTAGGCATCCCCAAATTTACATAAAGCAAAACTTATGCAAAGTGTTCTTTTCTTATCCTGCCTGGTGAGGGACATTAAAGTGGACCTGAACTCAAAAAGTGAAGATTGGCTGTCATGGAGAACACTCAGGACTGCGTTTCAGTTGCGTTTTTTTTCTGCATCCAAAACGCACAGAAAGTAGGTGATATGGTTGCCAATGTCATAGTTCACATCAGTGCTTGTAGTTCCAATGTGTTCTGGTTGCAGAAAAAAAAAAAAAAAAAGAACCGGCTGCATTTTTTTCTGCACAGAACACTGAACCGCGGTCAAAACATAAAAAAAAAAGAAGCACTGGAATGCACCAAAAATGCACTAGAACGCACAAGTCCCTATTTAAATTGAAGAAAAAGGTAAAAAAAATGTACTGGAACGCATCAAAACGCACTGAAAGGCACGTCCCTCTTTCAATTGAAAAAAAAGGGGAAAAATTAACTGGACTGTATCAAAAACACACTGGAATGCGCCAAAAAAAGCATCCGGAACGCATTTCTATAATGTGAACCGGTCCTTAAAGTGGGGCTCCACCCGTTTCTCTGGCTCCCACCCCCCCCCTGACCACATTGGGCACCCTCTGGGGGCAGCAGGTACCTGGTTTTGACAGGTACTCACTCCCATTTCTGGCGAATCGATTTGGATCCACGCCGTAGCTCTCTGGGACACTTCACAGGTCCCAGAGGACCGCGGCCTATTCACAAGCTCAGCGCGCTTCCTGCATGCACAGTAGGAACCTTCACTGAGAGTTTCCCTTAGTCAAGATGGCGGCGCCAGCACCTGATTGAAGAACCAGCTCGGGGTGAGGACACCACTGGACCCCCGGACAGGTAAGTGACCTAATATTAAAAGTCAGCAGGTACAGTATTTGTAGCTGCTATTTTTTGGGGGGGAAAGGGACTCCGCTTTAAAAATTGTGCCTAGGCTACATTTTTTATTGAATTCCTCCTGAAAAACAGCAGCTTACTTCCTGTGCCTATATGATATATATATATATATATATATATATATATATATATATATATACAGTGCGAGATCACCTAAGGCACTGCTGCCTCTGACTGCTGGTCTCACCAGATTTGGAGTACAGAGTGCTGGAACGTTTCAGGGAGCTATGTACAGAACCCTGCCAGCTCCTCCCACCAGCCATGATCTGCCTGCACTGCATAGAGAAACACAGAGGTGACATCACTGAGTCTAAAATAAGGTAAATAATGAAATCTTAAAATAAATCCATTCCATATTCCTTTATGTTGATTAGTGAGGGAGGGAGGAGCCAGGGAGGGAGGAGCCAGGGAGGAGCCAATTCAACATCAACCCCAAGCAATAACAACCCAAATGAGATGGAGAATTGTGAGGAGTTGTACACGACCCGGCAATAGGAGACATAATGAAAGCAGAAAGCACCAGGAACGGTGCTGCCTGGTGATCCTGCCAGTAACACTTCCTGTTCTAGGATGACCATTCTCACAATACTGCACTGAGGGGGCAGCGTAGTCACCCCAGGCTGCACTCCTAATTTCATCAACACCCCCCCCCCCCCCTTCCCTTCTAATCACTCCTTCCTCTATGTAACTCTCCTCTGTGTAGTAGAGGAGTCCTCCAGCAGAGCAGAGTATTTCAGGAGAGGAGAGAGCCATAGAGGAAGGAGCGGAGTCCTCCAGCAGTGCAGAGTATTTCAGGAGAGGAGAGCCATAGAGGAAGGAGCGGAGTCCTCCAGCAGTGCAGAATATTTCAGGAGAGGAGAGCTATAGAGGAAGGAGCGGAGTCCTCCAGCAGAGCAGAGTATTTCAGGAGAGGAGAGTTATATAGAGGAAGGAGCGGAGTCCTCCAGCAGTGCAGAGTATTTCAGGAGAGGAGAGGTATAGAGGAAGGAGCAGAGTCCTCCAGCAGAGCAGAGTATTTCAGGAGAGGAGTTATAGAGGAAGGAGCGGAGTCCTCCAGCAGAGCAGAGTATTTCAGGAGAGGAGAGTTATAGAGGAAGGAGCGGAGTCCTCCTCCAGCAGTGCAGAGTATTTCAGGAGATGTAACAGACAGAGCAGTCCTAGTAGAGCCCTGGATTCATCTGTTTAGTCTCCTGCCCCCTGCTGCCCGGAGGACTGTGTGATCAGTACGAGATGATTTATATAGAATGTGGCCGCGGCCGGCAATCGCTCCGCCTCTAATCACACATCCAAATCCAGTTTATTTTTAGTTTGGACGAAGTTCCCAAACATCCAATAAAGTGCAGAGCGGAGATTGGCCGGGTTCCACCGCCTGTAAACATCGCTCGGGGATTTCAGCCGATGCCAGTCTACGCTTCACGAAAATAGCAGAAAGCCTGCAAACCGCTGCCAAGTGCCTGGCTGAGGACTCGGCGGAGGAGCGCGGCGCACACTGGATATCCAAGCTGGCCGGGATCCCGCGGATCACTCTGTACCCGTACACAAGGCGCGCTCTCCAGGGGCCGCCCGCTATCTGCAGGAAATCAGTCCATCCATTCATACTGAAGAGATACAAATCATGACGGTGCAACAAAGACTTCTCTGCCAGGGCAAAATATAGAGGATTAGGAACCAGGACGGATATTCAGTGACAAACCGCACTGGATTCATCCTCAACCCTTTCACTGCCACCACCAACGGGTGGAAGCCGTACACACCCCTAATCACCACCCCCCACTACTGAACACCCCCCCAACATTTCCCTGTCCCACCTGCAGGTCCAGGACCCCCATGACAGGTGTCACTGGGTAGACTGGAGGGAGACCAGCGAACATCCGTCTGTTGATCTCCTCCACATATAATGAATATGGAAGCAACATGCATCGTGTCCCTACTGGGTTCAGATGTCAAAAATGTAAAAAAAAAAAAAAAAAAATTCAAGGACACCAAGGCACCTAACCCCCTCCCCCCATTATCCTGTACATACAAACATGAAAACATGCATCAGGGGTGCCCGTGTACAAAAACTGTAGACTGTGCTACATGATTCACAATGCCACGCAGACCAGAGTGACTGCAAAAACTAGAAGGTCATTATTCACTGTTACATGTAACCACTTGCCACCCAGGTTGCTTTATTTTATTTATTTTTTACACTGTCCCTTTATTATTATTTTTTACACTGTCCCTTTATTATTATTTTTTACACTGTCCCTTTATTATTATTTTTTACACTGTCCCTTTATTATTATTTTTTACACTGTCCCTTTATTATTTTTTACACTGTCCCTTTATTATTTTTTACACTGTCCCTTTATTATTTTTTACACTGTCCCTTTATTATTTTTTACACTGTCCCTTTATTATTTTTTACACTGTCCCTTTATTATTTTTTACACTGTCCCTTTATTATTTTTTACACTGTCCCTTTATTATTTTTTACACTGTCCATTTTTTTTTTTTTTTTAAATGAAAGTTTAATTGAACAATCTGAAGTTAGGGACAGTGTAAAAAAAAAAAAAAATGGAATCTGATTGGTTTCTATGTAGAGCTGCAACAGATTTTGCACTCTCCGGATTTAGTAAATCAAATCCAAGGTCTCTCTGATTGCACATTCATACTTCAATTAGGCTTTAATATACTGCACACCTGCTACGAGTTGAAATCAGACTTGCTGCGGGAGTGTCATTCTTAAGTCCGATTTTTGAACGAAAAATCATTGGAAAATCGACCCACGTATGGCCGGGCCCAACTTCAGCTTGTTCACTTAAGATTTGGCAATGAAACCTGCAAGCGGATTGGTTTCTATGCAGAAGTGCGCCTGATTTTGCACCATGTAGTTTTAGTAACTGAACCCCAGTGAGTCCAACCAAAAAAAAGCCAGTGAGACCCATCTAGTAATAGAAGGTCCATCCATTGTGGTGAGTGCAAATCCACGTGGGGTCACCTAGAAGGGGGGGGGGGGGGGGGGGGGGGGAGGGGGGGGTCACCTGTTTATCGGTTACTAATGGCAACCAGCACCCCCCCCACGGAGCGAGCCTGACACTGACCTGACCAACACCACATCACTTAGACCAAAACCAACCAAACCCCAACCCCCCGGGCCAAGAGAGCCTTCCACCACCCCCCCCTATACACCCACCACCATGACACTCCCCACCCGGCATGAGAGAGACACACTCACCTTCATAGCTCCGGACAACCCCGGGAACGAGAGTCGGACTCTGCATACACAATCAAGCAGCCCACAACCTCTCACAGATCCCACCTGGTCCCCATGCCACGTGTCCCTTCTTCAGCCACCCCCCGAAAAGTGACGCCCTAGGCGAATACACCCCTGGGTTCACGAATGTGGAAGTGAGATGCATTTTGAAGACTGCAGCCGCCATAATCACGTTTCTTTTTTTTGGCATTATCTGTGGTGCGGAGTTTTCATTGTCATTTCTTATATACAGTGGGGAAAATACTTAAAGCGGGGCTCCACCCAAAAGGGGAAGTTTCGCTGTAAGGACTTGACGTAACCGCTCCCACTTCCGGTCTGATCGCCTAGGCCAGGGGTAGGCAACCTGAGAGCCGCAGGACTACAAGTTCCATCATCCCTCTGCAAGTCATAGCTGTAACTGTCAGTTTTGTAATCTTTGCAATGCCTCATGGGAAATGTAGTTCCACAACAGCTAGAGAGCTGCAGGTTGCCTACCCCTGGCCTAGGCGATCGGAAGCGGAATGTGTCCTCCCTGTAGTCTTTTGGGACACGTGACAGGTCCCAGAAGACTACAGGACCATTCATGAAGCACAGCGCAGTGGGTACCCGGCTGTGAGGCCGCAAGCTGTCACAGCCAGGTGCCCACACTGAAGATGCCGGCCTCCTGGAATACAGGACGGCTGGTGAAATGGACTGCGGGGGACACACCGCGGGACCGAAGGGACAGGTAAGTGGCTGTAAGCAGTCAGCAGCTACAGTTTTTCATGCCATCCATTGTATACTAGTGTCTAGCTGTGAATGGTCACAGCGATCACATGCACATGTCATGTGATTAGCTGTGGCCAAATCACAGCTAAGCACAAAAAAAAAAAAAAAAAAAAACCCCTGAATGAATCGATGTCATTCAGGTAAATGCTTGCTTATAGCAAAAGTAATTCTTTGCTATAAGCAAATTGTGTAAAAAAAAAAAAAAAAAAAATACTGATCACTTCCCCAAAGTAGTACAATGTTACTACGGTAACATTGTGCTACTTTGGACATATGAAAAAAAAAAATCTTAAAGAAAAAAAAAAATTAAAAATTAAAAAAAAAAAAAAATCTTTTTTTTTTTTTCCCATACTGTCACCAGTCCGTGTCCCTGATCACCGCCATGCCAGTTACATGATGACGCTGTACTGCACTGGTGACAGTATGTAAAAAAAAAAAAAAAAAAAAAAAAAATAGAAAAAATAATTTTCTTCATTTTTTCATTTTCCAAAAAAAAATTACAAAAAAAATACAATTTCAAAAAACTCGCCATTCCTCTTATGAAGTATGTCAGACTGTATACTTTGCAAAAAGGGGTCATTTGGGGGATATCTGTGCCGTCCTGACATTTGGGGGATATCTGTCCGTCCCATTTGGGGGGATATCTGTACCGTCCTGACATTTGGGGGATATCTGTACTGTTCCCTGTCCCGTCCTGACATTTGGGGGATATCTGTCCCGTCCTGACATTTGGGGGATATCTGTCCCGTCCCTGACATTTGGGGGATATCTGTCCGTCCCTGACATTTTGGGGGATATCTGTACCGTCCTGACATTTTGGGGGATATCTGTACCGTCCTGACATTTTGGGGGGATATCTGACCGTTCTGATATTTGGGGGATATCTGTACCGTCCCTGACATTTGGGGGATATCTGTACCGTCCTGACAATTGGGGGATATCTGTACCGTCCTGACAATTGGGGGATATCTGTACCGTCCTGACATTTGGGGGATATCTGTACCGTCCTGACACTTGGGGGATATCTGTACCGTCCTGACACTTGGGGGATCTGTACTGTCCTGACATTGGGGGATATCTGTACTGTCCTGACACTTTGGGGGATATCTGTACTGTCCTGACATTTGGGGGATATCTGACTGTCCTGACATTTGGGGGATATCTGTACTGTCCTGACATTTGGGGGATATCTGTACTGTCCTGACATTTGGGGGATATCTGTACTGTTCTGACATTCTTGGACCTCAAGAAATTAGATTGGCTGTCAGTACTTCAGGATTGATCAATAATCAGATCTATACCATAGTTTGTGAACTCTATAACTTTCCTACAAACTAAATAATACATCCTAATTTGGGTTATTTTCACCAAAGACATGTAGCAGAATACATCTCGGCCTAAATTTATGAAGAACAATTATTTATTTGCAAACATTTATAACAGAAACAAAGAAAAACGTGTTTTGTTTCAAAATTTTCTGTCTTTTTTTGTTAATTTAGCAAAAAATAGAAACCCCGGAGGTGATTAAATACCACCAAAAGAAAGCTCTAGTTGTGTGAAGAAAATGATAAAATTTTAGTTTGGGTACAATGTTGTATGACCGCGCAATTGTCATTCAAAGTGTGAGAGCGCTGAAACCTGAAAACTGGCCTGGGCAGGAAGGGGGTAAAAGTGCCCGGTATGGAAGGGGTTAAGGCGTCTTGGGAACTCGAAGTTTCAGCTCCCTCCATAAATTTTCTATAGGAAAAAGCTCTGGAGACTGACTAGGCCACTCCATGACCATAATGTGCTTCTTCTTGAGCCACTCCTTTGTTGCCATGGCATTCTGTTTTGGGTCATTGTCATGCTGGAAGACCCATCCACGACCGATCTTCAGTGTCCTGGCTGAGGGAACAAGGTTCTCATCCAAGATTTTACAATACATGGTCTAGTCCAGGGGTGGGCAACTGTGGCCCTCCAGCTGTTGCAGAACTACAAGTCCCATGAGGCATTGCAAAACTGACCGTTACAAGCATGACTCCCAAAGGCAGAGGCATGATGGGACTTGTAGTTCACCAACAGCTGGTGGGCCACAGTTGCCCACCCCTGGTCTAGTCCATTGGCCCCTCAATGCGGCAAAGGCGGCCTGTACCTTTAGCAGATAAACAGCCCCAAAGCATAAGGTTTCCACCTCCCTGTTTGACTGTAGGGATGGTGGTCTTAGGGTCATAGGCAGCATTTTCCTTCCTCCAAACACGGTGAGTCGAGTTAATGCCAAAGTGCTCAAATTTTGGTCTCCTCTGACCAATAAACACTTTCCCCCAATTCTTCTGAATCATTTAGGTGTTTATTGGCAGACTTCAGATGGGCCTGTACCTGGGGGCGGACTGACAACTCATGGGGCCCCCGGGCAATAGGGATCATGGGGCCCCTGTGTCCTTGCCCAAACTCAAAAAAGCCTATGAAAAAGGTACCAGGGGCATCTCATGGGGCCCCATACTGACCCCGGGACCTCGGGCAGTGCCTGAGTTTCCAAATGGTCAGTCCGCCCCTGGCCTGTACATGTGTCTTCTTGAGGAGGGGGACCTTGTGGGCGCTGCAGGATTTCAATCCATGGCGGTGCATAGTGTTACCAATGGTTTGTTTGGTGGCTGTGGTCCCAACTGCCTTGAGATCATTCACAAGCTCCTCCCTTGTAGTTCTGGGTGGATCCCTCACTTTTCTCATGATCATCCTTACCCATGAGGCGAAATCTTACATGGAGCTCCAGACCGAGGGCGATTGATGGTTATTTTGTATTTCTTCCATTTGCGAATAATCGCTCCAACAGTTGTCCCCTCATCAAGCTTCTTGCTGATGGTCTTGTAGCCCATTCCAGCCTTGTGCAGGTCTAAAAACTTGTCCCTGACATCGTATGACAGTTCTTTGGTCTTGGCCATGGAGGTTTGATTGGAAGAACGATTCTGTGGACAGGTGTTCTTTATAATATAATGAGTTGTCGTTAGGAGCACCTTCTTAAATTGACAGAACTAATCATCTGTGTACCACATGAGCACATAGCCAGTCTGTGGGAGCCAGAATCATTGTTGGTTGGTAGGGGATCAAATACTGAATTTACTAACTGAACTGCAACTCAATTTCTAACATTTGTATCATGTGTTTTTTCTGGATTTTTGGTTTATATTCGATCTCTATTTAACCTCCCTAGCGGTCTGATTATGTCCATATTTCTGTGCTCAAAGCGGTAATTTTTTTTTTGCATGGAAATATGTAGTTTTTTTATTGTAGGCCTGTCATTTTTAGGAATAACTCACTGAAATCTGTCCGAACAAGAGTCTAATAAACATCCCGGGTAGGATAAAACTTGAAACACGAAATCATAAATTATAATTTAAAAAATCATAAAAAATATTATAACAACTTTAATTTAATAATATAATCAAACCAAAAACACTGAAATATGAAATATAGCGCCAAGTTCGCACATCGCTGAGCAAAGTCGCAGAATCGTTTTCAGTGTCTGATGAGGAATTTCCCCCACGAATCATTATCACTCAATTCTGCAAGTGGTTCTGATTTACTATCGCTGTTCTCTAGCCGGTCTAAAACCGCTTTTGACCTAAAGGGACGCTTTTTGGACTCCATGGACGTTTCTCAGTTTCCAGGCAGAAAGAACAGTAAAAATGCAGGCAGGGCGCCGGACAAAGCACTCGGGACAAAATGTATGTGAAATGGTTTGATACAGCAATGTTATACTATGTGATTTTAGTATATTTAGTGAATGTCCACTTTTTTCGCATTTTTACATTTCTGGCCAGTTCTGTCCCCCGTACGTCCCGACGTCGCAGGGAACGAAACCCAGAAGACAGATGCCGGCATCGGCCTGAGGACATTACAGGGGACACTGCAGGGGGGACATCGCGGGAGCGCAGGACAAGGTAAGTGAAGAAGAGATCCCAGAGCAACGCTGCAGTGTATTCCTGAGTGTAGCTCGGGGGTTACCACTTGTGGTGCTGAAACTTTACCCCGAGCTACACTCGGGAATACCGCCAGGGGGGTTAAGATACACCTATGATAAAAATTATAGACCCTTCATTTCTTTATAAGTGGGAAAGTTACAAAACCTGCAATTACTTTCCCCATAGTATACCACGACCTAGGGAAATGTGAGCCTTCCCAAACAAATTTCGCTCATCAATAAAGTGATGATCGGTGGAGAAACAGGTAAGTATTATTTCTCCTCTTTGAAGCTCTTTAAAATAGATGTTCTCTTACCAATTTATCGAGTCCCTTTAAAGCTCAAATTTAGGTATGGCAAACTTTAGTTACATTGGGTCCAGCTTGGTATCTACACTCACCGGCCACTTTATTAGGTACCGGGTTGGACCACCTTTTGCCTTCAGAACTGCCTTCATTCTTGGTGGCATAGATTCAACAAGGTGTTGGAAACATTCCTCAGAGATTCTGGTCTGTACTGACATGAGTTACTGTTGCTTTTCTATCATCTTGAACCACCCTGCCCACTCGCCTCTGACATCAACAAGACATTTTCACCCACAACTGCCGCTCACTGGATATTTTCTCCTTTTCGGACCATTCGTTGTAAACCTTAGAGATGGTTGTGCGCAGGGGCGGACTGACCAAATGGAAACTCGGGCACTGCCCGAGGGCCCGGGGTCAGTAGGGGGCCCCATGAGATGCCCCTGGTACCTTTTTGATAGGCTTTTTTGAGTTTGGGCAAGGACACAGGAGCCCCATGATCCCCTATTGCCCAGGGGCCCTATGAGTTGTCAGTCCGCCCCTGGTTGTGCATGAAAATCCAAGTAGATCAGCAGCTTCTGAAATACTCAGACCAGCCCGTCTGGCACCAACAACCACGCCACATTCAAAGTCACTTAAACCCCTTTCTTTCCCCATTCTGGTGCTCGGTTTGTCTTCACCACATCTAGATGCCTAAATGCATTGAGTTGCTGCCACGTGATTGGCTGATAATCAATTTGTATTACCGAGCAACTGAACAGGCATGCCTAATAAAGAGGCCGTTGGGTGTATGTGACATACCTGTGTAAGCCTTGTGGCAGCACTACTAATACTATAATCTCCTCCTCCTTCCATCTCCAGCTTGGACCAACATAAGTATGTGCATAGTGTGGATCCTAAATTTTTATCTGCAGGGCCTTTCCTAGTTGCACAGTTTTCAGTACAGGTTTGGCTTTTTTTTACATAGTTACAGCTTGTTACCTTGGACCAGTCCAAGTATGTAGGTACCATACCTGTGGGATCCCTCAAGAACAGCCTTTGCCAACCTTTGTACCCCACAGGATCCCTTGAAAACGATTTCAGGTCTCAAGAAACCCCAAGTTAAGATTGGTCCATCAGGGGTCATTGGGCAAATGGACCTTATATTGGTAGTGGCCAGTGGGAAGAATGCCATCCCTCCCCCCCCCCCCCCCCCCCCGACAGTGGTGATCAGAAATGCCACCTTTGGAGTCATGCTGCTGGCCCTGCCAAGTGGCACTGGTTCTAGAACTATACAGGCACCAGATGGGAGGCAAGTACAGTAAGTCACAGCTCAGGGAACCACTAGCCACCTCTGGAGGAACCCAAGGGATCCATTGACCCCTGGTTGAGAACAGCTGCTCTAAAACCACTGTAGTAGGCACTGCTACTACAGGAGCTCCACTAGCTTCTGGGTCCCATGCCAAGTGGCTTCCCTGCTGCATTGCTCTTGCTCGGTATGGGTGCCATTCAGAGATCATTTTGCATTTTGTTAATGAATGCAAAGTGTTCTCTGACTGGATCAGATGGAAATCGTGATGTCAACACTTGGCCCTCTCCACCTTCGTGTGAGACCCAGAAGTTGGTGGAGATCACAGTAGTAGCTTCTACCAGGATCTCTCAGGTAAGGCACATACATACTTACACTGATCTCAGCTGGACAAAAGTAAACTTTGTAAAATCCGTCATATCTAAAATTTCCTAAACATGCGGATAAAATTATAGTTATGAACACATCATATAAAAAAACCAAAACCAAAAAAACCAACACAAAAAAAACCAACAAAACAACAAAAAAAACCAACAAAACCAAAACCAACAAAAAAACCAAAAAAAACCAAAACCAAAAAAACCAAAACCAAAAAAACCAAAACCAAAAAAAAAACCAAAAAAAAAAACCAAAACCAAAAAAACCAAAAAAAAAAAAAACCAAAAAAACAAAAAAAAAACACATTTGCTTTAATAAACTCACCTCGATGAAGTTGTTTAATGTAGCGTTGGTGGGATTGTGGGTGATGAGAAATCGCATGCTTTTGTAGCAAACTTCCACTGGAGCGGGGCGGTTGATACGTGCCATGGTGTTCATAACAAAAAAGGTACAAACTGGGCGATAAAAAACGTACAAAAAACACAAATATTGTGCAAAATATCTCAGAAAAACTACAAAGGAGCTGTCCAGTTACGGCTCCCTGAACACGTCAAAAAAAAAAAAAAAAAAAAAGAACACAGCGCTAAAACCACGTGTGTCCGCAAAGCTCAGTAGTGTTCAGTAAGCAAGTCCACGCAGACGTTGACTTCTCAAAGTCCTTAGAAGTCTGACACTGTCCAAATCCTTCCCTTAGTTACAGTAGAAAAGAAACCCCCCCCCCAAAAAAAAAAAAAAAAAAAAAAAAAAAATAGAATCCTGGCAGTTCCGAGGCAAAACAGCTGATCTTATTGGACCAATCACGTTACCCCATCTGGATAGACTGTGAATTTTGCAGCCGGCACGGACTGTGGAGGAAGCGCGGGCTTCTGTGGCCAAGAGAGTCCTTTGCTGGAGTAGATCCACGCGCGGTAGGCTCTAATGGTTGTTGCCGATGACCGCGACCCGGCTTCCGGGGGATGGGCAAAGCGTGTATTTCATGCGGAGACGCTGTGTTGGGCGTGGCAGTATTCAAAGGTGGTTTTCAGCAGCTCCATATATCGCAGAAATCAGATATTCTAATAGGGAAGTAAAAAAAATATCGTCAGTTCGATTTACAAATTTTTCTTCTAAAAACATTCACAAAAATCATTTTAGGCCTGAAGATTAGTTAAAGCCCCCAAACATGATATAATTTCTGAAAGCAGTCATCTTGGAGAATAAAATGGTGGTTGTTCCATTTTTTTTTTTTTTAATGCCATGCGAATATTTGTGCAACGGTTTTACAAATGCAACATTTCAGTTTTAAAGGCGTGTGCAATATATTAGCCAAATTTAAAAATAAAAAAATATATATAAAAAGCTAAAGGTTGATCCGAGTAAATAGATACCAAACATGTACATATATACCAAAAAAAAACTTTGGTACCCTATATCTTTTATATGCGACGCTTTACAATTCCCTACAGGTCATCAATTTAGAGATAAGTATAACTAAGTCTTCACGCACACGGGACGTTTTGATAACACTGGTAACGTTAGCTGTGTACAGTCACGTTAAAAACATGGAGTATTGCAGCATTTTTAGCGGCATTTTCCTATCTTTGTTTTTTTAGACAAAAAAAATAAATAAATAAAAAACATTTTTTTAGTTAAAAAAAAATTATATATAATTTATAATATATATAATAATTTTTTTTTTTTTTTTAACTAAAAAAAAAGTTTTTATTTTTTTATAAAACAAAAAAAATATAATATATATATAATTTTTTTTTTTTTTTTTAAAAAAAAAAATTTTTAGTTAAAAAATTTTATAAATTAAATATATATATATATATATATATATATATATATATATATATATATATATATATATATATATATATATATGTTTTTTTTTTCCTTGGTTAAAAAAATCCAAAAAACGCCAATTTGCAGCGTTTTATAGCGATAGAGCATTTATACAGCTAAAAAAAACTCCTCTAGAAGCCCACTAATTCTGGGGTTTTTTTTTCCAGCCAAGAAACATTGATTCCAGTCTATGTGTGTATGGACACATAGGATAACATGCTGGGGGGTTTACTAGCTGTAGAAAAAAAAAAAAAAATCAAAAGCCAAAAAACAGCCGCTGTAAAAACGGCCAGTGTGCATGAGGGCTAAAGGCAAAACGTTCCTAGTTTCAGAGGTTTAGGGTCCCCCCCCCCTCAGCCCTTGTCATTGTCTGTACCCCCGTTAAGGAGATTCACCCTTCGAGACTGAAAACCCCAAATTTTGACTGACAACCAGAACAGGAATAGAGGGGAAATCTTCCAATTTTGGTGACAAGATATTCCATTACTTTGGAGGAATTTCCCCTTACTTCCTGTTGTGGCTGTGGGACATATGCATGTGTGTGTGGGGGCAGGCTCAATTTTTTTCCACATGTTTTTCCCCACTAACCCATTTTTTTTTTTTTTATCACATGTAGGACCAAAAGGGTCCACTTTGTCAGGGCTTGAAATTTCCACTCGCCTGCTCGCCAATGGCGAGTGGAAATTATGGTGGGGGCAAGTGTGTCCCCCAGGGCCGTCTTGCTGAGCAGGCTCAGAGCTCAGGCCGGATCTGTCATTGACACTGATACTACAATACATATAAA
>CATNWA010020381.1:95000-97500 GCA_951230385.1 Staurois parvus | reverse complement strand
ATGAATGTGCACAAAAAAAAAAAAAAAAAAAAAATTTACGAAACATCTCTCTCTTCCAAAATTCACTATTCAAAAACCCCAAAAAAAAATTTCAAAAAAAAAAAAAAAAAATGTATAAAAAAAAAAAAAAAAAAAAAAAAAAAAAAAAACGTTGTGGGAAAAGCCCATTGCAATGGATTACCCGAAAAAAAAAAAAAAAAAAAACACAAACGCAAAAAAAAAAAAAAAAAAAAAAAAAAAAAAACGTCGCGGAAAAAAAAAAAAAAAACTAAGGCGAAAAAACACCTAAAAAAACAAAAAAAAAAAAAAAAAAAAAAAAAACGCGCAAAAAAAAAAAGTGGACATTTAAAAAAAAAAAAAAAAAGGCAACTAAAAAAAAAAAAAAAAAAAATGGCAGACCCAAAAAAATTTCAGTACAAAAAAAAAGTTCTGTGTAAAAACAAAAAACCCAAAAAAAAAACTCAGAAAAAAAAAAAAGAAAAAAAAAAAAGTCACTGTACAACTATTAGAAAAAAAAAAAAAAAATTCAACAACAAAAAACTCCGCGCAGGGATGGTGGGAAAAAAAAAAAAAAAAAAAAAAAAAAGCGGGTGTACAGACCCGGAAACTCAGTGTAGGGATGGTGGGAACCCCTCCTAAAAAAACAGCGGGTGTACATCAAGGGGAAAAAGGCCCTCATAATGGGCACAGCGAGTGTACAGACCCGGGACCTCAGCACAGGGATGGTGGGAACCCCTCATAATGAGCACAGTGGGTGTACAGACCCGGAAACTCAGCGTAGGGATGGTGGGAACCCCTCCTAAGGGGCACAGTGGGTGTACAGACCCGGGACCTCAGCACAGGGATGGTGGGAACCCCTCATAATGGGCACAGTGGGTGTAAAAAAAAACCTGGGAAAAAACAAAAAAAAAACAAAAAAAAAAAAAACCCTCATAAAAAAGCACAAAAAAAGGGTAAAAATAAAAAAAAAACAGACTCAAAAAAAAAAAAAAAAAAAAAAAAATCCCTCCTAAACTCCTAAAGGGCACAGTGGGTGTACAGACCCGGAAACTCAGTGTAGGGATGGTGGGAAAAAAAAAAAGGGGCACAGTGGGTGTACATCAAGGGGAAGGGAGGCCCTCATAATGGGCACAGCGAGTGTACAGACCCGGGACCTCAAACAGGGATGGTGGGAAAAAAAAATAATGAGCACAGTGGGTGTACAGACCCGGAAACTCAGCGTAGGGATGGTGGGAACCCCTCCTAAGGGGCACAGTGGGTGTTTGGACCCGGGACCTCAAAAACAGGGATGGTGGGAACCCCTCAAAAAAAAGGGCACAGCAGGTGGACAGACCCAGAAAAAAAAAAAAGTGTAGGGATGGTGGGAACCCCTCATAAAAAAAAAACAGCAGGTGCACAGACCCAGAAACTCAGTGTACGGATGGTGGGAACCCCTCCTAAGGGGCACAGCGGGTGTACAGACCCGGGAACTCAGTGCAGGGATGGTGGGAACCCCTCCTAAGGGGCACAGCGGGTGTACATCAAGGGGAAGGGAGGCCCTCAGACCAGCGGCCATCATCTCAGATGGACAGACCGGGTGCCAATCTCCCGAGAAGCCCAGGAAACCCGAGTAGCAGCAAGGCCGTGTTCTTCTCTGTGATTTCCTAGTTGCCAAGACAAAAAAAAAAAAACGATTAAAAAAAAAAAAACAACCCGGCAAAAAAAAAAAAAAAAGGCACCGCGGCCTCGTCAAAAAGGCTGACAAAAAATACAAAAAGCCGGAAAAAAAAAAAAAAAAAATTCCAACTCCATGCCAGATGTGCAACATATGACCGTCAGCTGATGGAGCACTGCGCTCCGGGATGTTCAAGGTGTCCCTGTGTGCAGGAAAAAAAAAATGTCAACAAAAAAAAAAATGGGAAAAAAAAAAAAAAAAACCGACAGGAAAAAGGAAAAACGTAAAAAAAAAAGAAGTGCAGAAGGAAAAAAAAAAAAAAAAAAAAAAAAAAAGAAGTGCAAAAAAAAAAAAAAAAAAAAAAAAAAAATGTAAAAAAAAAAGAAGTGCAAAGGAGGGCAGGTGTATATAAAAAAAGGGGGCTGAGAAGTGCAAGGAGGGCAGGTGACGTATGGTGGGGGGGCTGAGAAAAAAAGAGGGGGAGGAAAAAAGGTGTATGTATGGTGGGGGCTGAGAAAAAAGAGGAGGAAAAGGTGTAAATGGTGGGGGCTGAGAAAAAAAGAGGGGGGGGGCAGGTGTAAAAAAAAAGGGGGCTGAGAAAAAACAAAAAAAAAAAGGGCAGGTGTATGTAAAAAAAAAAAAAAAAAAAAAAAACAAAAAAGGGCAGGTGTATGTAAAAAAAAAAAAAAGAAAAAAAAGAAAAAAAAAGGTGTATGTATGGTGGGGGCTGAGAAGTGCAGAGGAGGAGGGCAAAAATGTATAAAAGGGGGCTGAAAGTGCAAAAAAAAGGGCAGGTGTATGTATGGTGGGGGCTGAGAAGTTTAGAGGAGGGGGAGGGCAGGTGTA
>CATNWA010020381.1:0-90000 GCA_951230385.1 Staurois parvus | reverse complement strand
AAAAAAAAAAAAAAAAAAAAAAAAAAAAAAAAAAAAAAAAAAAAAAAAAAAAAAAAAAAAAAAAAAAAAAAAAAAAAAAAAAAAAAAAAAAAAAAAAAAAAAAAAAAAAAAAAAAAAAAAAAAAAAAAAAAAAAAAAAAAAAAAAAAAAAAAAAAAAAAAAAAAAAAAAAAAAAAAAAAAAAAAAAAAAAAAAAAAAAAAAAAAAAAAAAAAAAAAAAAAAAAAAAAAAAAAAAAAAAAAAAAAAAAAAAAAAAAAAAAAAAAAAAAAAAAAAAAAAAAAAAAAAAAAAAAAAAAAAAAAAAAAAAAAAAAAAAAAAAAAAAAAAAAAAAAAAAAAAAAAAAAAAAAAAAAAAAAAAAAAAAAAAAAAAAAAAAAAAAAAAAAAAAAAAAAAAAAAAAAAAAAAAAAAAAAAAAAAAAAAAAAAAAAAAAAAAAAAAAAAAAAAAAAAAAAAAAAAAAAAAAAAAAAAAAAAAAAAAAAAAAAAAAAAAAAAAAAAAAAAAAAAAAAAAAAAAAAAAAAAAAAAAAAAAAAAAAAAAAAAAAAAAAAAAAAAAAAAAAAAAAAAAAAAAAAAAAAAAAAAAAAAAAAAAAAAAAAAAAAAAAAAAAAAAAAAAAAAAAAAAAAAAAAAAAAAAAAAAAAAAAAAAAAAAAAAAAAAAAAAAAAAAAAAAAAAAAAAAAAAAAAAAAAAAAAAAAAAAAAAAAAAAAAAAAAAAAAAAAAAAAAAAAAAAAAAAAAAAAAAAAAAAAAAAAAAAAAAAAAAAAAAAAAAAAAAAAAAAAAAAAAAAAAAAAAAAAAAAAAAAAAAAAAAAAAAAAAAAAAAAAAAAAAAAAAAAAAAAAAAAAAAAAAAAAAAAAAAAAAAAAAAAAAAAAAAAAAAAAAAAAAAAAAAAAAAAAAAAAAAAAAAAAAAAAAAAAAAAAAAAAAAAAAAAAAAAAAAAAAAAAAAAAAAAAAAAAAAAAAAAAAAAAAAAAAAAAAAAAAAAAAAAAAAAAAAAAAAAAAAAAAAAAAAAAAAAAAAAAAAAAAAAAAAAAAAAAAAAAAAAAAAAAAAAAAAAAAAAAAAAAAAAAAAAAAAAAAAAAAAAAAAAAAAAAAAAAAAAAAAAAAAAAAAAAAAAAAAAAAAAAAAAAAAAAAAAAAAAAAAAAAAAAAAAAAAAAAAAAAAAAAAAAAAAAAAAAAAAAAAAAAAAAAAAAAAAAAAAAAAAAAAAAAAAAAAAAAAAAAAAAAAAAAAAAAAAAAAAAAAAAAAAAAAAAAAAAAAAAAAAAAAAAAAAAAAAAAAAAAAAAAAAAAAAAAAAAAAAAAAAAAAAAAAAAAAAAAAAAAAAAAAAAAAAAAAAAAAAAAAAAAAAAAAAAAAAAAAAAAAAAAAAAAAAAAAAAAAAAAAAAAAAAAAAAAAAAAAAAAAAAAAAAAAAAAAAAAAAAAAAAAAAAAAAAAAAAAAAAAAAAAAAAAAAAAAAAAAAAAAAAAAAAAAAAAAAAAAAAAAAAAAAAAAAAAAAAAAAAAAAAAAAAAAAAAAAAAAAAAAAAAAAAAAAAAAAAAAAAAAAAAAAAAAAAAAAAAAACCAAGGGGTGTACAATCTAAGGTCCCTAACTCACATTCATACATACACATACTAGGGACAATTTAGACAGGAGCCAATTAACCTCCCAGCATGTCTTTGGAGTGTGGGAGGAAACCGGAGTAAAACCTGGAGAAAACCCACACAGGCACAGGGAGAAACATGCAAACTCCAGGCAGGTGGTGCCGTGGTTGGGATTCCAACCAATGACCCTAGTACTACCAGGCAGAAGTGCTAACCATTTAGCCACTGTGCTGCCCAATACAACCTTGGTCACCCCCCCACCACCTCTGGTATACAATGGGACTATAAGGCATGCATTTCAGGAAAACGCGGAAAAACTGTGCGCTTTTCCTCACAAGCACAGAAACACGCTGCCCTCTAGCAGACTCATAATAGAACCCGTACTCATCTGCATATTTTAGTACGCGCCAAAACGCATGTTGCCGCAGCACCATGAATTCCGATGTGGCATAATTTTGCAAAAGGGTCAGGGGCTTCTTTTGTGCGATTTCCTCGCTTAGGGCAGCCCTACACGTGACATGTGTTTGTAGTGCTCCGTTGCACCAACATGATACGAACAGAGCCTAATGCAGGCCATAGACAGCTCGAAAACCGGCCTTTTTTTCATCCGATAAACAAAATATCGGTCATTCGTTAAAATGACGTAACCACCAATTATTACGAAAATCGGCCGACCAAGTCAAAGTTCAACCCAGATAACAGGCAAAACTTCTTTTACTTCAAGGTCACGGCTCATGCGCATATTTTTTTCGTAAAAACAATCGTACGATTTGACCATCATCGACGTGAAAATCGGTCGTTTTCCACGAATTTTCCAACATGACCGATAATCCAAAAGTGGAAAAAACCGCGAAAACTGGCCGACGAATTAACCCACTAACAGTGCGAAAGTCGGCTGATTAATCTTTCGGACAAAAAAAAAAAAAAAAAAAAAAAAAAAAAAAAAAAATGGGCCGATTTTTGAACCGTCTAAGTCCGGCATAAGGCTTTGTTGGCATGTTTTTACGGGTGTACCACCCCACTAAAAAGCGATCCACTGTGCGATTGATAGGTTGCCTCCTGAACACCTGTTTTAACTAGTGAAAGCCCATAGCAACGTGCCACGTATGTGAGAATTACAAGCAGTTAGGGAGAACTCCTATACACATGAATGGGTTGTCAAACGTGATAGGTCGTATCATCTGGCTTCGTGGCAAGCGACTGATGAGATCGACTCTGTGCTCTCTCCTCCTGCCAACACATGAGCATTCAGGACACCCAATTGGCTCCCAGTCCTGCCCTCCCCTCTCAGTCTTAGCCAGGGGCAGACTGACCATTTGGAAACTCGGGCACTGCCAGAGGGCCTGGGCTCAGTAGGGGGCCCCATGAGATGCCCCTGGTACCTTTTTCATAGGCTTTTTTGAGTTTGGGCAAGGACACAGGGGCCCCATGAGTTGTCAGTCCGCCCCTGGTCTTAGCACTGCTGTACAGGGAAGTAATCTGAGTATTAAGCCTTGGTTCACACTGTCACACTGCCTCGGGGCTGTCCATTATTTTAAAGGGTGCCTCGGGACTGGCCATAATTTTAAAAGGGTGCCTCGGGACTGGCCATAATTTTAAAGGGTGCCTCGGGACTGGCCATAATTTTAAAGGGTGCCTCGGGACTGGCCATAATTTTAAAGGGTGCCTCAGGACTGGCCAATTTTAAAGGGTTTGACCATAATTTTAAAGGGTGCCTCAACTGAAAAAAGGTTGAGAAACACTTATGTAGCGCACTGGCAGGCTTCCCATATCACGCCCCAAAGCATGGAACTTCCCGGGCTCCAACTCGAATGAAAACTCAAAAGTGTAGTGCCAGACAATGTCAAAGGAAAAACATGCCTCTCATAGTGCAATACGTATCAAAAAATTATTTATTTGCGCAAATAGGATCCTACTTTCAAGCTGCAGAACAAAACCATTCACATGAACCGTATCCAAGATGGCCGACAGTACGACAACATCAGGGGGAAACTCTGCCGACAGGTTTGGTCATCAAAAGACGTCCTCTAGGGGCTACAGCTACCTAAAGAGAATGAAAGAGGAGGGCAATGGAGCAGATCCTAAAGAACTGCTCTAAAAAGTAGTCTATATTGGCTATAAAGCCTCACAGCACAACAGGAGTAGGTGGAGCACAAGAACATGTACATACTAGGGGACATCTCCCATGTCTTGGAACTATTTAAGCTGCCCAACTTGAGTTGCCCTTAAAAGTAGCACACAACAACAGCAGCTAAATGACATAAGATGGGGGATGGGGGGGGTGTTTGTACAGGGAACACACAGCTCCCAGCGACACGAGCTTCACTAGAGGAATCATCCCATGATACTCCGTGTCAACAACTCACTGCTTGCCATGACAGCAGTAACCATGTTTGGTTTTATGTAGGTGCCGATGGCTTGGGATCAAGTTCCAGAACTTCAATCAATGCAGACAAGTTATAAAACGGTTGCGTGCGCTGACACGTATCTGACTTGGATTTTAAGTTTGAGGGCATTCACATGTTCAACGCCATGAAAAACTTTGTTTATTTCAGCTCAGTTTTTATTTGTAGATTATAAGGCCAAATGTATTTGGGGAATCCTCGAAAATGATGGAATCGAGATGTCTCCAGTGAAGGGGACAAGTAATAACAGCATACATTTTGGAGAATTGTGTGTTTCCAACTATATGGCAACAGTTTGATGAAGGCCCTTATCTGTTCCAGCATAACTGGGCCGCTTTGTACAAAGCCAACTCCATAAAGATATGGTTTAATGGATTTGGTTTGGAGGACTTTGAGTGGTCTGCACAGAGCCCTGACCTCAACCCTACTGAATAGCTTTGGGATGAATTGAAATCCTGATGGGCAGCAAGGTCTTCCTATCGGGCAGCAAGGTCTTCCTATCCAACACCAGTAACAGACCTCAAAAACATGCACTAATTCCCACAGACATGCCAAAATATAGTGGAAAGCCATCCCCAGAAGAGGGGAGTAATAGCCACCAACTCTGTAAATGCCTATGGTCGCAGAATGGGATGCCTAACTCCTATAAGTATGGTGGTCAGGTGTCCACAAACGGGCCATATAATGTAGCTTCAGATGTGATCTATGGGATTAGCAAAATATATCATCAGCCGTGCAGTGATAGGGATCTATCTGACCTCAACCCCACTGAACACTTTTGGAATGAAATGCAATGCCAAAAACGAGACAAGTATTCTCATTCATCAGTACCTGACCTCACACAAATGCGCCTTTTTGGCTGAATGGCACAAATTCCCACAGACATGCTGCATTTTTGTGGAAAGTCTTGCCAGGATAGTAAAAATGTGGAGACTGTTATAGCCGCATAGGGGGGCCCCATGATTGTGGAATGGGATGGCCAACAAGCTCATATTGGTACGATGGTCAGGTCTCCACCATGCTTTGTCATATAGTGTGCTCTGGGGATCTCGGAAATCGGCAAAATAGACCAACATCTATGTAGTCAGGGGATCTACCTGACTTTAACCTTATTAAAATACCTTTGGAAAAAGGGCTTCTCAACCATCAATACCTGACCTTACAAATGTTCTTTTTGGCTGAATGCGCACAAATTCCCCCAGACACTCCAAGTTCTCGTAGAAAACCTTCCCAGAAGAGTGGGGGGCTGTTAGAGCTGCAAAGGGGAGCTAACTTTGCATTAACGTCCATAGTTGTGGAATAGGATTTCCAACAAGCTCAAACCGGTATTAAGAGCAGGTGTCCAGAGATGTTTGGCCATATAGTAGAGTTTGTGATGTGATCAAGATAAATCGGCAAAATAGACCAACATCAGTGTAGTAAGACTATCTCTCCAACGTCAACCCCATGGAACGAAATGAAATACCGAACACGGCAAAGGTCTTCTAAACCAGCATTAGTACCCAACCTCACACCTCCTTGGCTGGATGGGCAGAAATTCACATACTTGAGCCAAAATCTTGAGGGGAACCTTTCCAGAGGAGTGGAGACTATAATACTTGCAAAAGAGGCCAACTCTGTATTAATGCCCATGACTGCAGAATGGGATGTCCTACGAGCTCATACTGTTATGGCGGTCAAGTGTCCACAAACCTTTAGCCACATATTGTAGTTGCAGATGTAATCTGTGAGATCGGCAAAATAAGACCAACAGCTTTGTATTAAGAGGACTACCTGACTTCAACCCCATTGAACAGCTTTGGAATAAACTAGAGCCCGAAATAAAAGAAAGATCTTCTCATCTACCACCACCACTCGACCTCACAAATGCTCTTTAGGCTGAATGGGCTCAGATTCCTACAGAGACTACAAAATATTGTGGAAATTCTTCCTGGAAAAAGATGGGGGGGGAACATAACATTAAAATCCATGGTTTTGGAATGCTGGTATAGGTGTGATGGCCAAGTGTCCACCAAAAACCTCTGACTTCGTGTCCAACAGCTGTTCCCAACCTCATTCCACAAGTACCCCCAGACAGGTCTTGTTTTCAGGACTTTCTTCACCTTGCAGAGGTGTTTTAAAAATCAATGTAAATGGCTTGGTATTTATGGTACCGTATTTGCCGGCGTATAAGACGACTTTTTACCCCTTGAAAATCTTCTCAAAAGTCGGGGGTCGTCTTATACGCCAGTATACGGCATACTGACACTTTTTAGGGGGGCGGCGCAGTGCTAGAACAGGGTCAGCAAGTGTAATTGGTGTCAGTGGGAGGAATAGTGCCCCATCATTGGGGTCACGGATACCAATAATGGGGCACTATTCCTCCCACTGATACCAATAATGGGGCGCCCTCCCACTGATACCAATAATGGGGCACTATTCCTCCCACTGATACCAATGATGGGGCACTATTCCTGCCACTGATACCAATGATGGGGCACTATTCCTGCCACTGATACCAATGATGGGGCACTATTCCTGCCACTGATACCAATGATGGGGCACCTATTCCCCCCACTGATACCAATGATGGGGCACCTATTCCCCCCCTCCCACTGATACCAATGATGGGGCACCTATTCCCCCCACTGATACTAATGATGGGGCACCTTATTCCCCCCACTGATTCCCCCCCACTGACTGATACTAATGATGGGGCACTATTCCTCCCACTGACACCAATGATGGGGCACTATTCCTCCCACTGATACCAATGATGGGGCACTATTCCTGCCACCCAATGACACCAATGATACCAATGATGGGGCACTATTCCTCCCACTGATACCAATGATGGGGCACTATTCCTCCCACTGATACCAATGATGGGGCACTATTCCCCCACTGACACCAATGATGGGGCACTATTCCTCCCACTGATACCAATGATGGGACACTATTCCTCCTACTGATACCAATGATGGGGCACTATTCCTCCCACTGACACCAATGATGGAGCACTATTCCTCCCGCTGACACCAATGATGGGGCACTATTCCTCCCACTGACACCAATGATGGGGCACTATTCCTCCCACTGACACCAATGATGGGGCACTATTCCTCCCACTGATACCAATGATGGGACACTATTCCTCCTATTGATACCAATGATGGGGGCACTATTCCTCCCACTGACACCATGATGGAGCACTATTCCTCCCGCTGACACCAATGATGGGGCACTATTCCTCCCACTGATACCAATGATGGGGCACTATTCCTCCCACTGATACCAATGATGGGGCACTATTCCTCCCACGGATACCAATGATGGGGCACTTCCCACTATTCCTCCCACTGACACCAATGATGGGGCACTATTCCTCCCACTGACACCAATGATGGGGCACTATTCCTCCACTGATACCAATGATGGGGCACTATTCCCCCCACTGGTGTGCATTGGAAGAGGGGTAGTCTTATACGGCGAGTATAGCCCAAACACTACATTTTAGCAGGAAAAGTAGGGGGTCGTCTTATACGCCGGCAAATACGGTAGTTATTTTATCTGGCAAATTCCCAAAGCATGGCCTGTTGAGGTACGTGAGGGCTCAGATTGGGACCAGTGTACAAGACGCATAAAGCGATGACACAAAATAAAGGAGAGCTGTTGAATAGTCTTTGGATCTATGGATTTCTCGTCACTCTCTGTGCCAGTGGTCATGACACATCCCGATCATTACATTCTGAACATTCCAATATAGAACAGAACCTTCAGCCAGCAGAATCCAGAGACGCTCCATTTATACTGCCTGATCAGTTATAGGTCAGGCTCGCTTCCCTTGCAACGTGCTACAGCTGGATCGTTCTGGTTCTTCTACCTAATATAGGAGCCCAGGCTCTGCTCCGTCTGCATGGAGTTCCAGCAGGAATGTGTAACCTTAGCCGTGGACACAACCAGTTACTCCGCAATGACTAGCGTGATTTATACAGGACAGCTTACAAGCCATAGATCAGCAGAATGGTTCCATCTACATCCATCTCAATATTCTGCAACATGAAACGGCCACTGCGCACCAAAGAAGGTCAGTACACTCTGTGAAACACTACAGCCTATGCAGGCACTATATAACCCGGTACAGAGAATGGTCATAGGAGCCTTTCTAAACACAATCTGAGCTGTTCTATTTTTCTCCATGTCAGGCGAGAAATTCCACATGCCGAGTTCTCCTGTAACACCAGCACAGCTGCTAAAACTGCGATGCGCAACAGCTTTTTCAGCTTTACCGAAAGCAGGCAACTACTCAGAACAGCACAATTTGAGGGTGAAGGACAAGTGTGACCCTTTTTGGTTTCCTTTTTATGACTTGCATTTGTGGAGCCATAACACGATGGCATGAATGTTTTATAGAGAACGCAGAGCACAGTTTTTGGTGTGGCAGAGCTGACACTCTAATGCAGCCTCTCAACTATTTTACCTTCGAGGAACCCTTAAATATTTTCAGATCTTAGGGAACCCTGGCAAGATTAGTTCATCTGGGGGGCCATTGGGAAAGTGTCCCTTACATGGGAGGTAATTGGAAAGAATGTTCCCATTACAGGAATGGCCAGAATTACACTCTTGTAGTCATGCCACTGGCAAGTGGAATTGGACCTAGAACTATGCTGGTACCATTAGATGGGAGGTCAAGGAACCCCTTAGCCACCCCTGGAGAAACCCTGGTTGAGAATGGCTGCTCTAATGTCTTCAGACCTGCAACAGAACCCCTACCCACCCCTGGAGGAACCCTGGGTGAGAATGGCTGCTCTAATGTCCCCAGACCTGCTACAGAACCCCTACCCACCCCTGGAGGAACCCTGGTTGAGAATGGCTGCTCTAATGTCCTCAGACCTTCTACAGAACCCCTAGCCACCCCTGGAGGAACCCTGGTTGAGAATGGCTGCTCTATGTCTCAGACCTGCTAGAGAAACCCCTACCCACCCCTGGAGGAACCCTGGTTGAGAATGGCTGCTCTAATGTCCTCAGACCTGCTACAGAACCCCTACCCACCTCTGGGGGAACCCTGGTTGAGAATGGCTGCTCTATGTCCTCAGACCTGCTACAGAACCCCTAGCCACCCCTGGGGGAACCCTGGTTGAGAATGGCTGCTCTAATGTCCCAAGACCTGCTACACAAATACATAGCAGGTTAGTTGGACAGAATTCAGTGAGCCTACCGGTATGCTGGTAGAAGTTGTATGCAAAATGTTGAATAATTCCATGTATTTATTTTCCCAAATATTTTTTTTTAATAATAGCAAAGGCTTAAGGTGCTAAAATTCCAGGACAGTGAAAACACCCCCAAATGACCCCTTTTCGGCTACAGCCTAGAACCCCCAATGTAAAAAAAAGAAAAGATAAATTATCTTCCATCTACTAATTCGACAACTTTGTGATAACATGGAATACAGTACAGTGTACAAAGTGGAGAAGTCTGGAGATCACAAAGTACAACACAGTGTACAGCAGACTAGAGCAGGGCTTAAAATTTCAAGTCCTGAGCTACTAGCCAGGCCTTAGAGTTACTCGCCACCAACAAACACACACACACCACACACACCACACACACTGTACACACACACACACACACAGACATGTACATACACACACACACACGTACACATACATACACGTATACGCACACAGGCATGTACAGACACGCATACACACACACACGCAGACATGTACAGATACACACATGTACATACACACAGACACATGTACAATTGTACATGCATACATACACACACAAACACACACACACACACACACCCCCCCCCCCCCCCCCATATAAAAAGTTGCAGTACTTCGTTGTTCACTCACAGAGCCGGGTACTGCACTCTAGGGGGAGGCAGAGAGCACAGCACACACACCCCTTCCTTTGCTTTCACTGCTCTCAGCTATTGAGCAGTCTGACGGCTCCCAGTGCCAATGACAGATCCGGCCTGAGCTCCGAGCCTGCTCAGCAAGACGGCCCTGGGGGACACACTCGCCCCCACCATAATTTCAACTCGCCATTGGCGAGCAGGCGAGTGGAAGTTTCAAGCCCTGGTCTAGAGAACGCAATATTCTGCATAGAGTACAAAGTGGAAAAGTTTTCAGTAACATCAGGAAGAGAGAGAAGAGTGGAGAAGCCTGAAGTTTGCAAGATCCAGCACAGCTAACAGACTAGCAATGAAGAACAACTCAACAAAGTGTACAGAGTGGTACAGTCTGAAGAATGCAATGTCAAGTCTGGGGAATACAACATCCAGCATGCTGTACAGGGTGGAGCGGTCTGAAGTGACATCCAACACTGCAAACAAGAGTGGGTAGCCTGAATTAATCAAGGTGCAGCACAGCTTACAGAATGTAGCAATCTGAAGAATACCTTGTACAGTAAAGTGTACATAACTAAGCAGACTAGAGAAACCAACATTGTGCAGAGTGTAGAGTGGAGCAGTCTAAAGTAAACAGCCAGCACAGCATAAAGACCTATTGGCCTGAAGTATGTGAGATCTAGCACAGCTTACACAATGTAGCAATCTGAATTCTTCAAAGCGGAGAAGTCTAGAGAACACAATATCAAGCACAGAGTACAGGGTGAAGCCTAGAGAATACAAACATCCAGGAAAAGTGTACAGAGTAGAGTGGCCTGGATAACACAACATACAGCACCACCATACAGAGCAGAGCCATCTGAAGAAATACGCAGCACAGGGTAAACAGTTGACTAGCCTGAAGTATACAAGGTCCAGCACAGCTAATAGAATCTAGCAATACAAAGAAAGCGCAGCATACAGTGTGGAGCAGTCTGAAGAATGCAATGACCAGCACAGTACAGTCTGGGGAATGCTTCACTCTGTGCGGCATGCTGAGCATTGAAGTCTGAAGTAACATCCAGCACAATGTACAGAGATAGGTAGCCTGGAGTATACAACATACAGCGCAGTGTACAGAAAGGAGTGGTCTGGAGAATGCAACACCTAGCAAAGCATACATCAGGGGTCTCCGAACATTCTAAGCAAAGGGCAGTTTACTGTCCTTCAAACATTAGGGGGCGGCAGACTATGACCAGTGAGTAAACAATGCCCCATCACGGGAATCAGCGGGGGAGGAACACCACTGTCAGTGGGAGGAACGGCGCCCCATCGCTGGTGTCAGGGGGAGGAACAGCGCCCCATCGCTGGTGTCAGGGGGAGGAACAGCGCCCCATCGCTGGTGTCAGGGGGAGGAACAGCGCCCCATCGCTGGTGTCAGGGGGAGGAACAGCGCCCCATCGCTGGTGTCAGGGGGAGGAACAGCGCCCCATCGCTGGTGTCAGGGGGAGGAACAGCGCCCCATCGCTGGTGTCAGGGGGAGGAACAGCGCCCCATCGCTGGTGTCAGGGGGAGGAACAGCGCCCCATCGCTGGTGTCAGGGGGAGGAACAGCGCCCCATCGCTGGTGTCAGGGGGAGGAACAGCGCCCCATCGCTGGTGTCAGGGGGAGGAACAGCGCCCCATCGCTGGTGTCAGGGGAGGAACAGCGCCCCATCGCTGGTGTCAGGGGGAGGAACAGCGCCCCATCGCTGGTGTCAGGGGGAGGAACAGCGCCCCATCGCTGGTGTCAGGGGGAGGAACAGCGCCCCATCGCTGGTGTCAGGGGGAGGAACAGCGCCCCATCGCTGGTGTCAGGGGGAGGAACAGCGCCCCATCGCTGGTGTCAGGGGGAGGAACAGCGCCCCATCGCTGGTGTCAGTGGGAGGAACAGCGCCCCATCGCTGGTGTCAGTGGGAGGAACAGCGCCCCATCGCTGGTGTCAGTGGGAGGAATAGCGCCCCATCGTTGGTGTCAGTGGGGGGAATAGTGCCCCATCATTGGTGTCAGTGGGAGGAATAGTGCCCCATCATTGGAGTGGAAGGAATAGTGCCCCATCATTGGTGTCAGTGGGAGGAATAGTGCCCCATCATTGGTGTCAGTGGGAGGAATAGTGTCCCATCATTGGTATCAGTGGGAGGAATAGTGCCCCATTGTTGCTGACAGTGGGACAATGTCCCAAGGTCACTGGCAGACAGAGAAAAGCAGTATAAGGTATGTAATGTCCACCACAGTTTACAGAATATAGCAATTTGAAGAGCAGAAAGTCCAGCATAGTACAGAATGGAGAATTCCAGAGAACGCCATGGCCAGCAAAGCTTACAGAGTGGAGTAGACAAGGCCTAGCACAGCGTAGAGTTGATACAAAGAGTATGCAACATACAGCACAGGGAGGCTAGGTATGGAGTATGTAACGTACCGCACAGGGAGTATAGGTATGGAGTATGTAACGTACAGCACATGGAGAATAGGTATGGAGTATGTAACGTACAGCACATGGAGAATAGGTATGGAGTATGTAACGTACCGCAGAGGGAGGATAGGTATGGAGTATGTAACGTACAGCACATGGAGAATAGGTATGGAGTATGTAACGTACAGCACATGGAGAATAGGTATGGAGTATGTAATGTACAGGTCCTCACCAAAAGGCTAAACAAGTGCCCCCTTCTCCTACACCCTCCTCACTCCAATATAAATCACATATGATTAGCCAGGCTCTTCCAAATAGAAGCAACAGCTGCACAGATGTGGGACCTGGAGAGGGGCGGGGGGGGAATCTTCAACCGGTTTACCCTCCAGCTCAAAAAGTAAAACCTCCCTTCTGGGTGGAATGACCCTTTAACAGGCAGCTTTCACAGCTCACGAACGGCCACATGGAATTTTGGCTCAATAAAAAGGGATTGAGACCAAGAAAACAGTACCAGGCTGGCTGGTGTGCAGTGAACGCACCGCTGAGCCGGATGAGTGAAGCTGGCAGAGAGCGGCCGCTGGCAAACGGCCTTACAATGACAGTGCGGTAGGTGCCAGCCCCAAGGAGAGGAACGAGCGGATCAATCGAGGCACGGTCTGATGGTCTGGTAATACTTGGGGGGGAAGGGGGGGGGGTTTCCGCCGTCCCGCCACATGGCTGCCTTTAAACTGCAGTGAATTGCCAGCTAATTAAAGTAACTTTGCAAGTCTGCGTGAATAAATTGCTGATATTGCACAATATACAGCAACAGAGTTAGATTTACAACCAGCATCTTTATAAAAGATTTAAAGCATCACAAGTTTCCGCAGCAGGGGCTGATCTGTGTCGGACATTTGTGAACACCACCAAGAAAATCAGCAGGAACAAGCTGAATTTCAATTCATCTATAAGCAAGCTGTTTGTTCAGAAGTCGATCAATAGACAATCAGCCTGTTGTGTTTTCTTCATGTGATCGCTGCCAGCAGCTATAGCCGCCAGCAGCAATCCTTGTATTTTGCCAGTGGGGAAGGCTCCCCTCAAGCAGGACACAATAGCACTAGGGAGGCATTCCCCCACCAACCCAGTCAGCTGAATTGAGCAATTTTCTTGTGGTTGAAGGAAAGAAAATTCCATAACATTTGGCTAGATTTAGCTAGCATCAGTCCAGGAAGTAGATAGCGATGCTGGATGATGCCTGAATAAACATGGTGTCGTCTTTCTGCTGAAACGTATAAAGTTTGCAAAACTTCAATCGGTAAATACTGGACCAATGTAACTATGCAAGACCAAGACAAACCATACCTGGAAATCCGCTTTAAAATTATATACACACACACACACCAAAAAAAAAAAAAATTAAATAAATATATATAAATTTGTGTGTGTGTAAATACAAAAAAAAAAAGTATATATATATATATATATATATATATATATATATACATATATACATACATACACACACACACATTATATATATATTTGTGTATGTGTATATATACAAAAAAAAAATTAAATAATTAAATGTATATAAAAAAAAACACACACACACACACATATACATATATACATATATTTTTTTTTTTTTTTTTTTTTTGTTATATACATTGTATATATACACACACATCCACAAATTTTTTGTTTATATACATTTAAATTTTTTTTTTTTGTATATACACACACAATATAAATATATATATATATACATACATACACGCAACACACACACACACACACTTTTGTGTGTGTATACAAAAAACACAAAATTATATATATATATATATATATATAAATATATATATATATATATATATATATATATATATATATATATATATATTTGTTTTGTTTTTTTGTGTGTGTATGTGTATATACAAAAAAAAAAAAAAAAATTAAATATATAGAAAAAAGTTTTGGATGTATATATACACAAAAAAAATTTTTTTTTTTTATGTATATACCAAAAAAAAAAAAAAAATATTATCTATATATATCTATCTAATATTTTTTTTTGTATACACACACATTTATATATATATATACACACACACACACACACACACACACACACCCCTAGTGATTCTGCTATGAAGGACCTTGTTGAGACGTCTTGTTACAGGGTGACAACCAGGGGCGGACTGACAAATGGGGCCCCCGGGCAATGGGGATCATGGGGCCCCTGTGTCCTTGCCCAAACTCAAAAAAGCATATGAAAAAGGTCCTTAATCGCATTCCTAAGAAATGCAGTCATTGCTGGAGTGGCTGCAAAGAGACAGATGGAGATCGGCAGCACTGAGATGCAACAATGGGTGCAAAAAAAAAAAAAAAAAAAAGTGAAAAGTATGTTTTGTTTGTTTTTTTTTTAATATACTGCATTTTGGCAAACCAAGACGCCGTCCAGTTAGGGTTTCTATCTCCTTTCTAGGAAAACCTTGCGACATATCCGAGCCACTTGCGTCTGAGCAGAACTCCTGGCGGTGATGGATTATCAGCGTCATGACTGGTATCAAATGACAGATGCCACAAATCATCATTTTAACCCCCTCTGGTCCTAAGCCCCATCCATCCATGGCAGAGGAGCCGCTTACACTTTCCAGGTGGGAGGCAACAGGCAAGATTGATGAGGGCATTAAAACATGGCAGGACGAAATACACCTTCTGTTCGATAAGTCATTACCAGGAAAAAACTGCAGCCTGCCGCTTCATTAGACTCCAGAGAAACCGAAATGTTCATTTCAAGCTAAAGATCTCGGGAAGAAAGATATTCTTTTTCAGATTCTTTATGGAACTTTGCACCACCGTGATCTCAAAATACATTGTATAAGCTAGGACTTCAACTTTTGGGGGGGTCGAGTGGATATGTTAGTTGGCTAAAGATAGAGTGTGGGTGTAGACTGGGTTCAAAGGCTCATCAAGGTTTGGTGGACCAGGTATGGTCTTCTGCTGATGACACAAAGGCCATCACTAGGGCCACCAGCTGGTCCCGATTCCTCTATACCAGTGGTCTCCAAACTGGGGCGTGGGGGCCATATGCGGCCCTTTGCTTGCCTTTATCCAGCCCTTGGGGAACTTTTCCTCCCCACTGATACAGGACACTACTCCTCCAACTGACATTAACCATGAGGCACTAGGCCTCCCCACTGACACCAACGGCGAGGCACTAGGCCTCCCCACTGACACCAACGGCGAGGCACTAGGCCTCCCCACTGACCCCAACGGCGAGGCACTAGGCCTCCCCACTGACACCAACGGCGGGGCACTAGGCCTCCCCACTGACACCAACGGCGAGGCACTAGGCCTCCCCACTGACACCAACGGCGAGGCACTAGGCCTCCCCACTGACACCAACGGCGAGGCACTAGGCCTCCCCACTGACACCAACGGCGAGGCACTAGGCCTCCCCACTGACACCAACGGCGAGGCACTAGGCCTCCCCACTGACACCAACGGCGAGGCACTAGGCCTCCCCACTGACACCAACGGCGAGGCACTAGGCCTCCCACTGACACCAACAACGGGGCACTATGCCTCCCACTGATACCAATGGTGGGGCACTATGCCTCCCACTGATACCAATGGTGGGGCAATATTCCTCCCACTGACACCAATGACTGGGGCAATATTTCTCCCCCCACTGATACCAATGATGGGGCACTAATCCTCCCACTGATACCAATGATGCATGGGACACTATTCCTCCCAGTGACACCAACGACGGGGCACTATTTTTACTCCCAATGACACCAACGAGTCGGGGGCACTATGCCTCCCACTACATACAACGACGGGGCACTATTCCTCCCTGATACCAACGATGGGGTACTATTCCTCCCATGATACCAATGATGGGGCACTTTTCCTCCCACTGACACCAATGATGGGGTACTATTCCTCCCACTGACACCAATGATGGGGTACTATTCCCACTGATACCAATGATGGGGTACTATTCCTCCCACTGACAATGATGGGGTACTATTCCTCCCACTGAAGGATGGGGCACTATTCCTCTATACTGACACCAATGACTGGGGCAAGGAAGGATTTCCCCCCCACTGATACCAATGATGGGGCACTAATCCTCCCAGGATACCAAGGATGGGACACTATTCCTCCCAGTGACACCATATCACGGGGCACTATTTCTCCCACTGACACCAACGACGGGGCACTATGCCTCCCACTGACACCAACGACGGGGGGTCTATGCCTCCCACTGACACCAACGACGGGGCACTATTCCTCCCACTGATACCAATGATGGGGTACTATTCCTCCCACTGATACCAATGATGGGGTACTATTCCTCCCACTGATACCAATGATGGGGCACTATTCCTCCCACTGACACCAATGACTGGGGCAATATTTCTCCCCCACTGATACCAATGATGGGGCACTATGCCTCCCACTGATACCAATAGACGGGCACTATTCCTCCCAGTGACACCAATGACTGGGGGAATATTTCCCCCCCCCATAGATACCAATGATGAGGCACTAATCCTGGCCCTTTGTTCAGGAAGGAAGGAGGTCCACTGCTCTATATACAGATCTTTATGTCATTAGAGGGATCACCATCAGGAGGAAGGAGGTCCTGATTCCTCTATATAGATCTTTATATCACTAGAGGGGTCACCAGCAGGAGGAAGGAGGTCCTGATTCCTCTATATAGATCTTTATATCACTAGAGGGGTCACCATCAGGGGGAAGGAGGTCCTGATACATATGTGAACCCAACCAGCAGAACAGTAGGTAAGGAAACCTGAGGCAAGGACCAATGATGGAGGACCTGTACTCTGAAGCTCCATGAATACCTTGCTAAACACGCAGCAGTGGAATACAGACTACCTTTCTTGGTTTCTTGATCGCTGTGCTATCCGGTAGGACAGGGTAGAATACAGATCAGCCAATGGGTAATCCACATCATCCACATAAAATTTTGGGTGGTGTGACCCTTCAAGATCAGCTTTTCTATCCTATGAACCAGAGAAGACGGCTCTGCAGATAGATGATTATCTCAGCTGCATTTACCATGCCGGGAACTAGAGCAGGTGTTGTTTGTAGATTCCATCAGACACGCACGGAGAGGGGCCCCTGACATTCGCAATGCCCCAGGGGCCGCTAACGATCTCTCACCGCTTACAGCACATGGCACACGGGAGAGCTCCATCCACTTCATGTAAACAAAACACTTAAAGTCACAGACCGTCACCCCGGAGTTAGATGGTAAAACGGCGTCCATAAAGCCGACACTGCGTAGAGGACCTCTTCTATGGGGCACATATCAGCTGACTTTTTTTTTTTTTTTTTTTTAAGTTACATTTAAAAGTATTTAGATAATTGTTGTTTATTTCTAAGTTGTGGATAGAGGGGGAAGGGTTAAACTCCAGGATCAGAGGATATTATCTATATACAGCCATTATGTGTATTCTCGGTGTGCTTTGTGTATTTCTGCCAGATCGGTGTAGGAGCTTCTTATAATACAGACCTCTAACTGCTGTTCTCACTCCTCGAGCAGGATGACTGGTCTGGTCTCCGCCCCCTCCTGTCGTTTCCTGCAGGCAGCCTGTAGTAGGTGGAGCCTACTGGGCCCCTCCTACACCTCTGCGCAGGCTATGTACAGGGTAGTCAGGGGCGTCCCGAAGCAGATGTGGGGGGTGTAGCCCACACTGGGTGACACCGGACCCGCTCCACAAAAAGGTAAGTTGTAAAGCAAGCCGACGATCCCCACAGGATGGATCGGATCTGCGGATTGAGCATAATGGATCGGAGTCTGATCCATTATGCTCCCAAATCTGCAGAACAGATCCATCCTGCGGGGATCGTTGGCTTGCTTTACAACTTACCTTTTCGTGGAGCGGGTCCGGTGTCACCCCGTATAGGTTGCATGCCGACGATCCCCGCAGGATGGATGGGATCTGAGGATTGGGGAGCATAATGGATCGGAGTGCGATCCATTATGCTCAATCTGCAGATCCGATCCATCCTGCAGGGATCATTGGCTCTCTTTACAACTTACCTTTTCGTGGAGCGGGTCCGGTGTCAACCCGTATATGTTGCATGCCGACGATCCCCGCAGGATTGATGGGATCTGCGGATTGGGGAGCATAATGGATCAGAGACCGATCCATTATGCTCAGTTCGCAGATCCGATCCATTCTGCAGGGATCATTGGTTTTCTTTACAACTTACCTTTTCGTGGAGCGGGTTCGGTGTCACCCCGTATAGGTTGAATGCCGACGATCCCCGCAGGATTGATGGGATCTGAGGATTGGGGAGCGTAATGGATTGGACTCCAATCCATTATGCTCAATCCGCAGATCCCATCCACTCTGCGGAATTGGTCGGAGGGGGTGTCACCAAGTGTTACCGCACCGGGTGACACCAACCCTAGGGACGCCCCTGAGCATAGTGATTATGTCACCGCTACTTTTACAAGGTAATATCTCCTTTAGATCTTCTAGCAACTATGCAGTGCAATGGTGTGCCAGACCAGATACAGATTGATTGGATATTTTAGATGTGTCCTCCTTTGATATATTTTCAGTAAATGAAACCAAGATAATACAGAGGTTGCACAATCAGATTGTAGTGTATGGCCACCTTTAGTGCTGTTGGGTTGCCTGTCCCTGTTGGAGGTGGCTACGGTGGGACCCTGCAAGTGAAGGATCCACCCTTGCACCAGAAAGTACAGCCATAAATCAGGGGACCAGATGACACTGCGGGAATGGAAAGCTTTGAAACGTGCACAAGCGACATAGGATGCAAGTCCAAACGTCAAATGGTATAAAAAAAAAAAAAAAAAAGGAGTTTTGGAGGTCACCTTCCACGCTAATGAAATTGCTCAGTTCAGAGAAAATCGTTTTCTGATGAATCCCCCCTTGAAAACCTCCAAACGTGCATTTTCTGTAGAGATATTGATTGCCATGAATTATTCGTCAGACTCTGAGCCCCCTTCCTACGCCCCCGTCGGGCGTCTCTACGCAGCTGGGTCTGGTCTGGCTGAACTTTAGCCGGGAGTCATCTGAGGACAGGAGATGGCGGCGTTCAGGTTACTGTGTGCCGAGACGTTTTATGACTTTCCCAGGTTCAACGTATTCTTCATATCAGCTGGGAACCTCTGGAGAACGAATGTTTTCTACATCGCTGCAGTGTGCGCCATTCTGATTGGCCAAGAAAACATCTCAATGTGAATTCTAGAGAGAACCAGGAGGTGTCTGGAATGCTGTAAAATTTCGAGATGCTACTGAGGATCTACAATGCATATATGAGAATATAAAAGGGAGCAACACTCCCATTAACACAAGCTGGAAAACCAAGGATGCCAACATGGTCAAGAGGTTCTGTTGTCCTACCAAATATGTGAACCTGGAAGAGGTGTGATCCAAGTGATGTCGGCAGTGGTACGGCGGTTGTTGAATCTCATCAAGTGCTGACCACACCCTGGGATTTTAAAGCTCAATTCCAGGTAAAGGTCTTTACATTGATTCAGGTTGGACTAAAAAAGGGACCATATTCCATACCTGGCTGATCCCTGTAGAGGCCGGGAATCTGTGTACTAGCCTCTGCACTACTACAAACGATCCAAACTGTGTGCCGGGTTCAGCACCAAGCAGCTGTCTTGCTGCATAGTGAGCATAGGGGGTCTCCGCGCTGCGCCATGGCGGCGGTCGCTGGGTCGCTGGGTCTCCGCGCTGCGCCATGGCGGCGGTCGCTGGGTGCGCTGCGCCATGGCGGCGGTCGCTGGGTCTCCGCGCTGCGCCATGGCGGCGGTCGCTGGGTCTCCGCGCTGCGCCATGGCGGCGGTCGCTGGGTCCCCGCTGCTTCTCCATGGCATCGTCACTGGGTGTCTGCACCTCTCTATGCAAAGCAGGCATTGTATGGCTGGTGGGAACAGGGCCGCCTTCGGGGGTGGGTTAGCCGATACACATGTAGGGGACCCAGGATAACCCCAGGCCCCAACCAGGACCATCTTCAACACAGGGCAGCTGTCAGAACAGACCGGTGGAGGTGGATCCCAGGTGTGTGCAGAAAGTGGTCAGGGTCCTATGTCAGGCGGGCTCCGATCAGGGACTACAGTGTGTGACAGGCTGTGTGGGATGGGTGAAGCTAGGGGGTGCCAGCTGAGGGCCCAGTGAAGGAAGAGGAGGAAGAAAAGGAAAAGGATGCGGTCAGGGTGGAGGAGCCCCCCACTCTCTTTGTTGCAGCTGCCGCTGGAGAGTATGGTGGAGATGGGGCACAAGCTCAGCTACCCCCCTTGGTACCAGATCCTCCGACACCATCTGGAGGAGCCACTGCTGGAAAGGTGAGAGCTGGGAGGACCGGTGCTTCCCCACCTGCTGTCCCATTGCTCTTCACCTGTGACATGCCCCTCTCCTGTCCCAGTGCCCCACCTCCCGTCACATTTTTCCGCACCTGTCCCACTGCCTGGATGGGACAGGTGAAGGAGGACGACGACGACATGGGATGGACGACGACGACGACATGGGATGGACGACGACGACGACGACGACATGGGATGGACGACGACGACGACATGGGATGGACGACGACGACGACGACGACGACATGGGATGGACGACGACGACGACGACGACATGGGGCATGGATGGACGACGACGACGACGACGACACATGGGATGGACGACGACGACGACGACATGGGATGGACGACGACGACGACGATGGGATGGACGACGACGACGACGACATGGGATGGACGACGACGACGACGACATGGGATGGACGACGACGACGACATGGGATGGACGACGACGACGACATGGGATGGAGGACGACGACATGGGATGGACGACGACGACATGGGATGGACGACGACGACATGGGATGGACGACGACGACGACATGGGATGGACGACGACGACATGGGATGGACGACGACGACATGGGATGGACGACGACGACATGGGATGGACGACGACGACATGGGATGGACGACGACGACATGGGACGACATGGACTGACGACGACGACGACGACGACGGACGATGGACGACGACATGGGATGGACGACGACGACGACGACATGGGATGGAGGACGACGACGACGACATGGGATGGAGGACGACGACGACGACGACATGGGATGGAGGACGACGACGACATGGGATGGATGGAGGACGACGACGACATGGGATGGAGGACGACGACGACATGGGATGGAGGACGACGACGACATGGGATGGAGGAGGAGGACATGGGATGGAGGATATGGGATGGAGGCTTGGATCTTGGGTGGAGGTAATGCAAATATCAAAGCACCTTGATTGGTAGGTGGCAGTTTGGAAGAGTGGGTGTTCCTAGGCAGACTACAGACTGCCCTAGGGCGAAGTTTAACAGCCCGCAGCCAGGTGACTGGTAGATGACGGTCTGGGCTTGCTGACCCGCCATCCCAGAGCATCAAACAGAGTGCAAAGCAGAGGGATGACTTGTAAAGTTGGAGCTGTAGTAGGGAGCAAGGGCCACATAAGCTGACGCCTCCTCTGTAGTGCCGGCTCCTGTCCCATGTGGAGTGATCCCAACTGCTCTCCACCTCTCATCCCGGCTCGTGGTCTCCAGAATGGCTCCGGCAGCAGGAAAGAAGAGCTCTTCAGGTCAGTGTGAAGCAATAGTATAGGCCTGCTGTCACGCCGAGGCCGGCCCGCCCACCCACACCGCGGGGGCAGAGCAGTGCACCTGCAGCCCTCCCGTGGGTTTGCCATGCTTAGCCACAATCCTCCACCATATCTTCCTTGGTGCACCCCCTGAAATTGCACCCAAACTCCTGAATGCAGGCGCTTTGGTGCTCTTTCAGAAAGTGCACCACACCCACAGGATACAATGAGGCTGCACCGCAAGCGCCCCGCAACCTTGTGCAGTACAGCAAACTAGGGGTTAAAGCAGGCAGCATTGTGTTGCTTTCTCACCACCTGCTTTAACCCCTTGGACCCCACAGAAGCATGCATTTGCAGGGCGCTTGTAGACCTGAATGGGTCATGATTGGCAGGCAGTAACACCCATCAAAATCAACAGGGGATCCAATTCCTGCTGCGACACGTGTACACCTCAGCAGCTAAAGGGTGTGGGGACTGGAGGCAGCAAAACCGCAGCTCAACCACAGGGTTTTACCCCCCCAACTTTACTTTAGTGTGAACGAGCCCTAAGGGTTCCGCTGCTGAACGCAACTAATGGCTCATTCACAAGTGTAGCAGGTATTGCTGTTCCTCTGAAGAGTGATCTGACAGGTAGAGAGAAGGTGATTTGTTGCCTCCTCACCTGTTGATAATCCCATGATTGCACATGATTGTGACATTGTACTACGGCAATTAGAGGTTTAAATCAGTCATTTAGAGGCGACACTGCGCCCGGCGATCTCCGACTTCTCCCATGTTGTTCAGGTAGATCCCCACCTCTAAGGTCGCCTCCCCCTGCCCCAGGGGATTCCCACAGGTAATAGAGCCTCCGTGATTGAGAGGACTGAAAGGGGCGAGGTTGGGGGGGAAAGGGGCGAGGTTGGGGAGGAAAGGGTGGATGCTGGACGCCCCACAAGCCAAGAAATGAGGCGGAGCTCTATGTGACTTGCTGCAGCTTCTAATGCACATTGTGAGAAACTCACAGTGTGCGGTGACAACAGAGGAAGCCAACTGAGTCCAGGAGAGGAGCCGCTACAACTAGAGGATGGAGGTCAGATTTAACCGCTTCCCAAATGCCCTATAGCAGAAGAAGTACAGGGCAGCAAGGATGCAATATATATATATATATTTGCATTTTTGGGTAGCGGGCACGCGCACTCCCTACCTGTGCCGCTATTGGCTCTTTGGCATACCAATCACCGGGTCCCGGCCGCTGATTCTCAGTCGGGGCACGGTGATAGTTGGCGGAGCTGACAGGGGAGAGGTCTGTGTGTAAAAAGCACAGATCTCTCCCGTCAGCATCAACATGCTGCTTTGTATTGCTCTGCACAGCAGCGCAATACAAAGCAGCATGTCTCTGAAGTAAACCACTCCCAGCACACAGTTAACCCTTTGATCGCCCCTCATGTTAACCCCTTCCTGCCCAGTGCCATTTGTAAACAATACAGATCTCTCCCGTCAGCTCCTGCACACTGCTTTGCATGGCTCTGCATAGCACAGCCATCCAAAGCAGTGTGCTTACAGTGAAGCACACAGTTAACTCTTTGATCACACCACATGTTAACCCCTTCCTGCCCAGTGCCTTTTTTACAGAGTCAGTGCTTTTTATTAGCACTGATCACTGTATTGGTGTCACTGGGGATGTCAGTGACCCCAAGTCAGTTCTCCCCCCCAGTGACAGAATGCCCGTCGCAGTCCCGCTATAAGTAGCTGATCACCACTATAGAAAAAAAAAAAATGTAAATCCCAGTGTATATATATACCACCATTTGTAGGACGCTATAACTTTCACGTAAACCAATTAATTTACACGTACAGGCGTACCTCGGTTTACGAACGCCTCAATTAACGTCATTTTTCGGTTTACAAATGAAAATCCATTGAAAATAATGCCTCGGTTTATGAATTTTTTTTCGCAATACGAAGTTTCCCCAGGATGCATTGCGCCTGGGAGGTTTGTAGCGCCGGCCCCGTGCCTTTAAAGTGCACTTTATGAAGAGTTCTGAACAGATAAAACTGACTTTTTTGTGACCTCCGGAACGGATTAATTGGTTTTCAATGCATTTACGAATTCATTTTTAATCATGTCCCTGTACAGTATTTATGCCTTTAAAGTGCACTTTATAAAGAGTTATAAACAGATAAGACATGTTTCTGACCTCCGTAACAGATTGTTTTTCAGTGCATTCCTATGCGAGACCGCGTTTCGGTTTATGAATTTCTCGCAATACGAAACGTCCCGGAGAACGCATTAAATTCGTAAGCCGGGTACCTGTATTGGGATTCTTTTTTTTAGCAAAGACACGGAGCAGAACACATTTTGGCCTAAATTTATGAAGAAATTTGATTTTTACATTTTTTTTACCAGATAGGTTTAATAGCAAAAAGTCAAAAATATTGTTTTTTTTTTCAAAAAATTATTTTTGAAAGTCGTTTTTTTTGTTTAAAGTCAAAAGTCTTTTTTTGTTTATAGAGCAAAAAATAAAAACCGCAGAGGCGATCAAATACCACCGAAAGAAAGCTCCATTCGTTGGAAAATGACAAATTTCATTTATGTACAGTGTTGCATGACAGCGCAATTGTCAGTTAAAGTAACGCAGCGCCGTATGGCAAAAAAATGGCCTGGTCAGGAAGGGAGGGAAATCCTCTGCAAGGCAAGTGGTTGAACACAAAACAGAATTGAATGCAAAAAGATAACAGAATGACTAAAGAGTTAAAACGAATGAAGGGGAGGCGGCCTGTCATTCTGTTCTTGTAGTGATGACATGAGTGCGGTGCGCTGAGTCCGGTGAGCGGAATTCCCAGCAGGCAGGACACGTCCTGTCCCCTCTGTACCGTCATCCTGCGGAGGGGGGAAAAGAGTGAATATAAAAACAGACTCTCTGCTTTTCCAGCCTCTGAGAGCAAAGTCAGCTCTATGGCCGCGGCGTGGGACCGGACTGCAGTGTGCTCACCGATCCCAACTCAGAGAGGATTAGATTAAGGTTTCCTGTAACAGGAGATTACACAATTAGCACGCGCACAGTACACGCACATAGGAACCTGTCCAGGCAAGTACCGGAGCTCATCGATGGCCGCCCGCGTACCGCTCCACTCCAGAAAGCGAATACCCAAATCCGTTCATTCGGTGTATTCTTCCTTGAAGCTTGGTGTGCCGACATTAGCATATAAGCACTTAAAAGTGTCACTTCACTGATAATGAAACCGTTCATTTTATTGATCAGTGTGCTTTTCTAGGATGAACACAATATACAGAGTTTTTGTTACAAGCAGAATTATTTTCCTAAAAAGGATAATAAATTCAAACTCAAATATTGCAATCACAAGTGACAAAGTGCATACAAAACAATATAAAAACGTGCAAATTGCGCTCAAAATGTAGCAAAAGACTGAATAAACTATTGCAACAAATATATATGACCAATCAAAGTGCTAGTGTATAATGTTGAAGGTGAGCCAAGGAGGCGGTTCCCTTTGGAGGACGTGCGTGTGCAGAAAGGAGCCTAAGTGCTGACCTCATGCCGCCGGATCAGTTGATCGGATAGGCGGCCATCTCTATAAGGGGAGGTGGTTCCCTCACAGGAGGAGGCTCCCTTTGAGGACGTGCATGTACACGAAACGCGTTAGGGAGGAGCCTACGTGCTGTCACGCTGCCGGGTACGTTGATCGGATCGGTGGCCATCTCTGTAAGGAGGTGGTTCCCTTTGAGGACATGCATGTGCATGAAACACATGAGGCAGGAGCCTACGTGCTGACCTCATGCCGCCGGATCAGTTGATCGGATAGGCGGCCATCTCTGTAAGGAGGCAATTCCCTTTGAGGACGTGCGTGTGCACGAGACGCGTTAGAGAGGAGCCTACATGCGGTCACCCTGCCGGGTACGTTGATCATATCGGCGGCCATCTCTGTAAGGAGGCAGTTCCCTCACAGGAGGCAGTTCCCTTTGAGGACGTGCATGTGCACGAAACGCGTTAGGGAGGAGCCTACGTGATGTCACGCTGCCGGGTACGTTGATCGGATCGGTGGCCATCTCTGTAAGGAGGTGGTTCCTTTTGAGGACATGCGTGTGCACGAAACGCATTAGGCAGGAGCCTTCGTGCTGACCTCATGCCACCGGATCAGTTGATTGGATAGGCGGCCATCTCTGTAAGGAGGCGGTTCCCTCACAGGAGGCAGTTCTCTTTGAGGACATGTGTGTGCACGAAACGCGTTAGAAAGGAGCCTACATGCTGTCACGCTGCCGGGTACGCTGATCAGATCGGATCTGTCTCTCAGAGTGGGAATGCCCCTACAATGTGAATTTCAGACCCCTCCATGATTTCTAAGTGGGAGAACTTGCAAAATCGCAGGGGGTTCAAATACTTCTGTTCCTCACTGTATTTGTAGCGCTGCACTATTTGTTTTTATATTCTTCTGTGCTTTGGTAGGGTCACCATTGATTGCGATCGACTTTTCCTCTAAGCACGCATGGTTCTCTTTTTTGGAATTATGTCCCTGCCTTCAATATATATATGTATGAACTCGTCTCTTATCCCTGGGATCTTGGGGTGCTTGGTATATTTCTTCCAGATCTGGGCAGTAATCCAGTGTGAGGCTTTAGCCTCTAATAAAAGACCGCTCACTGCTGCGCTCTCTCCTTGAGCAGGTGATTGCTCTCATCTCCACCCCCTCCTGTAGTTCTGTACTGGGTGGGGCTTGTTGGGCCCCTCCTATTGCTCTGCTCAGGATATGTACAGCACAGTACTGATGTCACTGCTACTTTTACATGGTAATATCTGGGGGGGGGGGGGGGGGGGGGAGAATCTCTCTCTATATCCATCTCTCTCTATATAAAGGGGGATCTCTCTCTATATAAAAGGGGATCTCTTTCTATAGCCATCTCTCTCTATACAAAGGGGGATCTCTCTCGATAGCCATCTCTCTCTATACAAAGGGGGATCTCTCTCTATAGCCATCTCTCTCTATACAAAGGGGGATCTCTCTCTATAGCCATCTCTCTCTATACAAAGGGGGATCTCTCTCTATAGCCATCTCTCTCTATATAAAGGGGGGATCTCTCTCTCTCTCTATATAAAGGGGGGATCTCTCTCTCTCTATATAAAGGGGGATCTCTCTCTCTATATATAAAGGGGGGATCTCTCTCTCTCTCTCTATATAAAGGGGGGATCTCTCTCTCTCTCTCTATATAAAGGGGGGATCTCTCTCTCTCTCTATATATAAAGGGGGGATCTCTCTCTCTCTCTCTATATATAAAGGGGGGATCTCTCTCTCTCTCTATATATATAAAGGGGGGATCTCTCTCTCTCTCTCTATATAAAAGGGGGGATCTCTCTCTCTCTCTATATATAAAGGGGATCTCTCTCTCTCTCTATATAAAGGGGATCTCTCTATAAAGGGGATCTCTCTCTCTATAAAAGGGATCTCTCTCTCTCTATATATAAAGGGGATCTCTCTCTCTCTCTATATATATAAAGGGGATCTCTCTCTCTCTCTCTATATATATAAAGGGGATCTCTCTCTCTCTCTATATAAAGGGGATCTCTCTCTCTCTCTCTATATAAAGGGGATCTCTCTCTCTCTCTATATAAAGGGGATCTCTCTCTCTCTCTATATAAAGGGGATCTCTCTCTCTCTCTATATAAAGGGGATCTCTCTCTCTCTATATATAAAGGGGGATCTCTCTCTCTCTCTATATAAAGGGGGATCTCTCTCTCTCTCTATATATAAAGGGGGATCTCTCTCTCTATATAAAGGGGATCTCTCTCTCTCTCTATATATAAAGGGGATCTCTCTCTCTCTCTCTATAAAGGGGATCTCTCTCTCTCTCTATATAAAGGGGATCTCTCTCTCTCTATATATAAAGGGGATCTCTCGCTCTATCTATATATAAAGGGGATCTCTCGCTCTATCCATCTCTCTCTATATATAAAGGGGGATCTCTCTCTATCCATCTCTCTCCATACACTTTTCAAGGCTATAGATCCACAATTCTATTTTTTTTTTCTTGATTTGCTGAACATCTGAAAACATATAAACAAACAATCGAAATCCATTTTTTTGTAATATGATATTTTAATAATTTTTTTAATACCTTTTGTTTTTTTTAAATAGAAAGTGGGAGGAAAATCTAAATTTCACAGTTGTCACCAGAACAGAAAACTAGAAGAAATCTTCCAAAGTGGACACCTGTTCTGGTAACAACTCTCAAGGAGAAGGATTTCCCTTCGAAGACATTTCCTCTCACTTCCTGTTGTGTCTCTAGGAGGGGAGGTCCTGGGAACAGGGGGGGGAGGTCCTGGGAACAGGGGGGGGGGGGAGGTCCTGGGAACAGGGGGGGGAGGTCCTGGGAACAGGGGGGGGAGGTCCTGGGAACAGAGGGGAGGTCCTGGGAACAGAGGGGAGGTCCTGGGAACAGGGGGAACCTCCCCATGAAAAATTTAGGTATTTATACCACTTGCATTAAAAAACAAAAAAAAAAAGTTATTTTTTTTTTTAAATAACATTTAAATGACTATTAAAAACAAAGACTTGCATTAGTGTGTGTGTTATATTTGTCTGGAGTTCAACTATAAATCCTGCACACCTAGATTGCTTAGCCAAGACAACTATCTCCCCAACTCAAATACCTAAACAGTCCATAAACAACCACAAAACCGTTAAATTACCATAACAAAAATAAATAATAAAAAATAATAATAAGACCACAAGTATCAAAAATAAGCATATACCTGAACAGTTCATAAAAAAAAAAAAAAACCACAAAAAACAGTTAAAATTACCATAACAAAAATATTTTATTATGGTTATTTTAACTGTTTTGTGGTTTTTTTTTTTATGAACTGTTCAGGTATATGCTTATTTTTGATACTTGTTGTCTTAATAAAATAATAATACCACAAGTATCAAAAACAGGCATATACCTGAACAGTTCATAACAAACCACAAAACAGTTAAATTACCATAACAAAAATAAATAAAAATAATAAAATATTTTTATTATGGTTATGGTAATTTGGCTGTTTTGTGTTTTTTTTTTATGAACTGTTCAGGTATATGCCTATTTTTGATACTTGTGGTATTATTATTATTATTATATAATTGTATTTATTTTTGTTATGGTAATTTAACTGTGTGGTTTTTTTTTTTTTTTTTTTTTATGAAACTGTTCAGGTATATGCCTATTTTTGAAACTTGTCTTGTTATTTTATTAAGACAAGTATCAAAAATAGGCATATACCTGAACAGTTCATAAAAAAAAAAAACCACAAAACAGTTAAATTACCATAACAAAATAAATAATTATAATAATATTATTAATAATAATAATAATAATAATAATACCACAAGTATCACAAATAGGCATATACCTGAACAATCCATAAACAACCACAAAACATTTAAATTACCATAACAAAAATAAATAAAATAACAAGACAACAAGTATCACAAATAGGCATATACCCAAACAGTTCATAAACAACCACAAAACAGCCAAATTACCATAAACAAAGAAAATAAAAACAATATGCAAGTAACAAAAAAACAGGTAAAACCTAAACTGTCCTAACAACCACAAAACTGTCACACTACCATAAAAAAATTAAAAAGATAAATATACGATAAATAAAATAAACACAAAACTCTATTAAAACTTGTATAGAATTGGATGTTTCCATCATAAAAAGTTTTTAGAACTTACTGCATGCTGACAAATTTCGGTCACCGACCCTGCAATGAGGATTGGTTGTCTGTCATCACCAAGTGCTCAATTGAAACAACAAAAAGTAAAAAAGCGCACTACAAGGCAAATAAAAGCAGGTGCCCCCCCTTCCCACGTCCAATGCGGTGTCGAGGCGCCCCAGATCCGTGCGTTCCTCGAGTACTCGCAGGCTGCGTGGATCTCATCCCGTCTCTGGAGGAAGGAGTGTTCTCCCGGCAGCTGCGATCAGCCTCTTTCCCTGGGATATCCCTCCTATCAGCAGCTGGGACCGTTCAAACGTTTCTGCTCACGTCAAAGGTCTTCCTGGCTTTGGATGCGGAGTGATCACTAAATCTTCCCGGCGAAGACAAATAAATAAATAAGTGCGGCTCTGAGAAATCCTAGACACAAGAAAGTACTGCGCTGATCCTTCCACGGCGAACACAGCCGGCGTAACCCCGCGAGTCCCACCAAACGCCATCCTCTGCGCACACTGGGGCTCATTCGCATAGACATACTATAGCCTGCGCTGCCCCTTTCACAGCCGGCGTAACCCCACCAAACGCCATCCTCTGCGCACACTGGGGCTCATTCGCCTAGACATACTATAGCCTGTGCTGCCCCTTCCACGGCGAACACAGCCGGCGTAACCCCACGAAACGCCATCCTCTGCGCACACTGGGGCTCATTCGCATAGACATTATAGCCTGTGCTGCCCCTTCCACGGCGAACACAGCCGGCGTAACCCCACCAAACGCCATCCTCTGCACACACTGGGGCTCATTCGCCTAGACATACTATAGCCTGCGCTGCCCCTCCCACGGCGAACACAGCCGGCGTAACCCCACCAAACGCCATCCTCTGCGCACACTGGGGCTCATTCGCATAGACATACTATAGCCTGCGCTGCCCCTTTCACAGCCGGCGTAACCCCACCAAACGCCATCCTCTGCGCACACTGGGGCTCATTCACATAGACATACTATAGCCTGTGCTGCCCCTTCCACGGCGAACACAGCCGGCGTAACCCCGCGAAACGCCATCCTCTGCGCACACTGGGGCTCATTCACATAAACATACTATAGCCAGCGATCAGAACCTCAGCCCCTTTGCGGCCCACGTGACGGTTTAACGCCCACATGTGTCCATGGACGGCTGAGAGCACACGGGATGCGTGCTCCCGGCGCGGTGATTGAGCCTTCATGGATGGCCCTTGGTCTCTAGTTGTGACATGATTCCTGCCTACAGCTAGCACGAGCGCCTGAATCTGCTCTTAAGTTATCGGTCACACCATTGCGATTTATAAACGCACAATTTGTGTGCAATTTCGGCTCGATTTCAGGTGCGATTTCTGAAGACTATGGTGTCCGTTTATGAACCAGCGTAATAGATCGCTGCTCAGTTCTCCGGCATTCTCGGAGAAAACACAGTTCTCCTGCGAATGCAGTTTATGAAGCAGTTCTCCAAACGCTGGAAAACGGCCTCCAAACGCTGGAAAACGGCTCATTTTACTATAATCGCGAGAGATTACAGTAAAAGATCAGTTTACTAAACAGAGGTAAATTATCTCGGCTTAGTTTTCGGTCCCTCTGATTCTCCAGCTCTGGGCTGGAGAATCTGGAGGGAGAACACAGATCTCCAGAGAAGGGCTGACATGATCTCCTGAGTGTCATAAACTGTGAATGACCAGAGAATAGCTGAGATCTGTTGAATCGCAGCTATTCTCTGTGTTATAAACGGACACCTTTATTACGAATTGTAAAGATTTTCAACGATTTCTTGCGGTTTGCAGTGCGATTTCCATTCTATTCTATGTAGGTGAAATCGCAACAAAACTGCAGAAAACGTAATGCAAGAACGACTTTGAAATCGCACATGTTAAGACACCGACATTAACATTCATTAGGTGCGATTTCAGGTGCAAATTTCTGAAGACTTTTTTTTTACTGGTGAAGATTTTCAACGATTTCTTGCCATTTTCAATGCGATTTCCATTCTATTCTATGTATGTGAAATTGCAACAAAACTGCAAAAAAGTCATGCCAGAACTACTTTAGAAATCGCACCGCAGCAAATCACACGTTAAGACGCTGACATTTACATTCATTAGATGGGATTTCAAGTGCGATTTCTGAAGACTTTATTGCGACTTGCAAGATTTTTAATGATTTCTTGCCATTTGCAGTGCGATTTCCATTCTATTCTATGTAGGTGAAGTTGAAACAAAACTGCAGAAAATGTAATGCAAGAACGACTTTGAATGTCGGTGTCTTAAGATGTGCGATTTCAAAGTCGTTCTTGCATTACGTTTTCTGCAGTTTTGTTTCAACTTCACCTACATAGAACAGAATAGAATATAAATCGCACTGCAAATGGCAAGAAATCATTAAAAATCTTCACCAGTAACAAAAAAGTCTTCAGAAATTTACACCTGAAATTGCACCTAATGAATGCGAATGTCTTAAGATGTGCGATTTCACATCCATTAGGTGCGATTTCAGGTGCAAATTTCTGATGACTTTTTTGGTACTGGTGAAGATTTTCAAAGATTTCTTGCCATTTTCAGTGCGATTTCTATTCTATTCTATGTAGATGAAGTTGCAACAAAACGTCAGAGAAAGTCATGCAAGAACGACTTTAGAAATTGTGCTGCAGCAAAATCACACACATGAATACACAGACATTCACTAGATGAGATTTCAATTTCCAAATCGCACCTGAAATCGAACTGGTATGACCAGGAACCAAATCAGCAGCATTTTGTGAGAAGGACTGGAACAGGCCAACCGAGTGTACTGGAGGCATGTGTTTACAGGAAGCATGCTGACAGGAGAGGGAGAAATTGCGCTGCAGCAAATTGCACACGTGAATACACCAACATTCACTAGATACGATTTTGATTTCCAAATCGCACTGGTATGACCAGGCACTTACACCCCGGTCGCATGCGATTTGCAGGTCATGCGACTTGCAAATCACATGCCAAGTCGCACTCTATTAGTCCACGGTCATATCTCTACGGTTCCAACTTGGTCATAGCCGCACCGATTTCTATAGTGGTACATGCACGACTTCTGTTGTGATTTGCATAGACTGTCAGATGTCTTGCAAATCGCACATGAAATCGGCAGGTTACCCGATTTTGAAATCATGCGACTTCACTGCAAGTCGCACGATTTCAAAATTGGCTTTGATGTGACCGGGGGCTTAGTCACTGTTCACTGTGATTTAAAATCGTGCCATTTGTGTGCAATTTCTGAAGGATTTATTGCTACCTGTGAAGATTTTCAACGATTTCTTGCAATTTGCAGTGCGATTTCCATTCTATTCTATGTATGTGAAATCGCAATAAAACTGCAGAAAAAGTCATGCGATAAACTACTTTAGAAAGAGCTGCGGCAAATCGCACGTTAATACACCGACATTCACTAGATGCGATTTCTATTCCCAAATTGCACCCGAAATCGAACTGGTGTGACCAGACACTAAAACAGGCTCTGCACAGCAGCATTTTGTGAGAGGGACAGGCACTATTAGCCAACTGAGTGTACTGCAGGCATGTGTTTACAGGAATCATGCTGACAGGAGGAGAGAGAGAGCAATGACTTATCTGTGTATTGCTGCTCCTTCTTTGGCCAATCGGATTACGTGTGGGAATTACAATGTCCTGTTGCTAAAAGTACATCAAATCAATAAAATCTTAGATGAAAAAAAGAAAACTAATGGAGCCATCACACCTCCAGGGACTGCTGAGCTGGGACAGGTTACATTGCAGTTCTTAGCTTCAGGTAAGCTGTAACACCAGGCTACGTAGCTCGTGCCTATAGACTGCAGAGACAAAGGGGCAGCTCCTCCCTTCATCCACAATCATGATCGGCAATGCAACTCATAGAGAAGGATTTATAATTCATCACAAGATTTTACGACTGATCAGACCTTCTATACAAGAAACTCTCTGAAGTCAACAATCGTTGCTAAACTGTTTTGTTTATTTCAGGTACTTATATATCGCCGTCAATTTACACAGCGCTTTACATATATATTGTACATTCACATCAGTCCCTAACCCTCAAGGGGTGTACAATCTAAGGTCCCTAACTCACATCCATACATACACATACTAGGGCCAATTTAGACAGGAGCCACTTCACCTCCCAGCATGTCTTTGGAGTGTGGGAGGAAACCGGAGTACCCGGAGGAAACCCACACAGGCACAGGGAGAACATGCAGACTCCAGGCAGGTGGTGCTGTGGTTGGGATTCGAACCAACGACTGTAATGCTGCCAGGTGGGAGTGCTAACCACTTAGCCACTGTGCTGCCCCTCAACAATAATAATAAAAAAAGGGGGGGAAAAAATTGAAAGGATCACATAGGTCAGTGGTACTAATCCTCCCATTGAGACCAATAATGGGGCAGCACTTCTTCCCATGAAAAGGAGGGCGGAAGGGGAGAGAAGGGGGGGGGGGAGAGAGAGAGAGAAGGGAGGGGGGAGAGAGGAGCAGAGGGGGGGGGAGAGAGGAGAGAAGGGGGGGGGGGAGAGAGGAGAGAGAAGGGGGGGGGGAGAGAGGAGAGAGAAGGGGGGGGGGAGAGAGGAGAGAGAAGGGGGGGGGGAGAGAGGAGAGAGAAGGGGGGGGGGAGAGGAGAGAGAAGAGGGGGGGGGGAGAGGAGAGAGAAGGGGGGGGGGGGGGAGAGAGAGAGAAGCGGGGGGGGGGGGGAGGAGAGAGAGAAAGAAGGGGGGGGGGGAGAGGAGAGAGAGAGGGGGGGGGGGGAGAGAGGAGAGAGAAGGGGGGGGGGGAGAGAGGGAGAGAGAGGGGGGGGGGGAGAGAGGGAGAGAGAAGGGGGGGGGGGAGAGAGAGGAGAGAGAAGGGGGGGGGGGAAGAGAGGAGAGAGAAGGGGGGGGGAGAGAGAGGAGAGAGAAGGGGGGGGGGAGAGAGAGAGAGAGAAGGGGGGGGAGAGAGAGAGAGAGAGGGGGGGGGGAGAGAGGAGAGAGAAGGGGGGGGGAGAGGAGAGAGAAGGGGGGGGGAGGAGAGAGGGAGAGAGGAGAGAGAAGGGGGGGGGGGAGAGGAGAGAGAAGGGGGGGGGGGAGAGAGAGAGAGAGGGGGGGGAGAGAGGAGAGAGAAGGGGGGGGGGGGGGGAGAGAGGAGAGAGAAGCGGGGGGGGGAGAGAGGAGAGAGAAGGGGGGGGGAGAGAGGAGGAGAAGGGGGGGGAGAGAGGAGAGAGAAGGGGGGGGGGGAGAGAGAGAGGAGAGAGAGGGGGGGGAGAGAGAGGAGAGAAGGGGGGGGGGGAGAGAGAGAGAGAAGGGGGGGGGGAGAGAGAGAGAGAAAGGGGGGGGAGAGAGGAGAGAGAAGGGGGGGGGGGAGAAGAGAGAGAGAGAAGGGGGGGGGAAGAGAGAGAGAGAAGGGGGGGGGAAGAGAGGAGAGAGAAGGGGGGGGAAGAGAGGAGAGAGAAGGGGGGGGGGAAGAGAGAGAGAGAAGGGGGGGGGGGGAGAGGAGAAAGAAGGGGGGGGGGGAGAGGAGAGAAGAAGGGGGGGGGGAGAGAGAGAGAAGGGGGGGGGAGAGAGAGAGAAAGAAGGGGGGGGGGGGAGAGAGAGAGAGAAGGGGGGGGGAGAGAGAGAGAGAGAAGGGGGGGGGGAGAGAGGAGAGAGAAGGGGGGGGGAGAGAGAGAGAGAGAGAAGGGGGGGGGAGAGAGAGAGAGAGAAGGGGGGGGGGAGAGAGAGAGAGAAGGGGGGGGAGGGAGAGAGAGAGAAGGGGGAGAGAGAGAGAAAGGGGGGGAGAGAGAGAGAAGGGGGGAGAGAGAGAGAAGGGGGGGGAGAGAGAGAGAAGGGGGGGAGAGAGAGAGAAGGGGGGGAGAGAGAGAGAAGGGGGGGAGAGAGAGAGAGAAGGGGGGAGAGAGAGAGAGAGAAGGGGGGAGAGAGAGAGAGAAGGGGGAGAGAGAGAGAGAAGGGGGGGAGAGAGAAGGGGGGAGAGAGGGAAGGGGGGGAGAGGGAAGGGGGGGAGAGAGGGAAGGGGGGGAGGAGAGAGAGAAGAAGGGGGGGAGAGTGAGAGAGAGAGAGAGAAGGGGGGGGAGGAAGGGGGGGGAGAGGGAAGGGGGGGGGGAGAGAGAAGGGGGGGAGAGAGAGAGAGAGAGGGGGGGAGAGAGGGAAGGGGGGGGAGAGAGGAAGGGGGGGGGAGAGAGGGAAGGGGGGGGGAGGGGAGGGGGGAGAGAGGAAGGGGGGGGGAGAGGGAGGGGGGGAGAGAGGGAAGGGGGGGGGGAGAGGGAAGGGGGGGGGGAGAGAGGGAAGGGGGGGGGGAGAGAGGGAAGGGGGGGGGGAGAGGGAAGGGGGGGGGAGAGGGGGAAGGGGGGGGGGAGAGAGGGAAGGGGGGAGAGAGGGGGGGGGGGGGAGGGGGAAAGGGGGGGGGGAGAGAGGGGGGGGGGGGGAAGAGAGGGAAGGGGGGGGAGAGAAGGGGGGGGGGGAGAGAGGGAAGGGGGGAGAGAAAAGGGAGAAGGGGGGGAGAGAAAGGGGAGAAGGGGGGGAGAGAAAGGGGAGAGAAGGGGGGGGAGAAAGGAGGGAGAAGAAAAGGAGAGAGAGGAGGGGGGGAGAGAAAGGGGGAGAAGGGGGGGAGAGAAAGGGGAGAAGGGGGGGAGAGACCGAGAGTGACAGACAGACACCTCCTTTCCCATATCAATATGCTAATGATAGTTATAAATAAAACAATACTTTTCTGATTTTAGACCCAGTGATGTCAACATTGGTTCTCTGTGCTTCTCTATGAAATGCAGGCAGATCATGGCTGGTGGGAGGGGCTGGCAGGGTGCTATAGAGAGCTTCCTGAAACCATCACAGCACCCCGTTTCAAGAGCCCTCTGTCGGGATGCAAGCAGTGGGAGGAGCTATGCAAATATCAAAACCCTTGATGGGTGGGTGTCAGTCTGCAGTGTGGATGTTCCTAGGCAGACCACAGACCTCCCTAGGTAACGCCCACATGTGATGCTGAGCCTCCATGATTGAAAGAACTTAAAATTCAATGAATATAATGGGTGGGTCAGGCTGGGGAGGAAAGTGCTAGAGGATGCTGGATGTCCTCCATCCAGGAAAGAAGGCGGAGCTCTGACTTGCCGCAGCGAGAAGCTCACAGTGTGCAGCGACATCAGAGTAAGCCGTTTCAGTCCAGGAGAGGAGCCGCTACAACTGTGCAGGACAGGAGTTGGTGTCATGTCTTTCCAATGAAGAGCTGGGATTGGGGTCACCTCTGGACTGAACCCCCCCAGCAGCAGGACGCGGGAACGCCGTCTCTAGAAGGTGGCGGAGTGGAGGGACTCCAGGCATTTCCTGCTCTTCCACTGTCTGTCTCCAATTAGTGATGTCAATGCCAGCCCCAAAAAACAGGGGAGAGGGGGAGGGCGTCCGCAGGGAGGACCGCCGCCATCCAACCATCCACAGCTGCACTATGTTACCGCTATCGGGACTTATTTTTTCCTCCCCCTTCATGCAGATGTCAGAGAAAATGACTGGAAAAGAGACGACCGATAAAGGCACATTGGTATTAGGACACGGCGAGCGCTCCGATTTATGGACAGAAGACGTCACAGGGGCTGCAATAACGGGAGTCGGTTCGGTGCCTCGGCACTGGTCATGTGACCTCAGACTGGGGGCTCATTCACATCAAATGCAAAAACAAAGCAATCCGCCCCTTTCCTGGGAGCGCAGCGCACACCAACTAGCTGGGTCGCATCTTAGTGCGTGTGCTACGGCAGCCAATCGCCAGCTCCGGATAGAGGCTAGGTTCACACCCGTTTAGTGAACGCGTGTTTTTGCGCGCGTTTCCGTGCATTCATTTCAAATGGCGTGAAAACGCACCAAAGAAGCTTGCGTACTATTCTGGCCTTTGAGATTCCCACCTCTCTTTGGGGTGCCATTGACGCTGAATGGCACCACAAGCACAGCACGAATTTTTGCCTCATTCCCCGAATGCTTTTAAAAATCGCTCAGACATGAATGAAACCTGAACATCTCCAGCTGTCAATCCCCCCCCAAAGGTTCCCCGACACATAGAATGCCTTGGCACTGGTCATGTGACTGGCCGACTAAGTGCCCGGTCATACCGGTGCAATTTGGGAATTGAAATCGCACCCGAAATCTAATGACCGCCGGTGTCTTAACATGCGATTTCTAAAGTAGTTCTCGCATTACTTTTGGTTGGCGTCATCTCTGGAAGGGGTAGGCTCTTCAACCAATCAGGTTCCTGCAAGCTACCTAAAAAGCTAAGGCAGGCCATAGACGGGTCGATTATCGGCCAAATTGTCGAAAAAAAAAAAAAAAAAAAAAAAAAAACGGTCGTTGCTGCCACCAATGCTTACGAAAACCTGCCGTTTTTCGTGGATTTTCCAGCATGACTGATAAAAATAAAAAAAAAAAAAACGAGAAGATCCACGAAAAACGGACCAACGGCATTGTCCCACTAACGGTGTAAATATCGGCCGGTTTTTCGTTCGGATGAAAATTCGGCTGATAAACGACCCGTCTATGGACTGCATAAGAGGATACCTTTCCAAAGTTTTTATTTTAAGAACAAGCGTTCTATTTCTGAATGGTTAGTGGGGTCAAATCGACATTCATCTTCGACGGCAGTGACAAGAAAATCTGAAGAAGCAGGATGGAAAATTTTAAAAAAGTGTTCCTAAACCCCCCCACAGTGCAATCCGTCTGTAGATGCAGTAAAGCATGCTTGTTATACTCACTGTGGAACCTAAGGGGTTAATCCTCTGCACTGTGTAAAAAGGATATTTGATCCTGTCTTCTCTGCTCCTCCCCTACTACTGTCCCCAATCCATCTCCTGATAGAACAGATCCCTGGGGGAAAAGTGCATTTCCATGTTGTGTGTACTGTGGGACATCCCATCTCCCAAACATACATATAGAAATTGTAATTATTATATTATACAGTATTTATAAAGCGCCAAACAGTTCGCTAATCATTCCAATATTCAAAAAAGTTTCACATGGGTCACTTACAGGACACAACATCCACATATACTGTCCATGGCGAGGATGACAACAACGGATCATCAAAGACCGGAAACACATTGACACCAACAGCAGCCCTCCAATGTGAAATGATGGAGCCGCTTGACTCATGGTTTAGAAACAGCAATTTCTTTTAGGATCTAAATGTGAAAATGTTTCTGATATCCAGGAACCATAAATGTCTACAAATGTCCCAGATTCCACTTCCAACAGGTACTTCTCTAAATAGTGTCCTTTACTAGCAAATCACAGAGAGGACCAAAAGATATCGTTCTTCTGGTCAACGTTCTCCCAGTCCGACCGTTCCCCCCCGAGCCCAACCTTCTCCCAGTCCGACCGTTTTCCCCCCCCCCCCGAGCCCAAAAACCTTCTCCCAGTCCGACCGTTCCCCCCCGAGCCCAACCTTCTCCCAGTCCGACCGTTCCCCCCGAGCCCAACCTTCTCCCAGTCCCACCGTTCCCCGAGCCCAACCTTCTCCCAGTCCGACCGTTCCCCCCGAGCCCAACCTTCTCCCAGTCCCACCGCTCCCCCGAGCCCAACCTTCTCCCAGTCCCCACCGTTCCCCGAGCCCAACCTTCTCCCAGTCCCACCGTTCCCCGAGCCCAACCTTCTCCCAGTCCCACCGTTCCCCGAGCCCAACCTTCTCCCAGTCCGACCGTTCCCCGAGCCTTACATTCTCCCAGTCCCACCGCTCCCCGAGCCCAACCTTCTCCCAGTCCCACCGCTCCCCGAGCCCAACCTTCTCCCAGTCCCCCTCCCCGAGCCCAACCTTCTCCCAGTCCCACCGATCCCAACCTTCTCCCAGTCCCACCATTCCCCGGGCCCAACCTTCTCCCAGTCCGACATCTTTAGATGAAGTAGAATAACGTCATCTCAAACAAGGTGTCAAATATTTATACTTCAAGGTAGAACAACAAAATCCAGGTTCTATGAGGAGTATACAGGGATCAGTCCTAACATTATGACAGGTAAGTTAACATCGATTATCTTGTTACAATGACATGTGAAAGTGGGTGGGATATATTAGGCAGCAAGTGAACATGTCCCTGAAGCTGATGTGATGAAAAAACAGAAAAAAAAAGGGAGGCCAAGGATTGGAGCAACTCTGACAAGGACAAATGTCTGGACTCCAAAACTGCAGCTCTGGGTGGGATGTTCCCGGTCTGCAGTGGTCAGGAGCAGACCAAGGAAAGAAACGGTGAACGGGTCATGGGCAGCCAAGGATCATTGATGCAAGTGAGGAGCAATGGCTGGTCCATGTAGCCTCATCCAATAGAAGAGCTACTGTAGGTGAAATTGCTGAAAAAGTAAATGCTGGTTCTGATAGAAAGGTGTCCGACCACATCGCAGTTTGTGGTGTATGGGGCTGTGTAGTCGCAGACTGGTCAGGGTGTCCACAGCCAAAATGCCTACAATTGGCATGTGAGCATCAGAACTGGACCATGTAGCAATGGAAAGGTGGTGACCTGGTCTGATGAATCCAAGAACGGTTTGAGGAACACAATGAGTTTGAGGTGTTGACTCGGCCTCCAAATTCTCCATATCTCAATCCAATTGAGCATCTGTAGGATATGCTAGAAAAACAAGTCCGATCCATGGAGGCCCCACCTTGCAACTTACTGGACTTAAAGGATCTGCTAGTGATGGCTTGGTGCCAGATACCTTCAGAGGGCTAGTGGAGTCCATGCCTTAGTGAGTTATGGCGGTGTGGTCATAATGTTACGGCTGATCAGTGTAGCTTTCTAAAGCTCTGCATATCAGATGATTGCCATGTTTGCAGTGGTGGCTGCAGGTCAGGGATTGGCTTCTCGATTGTGACAATGGCGGACCAAGGTGACCATACACAGTACAATCGGATTGTATATATTCATATTTTACCAGAACTCTGCAATATGGGGACGAATGTCAACAATCTATTCAGTTTGCAGTCATGTGTTGGCCCTTTCATTACGGCTGATGATCCACAGAAGAGCCGGGACACGGACCTCCATGGTGGGATCACCCGGGATTAGTAGACAGAAAGTGACGTTTCCAATGACATGAAGAAGTTAAATCTTCCCGCAGGTTTCAGTGATCGGGATTTCCATTTCCTCCCCACTATGAAATCTGAGCGATGTGTGTGACAGCGGCCGGCAGTGAACGACCAATCAGGGGCCGCGCTCCGTCATTAGAAACTGTCCACAGAGACTCATTGTTAACACTTGTCAGGAATGTGAGGAAAAACACGGAGTAATGAGAGGACCACCCGGATCATCCGAACAGGACGAGGACTTCCCACTGCATGGAAGAGGAAGAGCCGGGACCACGCCAAGATCCCCCCCATGCCTCCAGGAAGGAGCGGGGGTGGTCACAGCTCTACAAAGACAGATCAAGACAACTCCACATCTGTCCAACAGGACACAGTCCCGGGGACTACAACCTCCCCTCCCAAGCCCACACGCCCGGGGGACTACAAAACAGCCGAGCCCCGCAGCCCCGGGGACTACAACCTCCCCCCAAGCCCACACGCCCGGGGGACTACAAAACAGCCGAGCCCCGCAGCCCCGGGGACTACAACCTCCCCCCCAAGCCCACACGCACGGGGACTGCAAGCCCCCCTGGCCCGCAGCCCCGGGGGACTACCAAAAACCGCACCCGCGGGCCCCACGGGACTACAAAGCCCCCGCGGGACTACAAAGCCCCCCCCGAGTCCCGCGGGACTACAAAGCCCCCCCGAGTCCCGCGGGACTACAAAGCCCCCCGAGTCCCGCGGGACTACAAAGCCCCCCCGAGTCCCGTCGCCCCGGGGACTAAAAACCCCAGTACACAGTCCCACAACTGCAAGCCAAGGAAAGGAGGTGGGTCTTGCTTCAGCTTCTAATGCCCACTGAGAGGCTCACAGTGTGCAGTGAAATCAGAGGAAGCCATTTCAGTCCAGGAGAGGAGCCGTAACAACTGGGCAAGACTGGAGGGATAGCTGGAAACCCAGCCACTTCAATAAATATAAAACAGTGAAGCGTCTTACAGCTTTAAGCGGGAAAAGCTCAGAACCTTGACCCTAACACAGTGGGGGAGGTGTTCTGTAGTTCAGCAGGTGGGGGCTGACAACACCGCTTGGGATTTCAGTGCAGCAGAGGCAGCGTTGTCACCATCAAACAGGAAGTGAGGAGCTCCCTGGATTGATATTTTTTTAAAATACGGTTTTAAGGTTCACTTACATCAGGGGTGCGTATGTGAGCCGCATTCCAAACGCATGTCAGCCAAAAAAAAGAACGGTTCCCCTATGAATGCAGTTCACACCGGCACAGTGGGTTTACCCATTGCTGAAAAAAGTACGGCATGCAATACTTTTTTGTAGCTCAGCACAAGAAGAACACACACACACACACACACACCACAAAAAAACACACAAAACAAAAATACACAAAAAAAAAAAACAAAAACAAAATAAAAAACAAAAAAAAACAAACAAAAAAGACACAACAAAGACACGAAAAAAAATAAAAAAAAAAAAAAAAAACAAAAACAAAAAAACACCATATGTACAAGAGGTTACAAAAATACAATGCAGCATGCACTGACACATGCGTTGTGGTGCAAATGAGCCCTTAAAGAGACAGGACACATGAAATGGTTCACATACTGCGAGATTTTTTTTTTTTCCCCCGATTTTGCCCCCGACGCACTTTAACCACCAAAAACGATCCGAGCATGCGAGGGAGGGCCTATCCCCGACTCTACGCCGTGTACGACTCCTGGGAGGAGGGGGCTCATGTAATGCCATCCTATTATGACAAATGCCAGCTTGGCCGCCGCGCTGTTTGTCGTCTGAGAGTCCTGACGCACCCAGGGGGCTTCCCCTCTTACATCACTGGCGGCGCCGGTCGCCCTCGGGTCATGGGATACGGCCGATCTTTGAAGAGCCCGCGTCCTGCCACCCCCCCCCCCCCTTCCCGCCTGCTGTGCCCACCAGGGGATCATCCTCAGACATTTAATAAAAATATTTTATGGATCAGGGAAAAAAAAAAAAAGAAAAAGAAATGCAGAAAGCAGCGACGGAGCGGAATGGCGGCACACGGCGGGGGGGGGGGGGGGGGGATTTCCATCAACATCAGGCGAGTGTTATATTCTTAGATCCGATTCCACATCATCACCTCCCCCCATACACCGTGTTCTGTGAGTGCAGACATTAGCGGCAGAGCGCGGAGAACAACCTGTCCTCGTGTTCCAACGCACGCCGGGAGGGGGAGGGGTCACTTCTACCAACATAAAAAGGAAACCACGACCCCACATGTAGAACAGAACAATCGCAGCATCTCGAGGGAAGCGATACCCGTCTACTTTATATGTTCCTAGTGGATCGAAGTGCAGTCACTAAAACCTCAAATACCCATTAATACACTCCTGAGAGGCATGGTCAGCATGTTACATATACCGCCTTCATTATTCATCGATTGTTTCAGGTTCTGTCAGTTTACACAGTGCTTTATATATTTATCATACACTCACAGCAGTCCCCGCCCCCGAGGAGCGTACAATCTGAGGTCCCTAACCCTCAAGGGGCGTACAATCTAAGGTCCCTAACTCACATTCATACATACACATACTAGGGCCAATTTAGACCGGAGCCGATTCACCTACCAGCATGTCTTTGGGGTTCATTAAATCTGAAATGTAAATCGGTTTCTATTTTCCTCCCTCCCCTCTACATGCCAATGACTTTTTTTTTCTCAATTACATGCCTCATTTTAGACCTAGTGATGTCATCACTGGGTCTCTGTGCTTCTCTATGCAATACAGTCAGATCATAGCCAGGGGGAGGGGCTGGTCAAGATTTAAAAGGCTGATGGGTAAAATATATGCAGATTACACTTCAGCTGTTTATTACATACCTTATACCACACAACACTTATTAGGTATTCATAACCCCCCCCCCCCACATCAGAAACCTCGGCAGATTCCCCCCCACCTCACATCAGAATCCCCATCAGAGATCCCCCCCACCTCACATCAGAATCCCCAGAGATCCCCCCCACCCTTACATCAGAATCCCCATCAGACTCCCCCCTTACATTAGAATCCCCATCAGAGTCCCCCTTTACAGAGTCGCAGGCACACACCGCCCCCCCCCCCCCCCCCTTACATCAGAATCCCCATCAGAGATCCCCCCCCACCCTTACATCAGAATCCCCATCAGACTCCCCCCTTACATTAGAATCCCCATCAGATTCCCCCCCCCCCAAATCAGAATCCCCATCAGAGATCCCCCTTTACACCAGAATGCCCATCAGAGTCGCATGCACACAACGCCCCCCCTCTCCACCCCCCCCCCTCCAGAATCCCCCCCCCCCCCTTACATCAGAATCCCCATCAGAGACCCCCCTCACATCAGAATCCCCATCAGAGTCCCCCCTCACATCAGAATCCCCATCAGAGTCCCCCCTCACAATCAGAATCACATCAGAATCCCCATCAGAGTCCCCCCTCACATCAGAATCCCCATCAGAGTCCCCCCTCACATCAGAATCCCCATCAGAGTCCCCCCTCACATCAGAATCCCCAGAGTCCCCCCTCACATCAGAATCCCCAGAGTCCCCCCTCACATCAGAATCCCCAGAGTCCCCCCTCACATCAGAATCCCCAGAGTCCCCCCTCACATCAGAATCCCCAGAGTCCCCCCCCCTCACATCAGAATCCCCAGAGTCCCCCCTCACATCAGAATCCCCAGAGTCCCCCCTCACATCAGAATGCCCATCAGAGTCGCACACAGAACTCCTTCTCTCCCCCCCCATCAGAATCTCCAGAGTACACCCTTAAATCAGTGTTCACATTACAATCCCCCCTTACATCAGAATCCCCTCTCTACAACAGGATCCCCATTAGAGTCCCCTCTCTACAACAGGATCCCCATTAGAGTCCCCTCTCTACAACAGGATCCCCATTAGAGTCTCTCATTTACATCAGAGTCTCTCTCATACATCAGGGACCTCCTTTTACATCAGAATCTCCTTTACATCAGAGTCCCCCTCACATAAGAGTTCCCCTTGTAGAGTCTGGATGCAATATTTACAGATCACATTCGCATATAAAATTTAAAAAAAAAAAAAAAAAAAAAAAAGGCGACAAAACTCCTCAAGTACACAGACACAAAAACAACCATTTTATGGCAATACAAAGAAATGTCTCTTTCTCTGAGTTCACTGAGAGACAACTTGGATGGAAGAGAAATCAGTTCCTACCGACAGGCGGCATAACCCGTGGTGCGGACTGACCTCCAATCCTTGCCGCGTCCCTCAATGAAGGCAAGAGGGAGCCAATCACCACCCAGCAGAAGTGTTACCATAAGCAGGACAATCCCAGCCGGGAGACAGGAGCGCACTCACCTCCAAAACCGCCACGTTGCGTCTGCCGGCTCCGAATCTCTGTGGAAGAAAAGAGAAAATCCGGTTATTGTGTCGGAATGGAAGTGGCGGCGCGGTTCATGTAACCGTCTCTCAGCCGTACACCTGCACCTCACAGAATACAGGGTCTATGCTATATACAGGGTGGGGAAGAGGACCGTCTAACGCCAATGATGGGGGGATGGCGACCAATCACTTCCTGGGGATCTGGTGACATCACAGAGTATTCTAGAGAGCCTTCCTGCACAGAAGCCATGGATTCCATACACTGCACTGATGACAGCCAACAAGCCTGAAACAGCTGTGTGCAGTGTGGAACCTTGGTCTAGGACAAGGGGCGATCTGCGGCATTTGGGTGGTCTATGGCGTTGGGGCGCTCTGCAGCAGTCTATAGCATTGCGGCGGTCTATGGCGTTGGGGCGCTCTATCACATTGGGGGCGGTCTGCGGAAGTATTGCGTTGGTCTATGTTTGGGTGCTCTGCAGCGGTCTATGACGTAGGGGAGCTCTGCGGTGGCCTATGGTGTTGGGGTGCTCTGCCGTGTTGGGGCAAACTATGATGTTGGGGTGCTCTGCCACGTTGGGGCAGTCTGACGTTGGGGCGAGCTGCTGCGTTGGGGCGCTCTATGGTGTTGGGGTGCTCTGCAGCAGTCTATTGCATTAGGGTAGTGTATGATGTTTGGGTGCTCTGCGGCGGTCTATGACGTTGGGGGGCGCTCTGCGGTGGCCTATGGTGTTGGGGTGCTCTGCCGTGTTGGGGCGGTCTATGACGTTGGGGTGCTCTGCAGCAGTCTATTGCATTGGGGTAGTGTATGTTTGGGTGCTCTGCGGCGGTCTATAACATTGGGGCGCTCTGCGGTGGCCTATGGTGTTGGGGTGTCTCTGCCGTGTTGGGGCGCTCTATGATGTTGGGGTGCTCTGCCGCGTTGGGGCGGTCTGATATTTGGATGTCTGACTGATGAGGTATAAAGACAAAACATCAGAAATCATTTGTATAAAAAAGAGCTCTTAGAACATAGTTTCAGGTAAAATACCAATTCATGAAGGAAGACAAATAATGGAGCTATATACTTCCTGTATAAAAAAACTACTTGCTGGTGACAGGCACCCTGTGACAGGTACAAGGCCTCTGACTGGTTGCTATGGGGAAGCCTTCCTTTTCTCTCAGGACAGGCAGTGGGAGATGGGTATAGACATGCCGTGTCCCCTCCTAGCAGTAGTAGTAGAGGGGGTCTCGGTGGGGTGTTTATACTCCCTCAGTCTCAGACATACACAGGAGGAGGTCCTGTCAGGCAGGCAGGAAGCCTCCCTCCTCCTTAGCAACCCCTCAACTTCCTCATAGCAACCAGTCACCCTCAAGAGGCCTTGTACCTGTCACTGGCCTATCTCTGCACTATATAAACAAGGATTTTACTGCAATATGTTCTGCTGAATAATTTGAAGGTGAGAAGACATTTATCGAAATATTGCAGTGAGAATGTTATTAGATTTTTTTTATACTGAAAAGTACACACAAAACACCCCAAGACTCGGTTGGAATTCTTATTTTTAGTAACATTCTTTTTTGTATTGGTGAAGGAGCCAGGGCCCCCTGGGAAGGCTACGTCCCCCAGCGCCCACCCTCCCCGGAATGGCAACCTTCCCCAGCGCCCACCCTCCCTGGAACCCCCACCCAGCACGGGAAGGCTACGTCCCCCAGCGCCAACCCCCCTGGGAAGGCTACGTCCCCCAGCGCCCTTCCATACACCCCCCACCCCAGAATGGCTATGTTCCTCAGTGCTCACCCTCCCTGGAATGGCTACGTTCCCCAGAGCCCTCTTCCCCCCCCCCCCCCCCCCTGGGAAGGCTACGTTTCCAACACCCTCTCCCCCCCGTGCCCCCCCCCCCCCCGGGAAAGCTACGTTCCCCCCCCCCCAAAAAAGGCTACGTTCCCCAGCGCCCCCCCCCCCAACGAGAAGGCTACGTTTCCCCAGCGCCCCCCCCCCACCGAGAAGGCTACGTTCCCCAGCGCCCCCCCACCGAGAAGGCTACGTTCCCCAGCCCCCTCCCCCCCACCGAGAAGGCTACGTTCCCCAGCCCCCTCCCCCCCACCGAGAAGGCCGTTCCCCAGCGCCCTCCCCCCAAAGGCGGGCTACGTTCCCCAGCACCCTCCCCCCACCAAGGCGGCTACGTTCCCCAGCACCCCTCCCCCTTGGGAAGGCTACGTTCCCCAGCGCCCTCCCCACAACCACCGAGAAGGCTACGTTCCCCAGCGCCCTCCCCACAACCACCGAGAAGGCTACGTTCCCCAGCGCCCTCCCCCCCACCGAGAAGGCTACGTTCCCCAGCGCCCTCCCCCCCACCGAGAAGCTACGTTCCCCAGCGCCCTCCCCCCCACCGAGAAGGCTACGTTCCCCAGCGCCCTCCCCCCACCACCGAGAAGGCTACGTTCCCCAGCGCCCTCCCCCCCTGGGAAGGCTACGCTCCCCAGAGCCCTCCCCCCACCAAGAAGGCTACGTTCCCCAGCACCCTCCCCCTTGGGAAGGCTACGCTCCCCAGCACCCTCCCCCTTGGGAAGGCTACGTTCCCCAGTGCCCTCCCCACAACCACCGAGAAGGCTACGGTCCCCAGTGCCCTCCCCCACTTGCAAAGGCTACCTCCCCAGCACCCCCCACCGAGAAGACTACGTTCCCCAGCGCCCTCCCCCCCCCCCCACAGAAGGCTACGTTCCCCAGCACCCCCACCGAGAAGACTACGTTCCTCAGCGCCCACCCCCCCCCACCGAGAAGGCTACGTTCCCCAGCACCCCCACCGAGAAGACTACGTTCCTCAGCGCCCACCCCCCCACCACCACGAGAAGGCTACGTTCCTCAGCGCCCTCCCCCCCACCACCGAGAAGGCTACGTTCCTCAGCGCCCTCCCCCCCCACCACCGAGAAGGCTACGTTCCTCAGCGCCCTCCCCCCCACCACCGAGAAGGCTATGTTCCCCAGTGTTCTCTTCCCCCCCCCCCCCCCCCCCCCCCGCCCCAACGAGAAGGCTACGTTCCCCAGCACCCCCGGAAGACTGATGGCCAAAAAGTCGGAAGCACCTGTGCTGTGTGGAATAATTGGTTCTATGATATTAGGTTGCCTCTGTAATCTACACCAGAGGCTTTGGACGTCTGGCTGATGAGGCAGCTGTCAGCTGACAGCATATAGGGGGAAATCAAATGTGGCCCCCTGGATCACCAAAGGGCCACATACAGTACAATATGTAACATTACAGATGACTGTCAGAGGGACCGTTAGAGGAAATGGTCAGAGACCGGCCTACAGGAGTGTTGGAGACTGAAACCATACAGTAAGACGGTCAGAGACTGGAGACACGGTACACAAGACTGCTAGAGATTGCAGTTATTACAGAACCTTTACAAATCACTGTCCACACTACTGACTGCTGGGGCCCCAGGGCCACACAAAAAAAAAAAAAAAAAAAAAAAAAAAAAAAAAAAAAAAACACGGGAAAAAAAAAAACCCCACACACGACCAGAGCACAATAGAGAACATACTGGGATGGAGGACGTGGCTGGGAGAAGTTACGGATACGAGAGTCCTTACAATGTACAGTCCGGTGGTGCCTCCATCTTACGTAGTGACATGAAGTCGGGGGGCGATCCGTCCAGGATGAGAAGTTTTCAGCAGAATATTAAACGACAGATTTACCGCCATGAACTGAATATAAAGCAGCTAGAATAATAAAGCGTCTTATCTGCGATCAGGCTGCGGGGCAGCGGTATTTATAACCAGACACACACTGTTCCCAGGCCACAGACTTCCAAGAAGTGTACGCCGCATCTCCATACTCCGTATTCTTCCGGTACATGACACCCGAGTCCTCCCCTCCCCCCCATCACAAAGTTCATATGGAGGTATTTACACACTTCTATGGAACCTATGAGCCGCCTACAGGAACAAAACCACCTCAAAAACACAAAAAACAACATTACATGAAGCTCTGCATTCACATCCCGAAACATCAGTGAAGTTTTTACAGAAAAAAAAAAAAAAAAAATCTTTTGTAACACTGTTTCAGGTACAGGCAACACATGTAAAGGGTACATCCCCAGTTCCCTTGCACCCCCCCCCCACAGAAAGGGTACATCCCCAGTGCTCCCCCCATTCCTAAAAAGGCTACATCTCCAGTGCCCCCCCCCCCCCCTCCCCGCAGAGAGGCAACATTCCCAATGCCCCCTCTTCCCAAACCGGCTACATCCCAAGTGCTCCCCACTTCCAAAAAATGCTAGGTCCCCATTAACCCCCCCCCCCCCACACACCTTCCCAGAAAGGCTAGGTCCATAGTCTCCCCCCCCCCCCCCCCCCCCCAACAGAAAAAGTTACACCCCCAGTGCCCCACTCTTCCCAGAACGGCTACGGGCCCCACTCTTCCCAGAACGGCTACGGGCCCCACTCTTCCCAGAACGGCTACGGGCCCCACTCTTCCCAGAACGGCTACGGGCCCCACTCTTCCCAGAACGGCTACGGGCCCCACTCTTCCCAGAACGGCTACGGGCCCCACTCTTCCCAGAACGGCTACGGGCCCCACTCTTCCCAGAACGGCTACGGGCCCCACTCTTCCCAGAACGGCTACGGGCCCCACTCTTCCCAGAACGGCTACGGGCCCCACTCTTCCCAGAACGGCTACGGGCCCCACTCTTCCCAGAACGGCTACGGGCCCCACTCTTCCCAGAACGGCTACGGGCCCCACTCTTCCCAGAACGGCTACGGGCCCCACTCTTCCCAGAACGGCCGGGCCCCACTCTTCCCCAGAACGGCTACGGGCCCCAGTGCCCCACTCTTCCCGGAACGGCTACGTCCCCGGGGCATTTACAGGGAAACATGAATAAAATACATTAAATGTACACATAAGCATTTGGAAAGTTTTTTTGTTGAAATGAATGGCCTGGTGACAGGGTCTCTTTAAGCTGCTCCCTTCCTTACCACTGACAGCCATGGCTACACAATACTCAATTCACTGAAGGCCACATCACTGGTGCTCCCCAGGGAAGGCTTTGTCGTCCCCCCAAATGTTACATCACCGCCACACACATGTCCCCACTCCCCCCACAGAAGGCTTTGTCACTGAAGCCCTGGGAAAACCACATCACTACTGCCCCCCCCCCACTGGGAAAGTTAGGTCACCAATGCCCCCCCAACTATATAACCAACAAGCCTCTTCAAGGTTACGTCACAGTTCCCCATCCCCCACCCAACACTGGGAATGCCAAGTCACTTTTTTTTTAATTTGTAAATCTTTTCTGAAAGGCCAATATGGCCTGATGATACGGCTGTTCTGACGTGAATGGCGTTTAGTTGGGTTAGTGTATAGACCCCACAGATGAAGCAATGACGTACATCTGGCTATAATTAGTCCTGACCCAAACCTCCAGAACTGCAGTCAGCACCATTTCCCGGTCATACACCTTACAGCTCGCCCGGCCAGGTGCATGGGACACATCAGAACCCTTGTCTCGGGACAGCAGCCAACGCATTCCTGGCATCTGCTGGGACACAAGCCTGCCAGAGTTGCGTATGAGCGGAGCTCTGCAGCGCATCAAGTTTCCATTGCTGGCGAAAGGGAGAGAGCAGAGATAAACCGGAGGGAACCCCCCGCGGCCTGGTAAATGGAGCTCTGCTGAGTGTTATCAGGCTTAACCCCACCACACACGGAGCAACCCCAAGCAACCTATAAATTTGTGTGCAGAGAGCGGATTTAGTTACCCATGCAGGGATTTCTCTGCAACCGACACCGGAGATCGGCTCTACTACTTGACCGCCACATTTCGGAGCCTCACCAAATCCCTGGTGAGGCATGGAGAATGTGTGACCAGCTTCAGAGCTGTAGTGAAAAAGTAAATCCCAGATCGACCGAGCAAACATCTTCAACGCCTTTCCACCCCCAATCTTTTGACAAGACTCCATTCACACTAGGGAGTTTCAAATCGAGGGTGGAATTGGCGCGATTCTAAACGCGATTTGAAAATGCACTGTAAAAGTGTAAATCGCGATTACGCAAACAAAATCCTGCGACGCCCAAGAAAGGAACTGTCTGAAGGAGCCCTAGAAGCCCACACAAAAAGTACCAAAGGGCTGCCATGTGGCCAGGGTTCTAGGTGATCATGTAAGGGCACTACAGCTAGACATGGTAAAAAGTACCCGTGTACTATGGATAGATGGGCAGCACAGTGGCTAAATGGTTAGCACTTCCGCCTGGCAGTACGAGGGTCGTTGGTTCGAATCCCAACCACGGCACCACCTTCCTGGAGTTTGCATGTTCTCCCTGTGGCTACGTGGGTTTCCTCCCACACTCCAAAGACATGCTGGTAAATTAATTGGTTCCGGTATAAATTGGCCCTAGTATGTAAAGAAATGTGAGTTAGGAACCTTAGATTGCAAGCTCCTTGAGAGTTTAAGGACTGACGTGAATGTACAATATATACACTATATTCCCAAAAGTATTGAGCCGCCTGCCTTTCCACGCACATGAACTTTAATGGCCCCCCAGTCTTAGTCCGTAGGGTTCAATATTGAGTTGGCCCCGCCCTTTGCAGCTATAACAGCTTCAACTCTTCTGGGAAGGCCATCCACAAGGTTTAACCACCTGGTAGGTTAATTCGCTCCGGTCTACATTGGCCCTAGTATGTTTATGAATGTAAGTTAAAGGACCTTAGATTGTATGCTCCTTGAGGGCGGAGACCGACTTTTTTTTTTTCCCTCAAAAAAAAAAAAAAAAAATGCAGATGCGATCAAATACCACTGAAATTAAGTTCCATTTGTGGGGGGGAGGACGTAAAATTTCATTTGGGTGCAGCGTTGCATGATCGCGCAATTGTCAAAAATGCAGCTCCGTAACGCAAAAAAATGGCCTGGTCAGGAAGGGGGGTAAATCCTCTGGAAGGCAAAGTATGCAAAATCTTGGGGTACCCCAGTGTATAATGTACAAATGCTTGCAAGAACATATACCTTTTATTTACACCCCCCCCCCCCCTCCAGTGGAATCAAACTCTCCCTCATTCTCACTCTTTCGTTTTCCTTCTTGCTCTCTACTCCTCCTTTCTTGCTGCCTCTCTTAACCTTTTCAAACTTTACTTCTATCTCTCTCTCTCCCCGTTCTCTCTTTTTGACTTTGGAGACTGAGGATGGCCTGGTGTCAAGAAGGGCTTTTCTCCAGGAAAAACATCAGGACAGACTGATATTCTGCAACAGGGCCAGGGATTGGACTGCTGAGGACTGGGGTAAAGTCATTTTCTCTGAGGAATCCCCTTTCCAATTGTTTGGGGAATCTGGAAAAAAAAACCTTGTCCAGAGAAGAAAAAGAGGTGAGCGCTCCCATCAGTCCAGTATCATGCCAACAGTAAGGCATCCTGAGACCATTCATGTGTGGGGTTGCTCCTCAGCCATGGGAGTGGGCTCACTCACAATTCTGCCCAAGAACACAGCCACAAATGGTCCAAAGACATCCTCTGAAAGCAACTTCTCCCAACCATCTAAGAACCATCTGGCGATGAACAATGCCTTCTCCAGCAGGATGAAGCACCTTGCCATAAGGCAAAAGTGATAACTAAGTGGCTTGAAGAAGAAAACATCGAAACGTTGGGTCCATGGCCAGGAAACTCCCCAGACCTTAATCTCATCGAGAACTTGTGGTCAATCCTCAAGAGGCGGGTGAACAAAAATACCACAAATTCTGACAAACTCAAAGCAACGATTATACAAGAACGGGCTGCCATAAGTCCGGGGGTGGCCCAGAAGTTGATGGACAGCATGTCAGGGACAATTGCGGAGGTCTTGAAAAAGAAGGGTCAACACTGCAAATATTGACTCTTTACATAAACTTCATGTCATTGCCAATAAAAGTCTTTGACACTTATGGAATGTTTGTAATTATACTTTAGTATACCATAGTAACGTCTGACAAAAAGATCTAAAAACACTGAAGCAGCAGACTTTGTGAAAGTTCATATTTGTGTCATTTCTCAAAACCTTTGGCCAGGGCTGTACAGAGCCTACCAAGGTCTCAGCCTCCCCCAAACAGCTGCAATGGTCCTGTTCTCTTCAACTTGTGTCCAGTTCTAGATAAGACATTACAGGGCATGTAAGGAGGGGGCTGGGCACAGAGAGAGATATATATATATGGGAAGGCTTCTTGACAAAGATGATTAAAGCCTAGCACACACGATTAGAAAATTGTACCAAAAATACCTCTTTCGAAGAGATCGAAATTATTTGAAGGGACAAGCACGAAAATTTTCTTGTTCAATACCAGATCGTACGATTTTTTTTTGTTAAATCTGTACAGATTTTGTCCGAAAATACAAAACAATTGCATTACATCACTTCCAAATTTTCTGTTGTACAAAAATTTTCGTAACTTTACTTTTCGATACTAGACTAGCATGCCAAGAAAAAAAAAAAAATGCACAATCGTTTGTCCAATATTCTCATTGTGTGTACGGGGCTTAAGGAGTGAACGTTAACTCTTTCAGCAAAGTAGAAAACTTTAACCCCTTCACGCCGGCGCCTCCCGGGCCTTTATGGGGGTTTCTGATGCTGGGTGGCAGGTTTTAGGGTCATGTGACCGCCGTGATTAGATGTCATGGCAATCACACGATCGGAAAGGTCCTGATCACAAGGAGAGATCGAGACCTTTTCATGGGACGCTGACGTGTTCTGGGAGCACGCGGGGCGTGCTCTCTCAACAAATGATATGCAAATATGCAGCCGCTTGGCATCAAGGCCCAACTGCTGAGAAGCCGCACATTTGTGTATGCTCAGCTTGAAGAGGTTAAAGAACAAGAGTTGTCAGGGAGTCCCCAGGGCCCCCCTTGGAGCAGGGGCCAGGTCGCAATTGCAACTTCTGCGACCCCTGTAGTTACACCAGTGACAATAACAAACCTGCACTCTAAAGCGACACAATGCATTGTGTTACCAACACCATGTGCAATTCGAATCACATTAGGGTTGGCAGCCCTTTCATTTTGAGTAATACACGATAACATGACTGCATTGACAGAAGAATCAGAATTTGTTTTACTGTAAAATTATACTTACCTAGGTGGATACAGAATCCGTTCAATACTGCATCTGCCCCCCGGCAGTTCTAAGTTTGTGAACTCAGCGATCACATGACCACTGCGTTCCCACAGCTGCTCTGAGCAGAGAGCGGTAACCGTCAGTCACCACTCTCTGCCCTGCCTCCACCCGCCCCACACTCTGAAGCGCTGGGCTGTGGAGGGAGAGGGAGCGGAGAGGATCTGAGCCAGGTGTCGCTTCAGACTCGGAGATGGATCCCAAATTTAAAGTCGTGATCTCAGGAGACTGAGGACAGTGTGAGAGGGGTATTTTGATGTGGGACTGAGGATGCTGGTGTCAGAACAGGTTTGCTTTATGACGTTCGATTCAGATCTGTGCATGGGCGTTTGCACGGCAGCCCATTCTTTTTAATGTGGGCAGCACAGTGGTTAAATGATTAGCACTTTCGCCTGGCAGCACTAGGGTCTTTGGTTCGAATCGCAACCATGGCTCCACCTGCCTGGAGTTTGCATGTTCTCCCTGTACCTGCGTGGGTTTCCTCCCACACTCCAAAGACATGCTGGTAAGTTAATTGGTTCCGGTATAAATTGGCCCTAGTATGTAAAGAAATGTGAGTTAGGAAGCTTAGATTGTAAACTCCTTGAGAGTTAGGGACTGACGTGAATGTACTATATAAAAACTATATTGCCAAAAGTATTGGGCCGCCTGCCTTTCCACGCACATGACCTTTAATGGCATCCGAGTCTTAGTCCGTAGGGTTCAATATTGAGTTGGCCCCGCCCTTTACAGCTATAACAGCTTCAACTCTTCTGGGAAGGCCCTCCACAAAAGGTTTAGGAGGGTGTCTATGGGAAGGTTGGACCATTCTTCCAGAAGCACATTTGTCAGGTCAGGCACTGATGTCAGGGGAGGAGGCCTGGCTCACAGTCTCCGCTCTAATTCATCCCAAAGGTGTTCTATGGGGTTGAGGTCAGGACTCTGTGCAGTACAGTCAAGTTCCTCCACCCCAAACTGGCTTCTCCATGTCTTTATGGACCTTGCTTTGTGCACTGATGCACAGTCATGTTGGAACAGGAAGGGGCCATCCCTAAACTCTTCCCACAAAGTTGGGAGCATGAAATTGTCCAAAATGTCTTGGTATGCTGACGCCTTAAGAGTGCCCTTCACTGTAATTAATAGGCCAAGCCCAACCCCTGAAAAACAACCCCACACCTTAATTCCCCCCCCCCAACCAAACTTTACACTTGGCACAATGCAGTCAGGCAAGTACCATTCTCCTGGCAACTGCCAAACCCAGACACGTCCATCAGATTGCCAGACAGAAAAGTGTGATTGGTCACTCCAGAGAACACGTCTCCATTGCTCTAGAGTCCAGTGTCCGTGTACTTTACACCGCAGCAGCCGATGCTTTGCATTGCACTTGGTGCTGTAAGGCTTGGATGCAGCTGCTCGGCCATGGAAACCCATTCCATGCAGCTCTCTATGCACTGTTGTTGTGCTAATCTGAAGGCCACACCAAGTTTGGAGGTCTTTAGCTATTGACTCTGCAGACAGTTGGCAACTTCTGCACTTCAGCATGCGCTGACCCCGCTCTGTCATTTTATGTGGCTTACCACTTGGTGGCTGAGTTGCTGTTGTTACCAGTTGCTTCCACTTTGTTATAATCCCCACTAACAGTTGAGCGTGGAATATTTAGTAGCCAGGAAATGTCACGGATGGACTTATTGCACAGGTGACAACCTATCACGGGACCACGCTTGGAGTCACTGAGCTCCTGAGAGCGACCCATTCTTTCACAAAATGTTTGTAGAAGCCGTCTGCATGCCTAGGGCTTGATTGTATACACCTGTGTCCATGGAGGTGATTACACACACATAAATCGCTGTGTAAATTGACAGCATTCTACAAGAACCTGTGATAAATAAATGGGCTGCTTTACCTTTGAGAAACACGGAAAGAAATCCTCTTTTTTTGTTTAAAAATCGTACTGCATCAAGCTGCATGATTCTGCAGCACCATGTGGTTTGGTGCGAGCAGAAAGGTGTCGTATAGGCAGATGTGTGGGCTGCCATAGAGATGTTAACCGCACAAACATACTATTCGGACCTCTGCTGGAATAATATTTTACTGACTGGACCTCGGTAAATTTTAAATTCATTACCACTGCCATGGGGGTTCAGCTTAGATACTTATGTGGGGTAGGAAGACCTTGCTCACAATCCATCGCAAAGGTGTTCAGTAGGGTTGAGGTCAGGGCTCTTTGAAGGACACTCCAGTTCCTCCACCCCAAAGTCATCAAACCATATCTTTATGGAGCTGGCTTTGTACACAGGGACACAGTCATGCTGGAACAGTAAAAAAGGACCTTCCCCAAACTGTTACACCAAGGTTGAAAGAGCACAATGGCCTAAAAATGTCTTTGTATGATGTAGCATTATCAATTCCCCTAAATGGAAACGGAAACTCAAGTCGTCAATCATTTGAAGGGAGTCTGTGTACTTTTTGAGCATAGCGTATGGGTGCTTTGATTTCTGCTAACTATACCTTTCTGCAACCTCTCTAAAGCCCATCATTTCTGGCTCATCATATCTGCAAGCGATCCTCAGAAGCTGTTCAGCCTGTTGAGCTCCCTAGGTGACAGCTGATAAAGATCTTAATCATCCTTGCAGCCGCAAAGCCGAAGTCAGATTAATAGTATTATCAGAAACTCTCTAAGTTCTCCATGCACCCTTATCAATCAATTATATTTCCTGCACACACCACCTACGCACAGAGTCATCACTGAGCGTTCATCATTAAAGCGGAGCGGTCATACATTTGTTCAATTTACTATAATTAGAGAAGCTTTGGCAAAACCATTAGAATTAATCCAAATTAGGAGTTCAAAAACGATTGGCTTCATAGTTGTGACTTGAAGAGAACCTCCAGCCAAATTAGGGAAAACTCGTATTGTGAAGCTAAGCAATGCAACAACGTGGTTCAGGGCTCGATCACCAACAAGGACAAATGCACGCATTCGGCATTTGGATGTTTTCCTTGAGTTTTGAGCAGGCTTCCTCCTGGCGCTCAAATTTTGTCAAACAACCCTGAAACAGAGGAAAGTCAACTGGCTTCCAGCCAACAAAGACCTGGAAAGTCAAGGGCTTCCGGCCAACAATGACCCATAATGTCAAACTATAAACATGGCTGTAAACCAGGCATATGGAGGTGACTGAACACACCTTATGTTCTTAGAAAAGCTTTGTCCTTGAGTATAATGAAGGGGGCAAGTGTCACTTTCCTTTCTGAAGCTTTTGTTTTCATATTATAGAGCCCTTGTGTCAGGGCTCCAGGGGCTCTCCATCGAAGATCTTAAAGTACTCTGACATTACAACAGGATTACATTCAATAAAATCGGGAACAAAAAGGATATTCAAAGGAAGATCCTTCCACCGATCTCAGGAAAAGGGCTCTCAGCACAGCCTGGATCAATACGGTTGGATGAGTTCTGTCTCCACTGCTGTTCAATAGCTACACAGAAAAAGCTTTTCAAGGTGTTTGTGAAGGTATTGGAATTCCAGCCTATGAACCCAAGGACATATAGAAAAGAAGCTAGGCAGACTATATGTTTTTTGCTTGCGAAGACCTCAACCTTTGGAACTCAACCACTTACTTGGTAAAATTTGTAAGTCTCCGTGAAAATAAAAACAAAAAAAAAGACAAAAACATGGTTATAACCAACAAAAAGAAACTAAGAAATAAACCTAGTGCTTGAAAATAAAAAAAATAGAGCAAGTAATCAACTCCCAATGTCTTGGAAAATGAATCAATGAAAACCTGAAGAACTATGTTGACGGTAGAATCGCCTCGGTCAATCGGTTTTTGGGGATTTAAAGAGAATATGAGGAACAATCTCCCTCTAAGCACATGTGGGCTCCCAGGATCTCGGTCACATTGTGTGAAACCGTCAGTAACGTACACAGTTTTATAATACCCCCTTGAGGTTTTTACTTTACTGCACCACCCCCCCAACCCCAGATCAGACAGGATCAATCTGGCCTTGTTCTGCTATGGGCCAAATAAAGTATATGCACGCCAACATAACAATTTGGCATGCAATGCACCAAACTAACAAGACGGCAACATTTTGTTTTGCATGACAACCTCAATATCTGGCCCATAGTGTTCCTCCCTAGAATTAGTTTTTGGCATTGGAATTGGCATTGTGGCCAGCTTCTGTGGTCTTAGCTGAGTTCTTTTTTAAAACCCCCCCCCCCCCCCCCCTAATTTTTTTAATATATTTTTTTTCAGGCTTCTGCTGTAGCTTGCTTACATAAATGCTATGGTAGTTCCAAAAAAAAAAAAAAAGGAAGATTTACTGACTGGTTTCATAAGTTCTGTCTATGTTTTTGCCTTTGTAGGGATTATGATAATGATTAGTTTTCTGGGTTCCTGGGAACTCTTCTGTCCCTTGCGCTTGGCAGCTGAAGTTTGTATGGTTCACACAGGAACTCTTCAGAGTTGCGCGGTCCATCCCAAGTTCGAAACCCCCAGGTCAGGTTCCGTCAAAATCCGAAGGCTGGTGAACTGGCTTTGAGTAGTTTTTTTTTTGGAATCCATTCCAGCAGCTTTTGAGGTCGCCATAAACTCTCGGGGTCTCCAAAGCAAAGATGAAGCCAAGAGTTTTCTCCTTCTATTTATTTTGAAACAGAAATAAATGTGCCCAGTGAGCGGAAGTCTGGGTATCTATAGCCGTGCTGACGCGATTCCCCTCCAAGCATACACACCATCTGGATTCTCAGCGCAGGGGGCTGCGTGTCATGTGTCAATAAGAGATAATAACTTTCTCTTGATAAGGAAAAAGGGAAGATCAAGTTGAACCCAAGCAAGCAGATCTAAAAGCCCTCCAGCTAGTCCAATTATGTTTGCATACTCAAAAAGAAATCTAGCATCTAGCTTTGCTGGGTTTTTTTGCCTTCCTCTGGATGAGCTGAGGGTATAGGATTAGACCTTTTTTTTTTAAATGGTTGAACTGGATGGACTTTTGTCTTTTTCAACCAGACTATGTAACTATATAAAATGGCTCACTATGCCCTAGTTCAGTGGTTCTCAACCACTGGGCCGTGGCCTCTCTCCTATTGGGCCTTCAGCCAAACTGCAGATCCCCTATCCTAACCTTCCACAGTGCCTCCCAGCTCCCTAAGTACCCCCCAACCTTCCATGGTGGGCCACAGTGCTCGCCAACCTCCCACAATGCCACGCAGCTTACTAAAAGCCTCCCAGTCCCCCATAACCTTCAACAGGAGGGAGCACATACTGCGCGTGTGTAGATTTGTGCATGCGGGAGAGCACATTGCTCTCCCGCATTCACAAATCTAGACATGCGCACAGTGCTCTCCCGCATTCACAAATCTAGACATGCGCACAGTGCTCTCCCGCATTCACAAATCTAGACATGCGCACAGTGCTCTCCCGCATTCACAAATCTAGACATGCAGTGTGCTCTCCCGCATGCACAAGGGAGAGTACCACGTACATATAGATTTGTGGACAACGATGTAGATTTGTGAATGAGGGAGAGTGCATAGCACATGTGTAGATTTGTGGACAAGGGAGAGTGTACTGCACATGTGTAGATTAGTGGACGAGTGAGAGTTGTACCATGTACATAGAGATTTGGGGACAAGGGAGAACACACAGGATGAGGGAGAGCACAGTGCGCATGCGCAGATTTGTGAATGAAGGAGAGCACAGTGCGCATGCGTAGATTTGTGAATGAGGGAGAGCACAGTACGCATGCGCAGATCTGTGAATGAGGGAGAGCACAGTGCGCATGCGCAGATCTGTGAATGAGGGAGAGCACAGTGCGCATGTGCAGATCTGTGAATGAGGGAGAGCACAGTGCGCATGTGCAGATCTGTGAATGAGGGAGAGCACAGTGCGCATGTGCAGATCTGTGAATGAGGGAGAGCACAGTGCGCATGTGCAGATCTGTGAATGAGGGAGAGCACAGTGCGCATGTGCAGATCTGTGAATGAGGGAGAGCACAGTGCGCATGTGCAGATCTGTGAATGAGGGAGAGCACAGTGCGCATGTGCAGATCTGTGAATGAGGGAGAGCACAGTGCGCATGTGCAGATCTGTGAATGAGGGAGAGCACAGTGCGCATGTGCAGATCTGTGAATGAAGGAGAGCACAGTGCGCATGTGTAGATTTGTGAAGGAGAGCACAGTGCGCATGTGTAGTTTTGTGAGTGAGGGAGAGCACAGTGGGCATGTGTAGATTTGAGAATGAGGGAGAGCACAGTGCGCATGTGTAGATTTGTGAATGAGGGAGAGCACAGTGCGCATGTCTAGATTTGAGAATGAGGGAGAGCACAGTGGGCAGGTGTAGATGTGTGGAAGAGGCAGAGCACAGTGCGCATGTGTAGATTTGTGGAAGAGGCAGAGCATTTGTTCGATGCTCATTCCTCATACCCTCCATCCTAATAGAGTGGAACGCCCACAAAACTACTTTTTTTGAACAGGTTTTATGGAATCATGCTTGACCTACAGATATGTGATTTAATCGTAGCACACTTGGTCTACACTGCACCATGATTTATAAACTGCTGGGGCCCCTGAACTGCACTGTAAATTTCATTATAAGGTGAACCCTTTTAAGAATTAAGATTTTTGTTGTTTTGTTTTTTAGATCTATTGAAAATTGCTTGCATCCCAATGTGTCCAACCTGCAGATGATGGCGTACTCCACAACCGCCCAGAATCCTGGATCGTGCCCGAAGACTGGGTGGATCTGAGCGCAATATTTCAACCGATTCAAAAATTTGCAAACCGCCATTCCACCATCGCCATTCAAGAGAAAAGTAATACAGACCGATTCTTTGTTGCCAAGCACTTCAATAGATTGCAAGAGAAAAAAAAGGAAAAAAAAATAAAATGTCATGGGTGAAGGCTGGGAGAGGAGTGGAGGATCTGGAAGCATTTGCATGTAAGTGGGAAAAGCCTGCTGCAGAATTGTATAGATCAGCTTTTCAGTTCTTGGAGAGATCCTGAGTGGGGGAGGGGGGCTGGGGGAACTTCAAAGCATTCCAAGTATGTGGCCAGGATGTAGAGGGAATTAAAGGCACAACACATCGCTTCAGAGGCAGGCTCCGGGGCCCTGAATTGGCATTCCAGGCGGGCCCTTTCACAAGGAAAAGCCTGGCTGCTGCTTTGTCAATGGCCAACCACTACAAAAAAAAAAAAAAAAAAAAATGCTTTTCTCCCTTTTCTTTATGCTCTAACAATGTGACAAGTAAAATGGAGGCGATGACTCCGCCAGACGCAGAGACAATGACATTAAAGAGATGCGCTAACCCTCTGTAATAAAAAGGCATTCACACTTCCCTGTAACAAGCTGCTGCATTCCAAGAATCCAATAAATTCCCAACACCCTTAATTGCAGTTCCCCAGACTGAAGCTTAGAGGAGAGTCAGTATGGCGGCCATGGACGCAGCAAGTATACTCCTCCCTAATCGTGCGCAGAAATGGCAAAAAGAAACTTCACCCTCAGCCCATTTCTTATTTTTTTTTCCCCAGTCTCCCATTTCTTTTGGTTGTTCTACCAATTAAACATTATTTCAGGTACTTATATAGCGCCATCAATTTACGCACCTTTTACATATACATTGTACATTCACATCAGTCCCTAACCCTCAAGGGGCGTTTGTACAATCTAAGGTCCCTAACTCACATTCATACATACACATACTAGGGACAATTTAGACAGGAACCAATTAACCTACCAGCATGTCTTTTGGAGTGTGGGAGGAAACCGGAGTACCCGGAGAAAAACCACCCGGCTGGTGGTGCCATGGTTGGGATTCAAACCAACAACCCTAGTACTGCCAGGCAGAAGTGCTAACCATTTAGCTACTGTGCTGCCCATACAAAAATCATACATGTGGCATGGTCTGCTATAATTCACCGCTCTGCTGCTGAAGATCCAGTTCCAACACCGCCATCTTTTTTAGTTGCTTCATCAGGAGTTGGCTATACCTTGCAGCTAGCCCCCAATGACGTGTATGTGCTGCAGCACATTAGGGGCCAGCAATGGGAGACAGGTAGCCCTGATGGTACGCCGCCAAGCGATTCCAGAATGCACTGCTGTAATGTGTTGCTCTACTGCTAAAGACCCTGTTTTGTACGGTCGTCTTTCTTTGTTGCATCATCGGGAGATGGAGGTCTCTTCCAGGTTCTTGAGCCACCCCCCTGATGACACACTGTGGTGTTTGTACATCAGAGAGGAGGCTACAAGATCCAGGAAGGTACTGTCACCAGTCCCAACCCAATGATGGGCCAACCAGTGAATATCATTGTCTGTTGTAAATCGGCCATTCTGCTGCACAAGACCCAGGCCCGTGTAGCCATCTTCATTTGTTGCAGCATCAGGAGCCAGAGGTTTCCTCCAGGAAAGGAAATAAGAATGGTGAAGGTCTACTTTAAAAAGTTCATGTAAACCCAACACTGCTGAAGGACCCAACACTGCTGAAGGACCCAACACTGCTGAAGGACCCAACACTGCTGAAGGACCCAACACTGCTGAAGGACCCAGGTTTACAATGTCATCTTCTATTGTTGCATTATCAGGAGCCGGCTGTCTCTTCTGGGTTTTTGAGGCACTCCCTTGATGGCGTACTGTGGTGCATGTGCATCTTCGGGGAAGCGGCTGCAAGAACCAGGCAGATACTGTTGCCCTCTCCCGTTGATTATGTTCCGACCAGTGGATCCAGCATGGTCTGTCGTAATCAGCCGCTCTGCTCCTGAAGATCTGGTCCCACACCGCCATCTTTGTTGCTTCATCAGGAGCTGGTTGTGCCTTTAAGTTGTTGCAGTTGACCCCCAATGATGGGGGAGTACAGTGGCTAAATGGTTAGCACTTCTACCTGGCAGCACTAGGGTCGTTGGTTCGAATCCCAACCATGGTACCACCTGCCTGGAGTTTGCATGTTCTCCCTGTGCAGGTTTCCTCTGGGTACTGCAGTTTCCTCCCACACTCCAAAGACATGCTGGTAGGTGAATTGGCTCCTGTCTAAATCGGCCCTAGTATAAATCAATGTGAGTTAGGGACCTTAGATTGTACACCCCTTGAGGGTTAGGGACTGATGTGAATGTACAATATATATATATATATATATATATATATATATATATATATAGCGCTGCGTAAATTGACAGCGCCATATAAGTACCTGTAATAAGTACCTGTAATAAATAAAAATGATGTGCTTGGGCCATGGTGTATCATCAGGGGCCAAACGCGGGAATGAAGTAGAGCCAGCTAGTCCCGATGACGCGCTGCCAAGCAATTCTAGCAGCAACTGCTGAGGGCACTGCGGTCTTCCTTTGTTGCTTCATCGGGAGCCAGCTGTTTCCTCCAGGAAGAGAAGAATGAGGGAGAACGTCCACATGTAAACCAACCGCTAAAATCTCTAACCCGTTTATGTCATTTCCAAAGTCATTCTCCATCTTCTTTAAATCTGCGGTAATAGAATACTTGGGTGAGCCTGCATGAGGGGCCTTGTTCAGGCACTTCCTGTTATGGGGTGACAACACACATTACATCATAATTTAAAAGAAAATTCTCTCTGTAGTTGGGCTTCATGGTTATCTGTGGTCAGCACAGTGGCCAAATGGTTGGCACTGCCACCTGGCAGTACTGGGGTCGTTGGTTCGAATCCCAACAACGGTACCACCTGCCTGGAGTTTGCATGTTCTCCCTGTGCTTGCTTGGGTTTCCTCCAGGTACTTCGTTTCCTCCCACACTCCAAAGACATGCTGGTAGGTTAATTGGCCCTAGTATATGAATGTGAGTTAGGGACCTTAAGACGGTTAGGATATATAAAGTACTGCGTGGGGAAGGAGAAGGAGGAGAGGGAGGAGAGGAGAGGAAAGGAGGAGGGAGGAGAGGAGAGAGAAAGAAAGGAGAGGGAGGAAGAGGAGAGGGAGAGGGGGAGAGAAAGAAAGGAGGGAAGGAGGAGAGGGAGGGAGGGGAGAAAAGGGAGAGAAGAAAGGAGGAGAAAAAGGAGGAGAGAGGAGAGAAAGAAAGGAAAGAAAAAGGAGGAGAGAGAGGAAAAAGAAAGGAGGAGAGGAAAGGAAAGAAAAGGAGGAGAGGAGAAGGAAAAGAAAGGAGAGAGGAGAAGGAGGGGAAGAAAGGGAGGAGAGAAGGAAAAGAAAGGAGGAGAGAAGGAAAAGAAAGGAGGAGAGAAGGAAAAGAAAGGAGGAGAGAAGGAAAAGAAAGGAGGAGAGAAGGAAAAGAAAGGAAAAAAGAAAGGAGGAGAGAAGGAAAAGAGGAAAAGAAAGGAGGAGAGAAGGAGAGATTGAGACGAGGAGGAAGGAGGAGGAAGAAAGAAAAAAGGAGGAGCAAGGAGAAATCTGTGCAGGGCAAATATTTTAGGGATAATGTTTTTTCTTTCCTCTTTTTCATTTGCACGAATATGGCTATGATCCTTTAAACACAGTGTGTGTGTGAGTGTGAGTGTGTGTGTTAGAAAAGGTGGGTTTTTTTGGGTGCAACCATGTGCATTTTTACCCCATAGACTACAATGGGAGCGTATCAAAATCACTCCAGGACAACCAGATATTCTGAATCCATTTTCTATATGTATTCTTGGTGTGCTTTTTGAATTCCTTCCAGATCTGTACAGTAATCCTGTAATAAAGACCGCTCACTGCTGCTGCTCTTTTCTTGCGCAGGGCGACTGGTCTGGTCTCCGCCCCCTCCCATAGTTTTCTGCAGGTAGCCTGTAAGAATGCTTCTCTTTGCACATCACAGTGATGTCATGGCTACTTTTACAAAGTAATACCTGGGTGTTCACAAGGCACTTGGTGCACATGAAGTTAATTTTAGATCCTTTGTGGTGGCTTAAGAATACATTTTAAATGAAGGCATTTGTGCCCCGTGTTCAGCTTTAAGTACCTCTGACACAAGAATTCTTGAGAGATTGAGACGTGTCCATGGCAGCCTACAATATAGCCTTCTCAGGATTAAATGGGATGGAAAGAGAGCTAGAGATTGTGTATGGGTGGGGGAAGGGGAGTTATTTATAGTTCAAAAGGTGCACTTTAACACCAAGGCTTCAACAAGCCCCAATCCCTCTCAGTAATGTGGTTTGCACATATATTGTACAGTGCAGACTGCAGACAGGTGAAATGTAAATAAAGCAATGCTTACTGGCCTGGACCAGTACAGGTAGAGACAGTGAAGGGAAGAGCTTATATCTGCAAAGGGATCCCTGGACATATTAAGAGGCAACAAGCGTCAAGGTGCAGTTATCCTTTAAGTCCAACAGTACAAAAAGTATATTATCAAGCCCGTCACAAGCCAGTCCCTCGGCAGACCTCATTGTCAGGTTTTGAAGTGAGAAAAGGGAACGTACAAAGTCAAATTGCCCCCTGCCTTGGCCTACATCATCACCCGCAACGGAATCGCAGGTTCTGACGCGAGAACAGCAGCCATAAGAATCCTGAGCAATGGAGATTTGTATATGGCATAGATTGCTATACGGGGACGTGCCCACCCCCACCCGCACTCAAGCTTTCCTCCCCCTCCGTACACCCACCTAAAAGGCATTGAGACTGTACAAAAGGTACAAGGATTGGAACTCTGCAAGTAAAGCTGAATGCCAGGCATACTGCGAAATACACAGATTAAATGCATGGAGCCGCTCTACTAACCATAGGATTTGTATATAGAATATACAGTTTGGTCCATAGATATATATATATTTATTCGGGCACAGGCACAATTTTTCATACTTTTGGCTCTGTATGCCATCAGAATAAATAAAAACTAAAAAATCCAAATGAATTTGAAGTGCAGACTTTCAGCTTTAATTCAAGGGGTTGAACATAAATATAAAGTACAACATTTTTAGGAACTGCAACCATTTTTATACACAGTCCCTCCATTTTCAGGGGCTTAAAAGTAATTGGACAAATGAATATAATCATAAATAAAATGTTCATTTGTAATATTTTGTTAAGAATCCTTTACTGGCAATGACTGCCTGAAGTCTGGCACCCATGGACATGACCAAAGACTGGGTTTCCCCTTTCTGATGCTTTGCCTGAAGTCTGGCACCCATGGACATGACCAAGGACTGGGTTTCCCCCTTTCTGATGCTTTGCCTGAAGTCTGGAACCCATGGACATGACCAAAGGACTGGGTTTCCCCCTTTCTGATGCTTTGCCTGAAGTCTGGAACCCATGGACATGACCAAAGACTGGGTTTCCTCCTTTCTGATGCTTTGCCTGAAGTCTGGCACTCATGGACATGACCAAAGACTGGGTTTCCTTGTTTCTGATGCTTTGCCTGAAGTCTGGAACCCATGGACATTACCAAAGACTGGGTTTCCTCCTTTCTAATGCTTGCCTGAAGTCTGGAACCCATGGACATGACCAAAGACTGGGTTTCCTCCTTTCTAATGCTTTGCCTGAAGTCTGGAACCCATGGACATGACCAAAGACTGGGTTTTCTCCTTTCTGATGCTTTGCCAGGCTCTAACTGCAGCTGTTTCAGTTCTTTGTTTGTGGGTCTTTCTGCCTTTAGTTTTGCCTTCAGCAAGTGAAATGCATGCTCAATTGTGTTGAGATTAGGTGATTGACTCGGCCATTGCAGAACATTCCACTTCTCCTTCAGTAGCTCCTGGGTTGCTTTTGCAGTGTGTTTTGGATCATTGTCCATCTGTACTGTGAAGCGCCGTCCAATCAACTTTACTGCATTTGGCTGCATCTGGGCTGACAGCATATCTGTAAACACTACAGAATTCACCCGCCTGCTTCTGTCACATCATTAATAAACACCAATGACTCAGTGCCAATGGAAGCCATGCATGCCCATGCCATCACACTGCCTCCACCATGTTTTAGATGACGTTGTGTGCTTTGGATCATGAGCTGTTCCAAGTCTTCTTCACACTTTTTTTCTTCCCATCATTCTGGTACAGATTCATCTTAGTTTCATCCGTTCAAAGAATACTTTTGCGGAACTGGTCTGGCTTTTTAGATGTTTTTTGGCAAAGTCTAATCTGGCTTTTCTATTCTTCATGCTTATGAATGGTTTGCACCTTGTGGTGAACCCTCTGTATTTGCTCTCGTGAAGTCTTCTCTTGAGTGTAGATTTTGACAATGATACGCCCACCTCCTGCAGAGTGTCCTTCACTTGTATGGATGTTGTGAATGGGTTTTTCTTTACCATAGAGATGATCCTGCGATCATCCACCACTGTTGTCTTCTGTAGACGTCCACTCCATTTTATGTTGCTGAGCTCACCAGTGCGTTCTTTCCTCAGAATGTACAAAACTGTTGATTTGGCCGCTCCTAATGTTGCTGCGATCTCTCTGATGGATTTGTTTAGTTTTCGAAGCCATGCAAGTGAAACAGGCCATTGTAAGGACGGCTCCTTTGAACGCATGATGAAGGTTCACAGCAATAGATTCCAAATGCAAATACCACACTTAGAATCAACTCCAGACCTTCTACTTGCTTAACTGAAGAAATAACGAAGGAGTAGCCCACACCTGGCCACGAAACCGCTTTTGATTCAATTGTCCAATTACTTTTGGTCCCTTGAAAAAAGGGGGGGGATGGCTACTCTTCAGCGCTGTAATTCCTAAACCCTTCCTCCAATTTGGATGTACATACCCTCAAATTACACCTGAGAGTGCGCACTTTCAGCCCATATCTATTATATAGCTATAGCTTGAATATCTTTTGGTCAATAACTGAAAAAAAAAACTAAAATTGTGCCCATGTCCAAATATATATGGACCTAACTGCATGTCCATTCAGTTTTGATATTCACACAGCTGTATCACATAGCACAGACCTGTCCTGCAGAGAAGGGGACCCGATTTTCCTCTTCAGCAGCTAACACTTGTCCCTTCTCCAGCCTGTGACTACACATTTAAAGCTCAACTCCGGGAAAATAATTTTTTTTCACCATGCAGTGGGAGGGATTCAGCAGCAGAGGCAGTGCTTCCAATCCAGAAGGTATTAGGGAGTGGCCAGGTGCTGACCGGCAAGTTTCAGGCTTGGGAGTCAGCACTGGCCATGCCATTAATCACGCCGTCCGCAACTTCTTTTCCTCCCACTGTAGGTACCATCTACCAGGAAGCTGACAACTCTGTCCCAAATTCAGGGGCTTTGCAGCATCACTGCCACACCATCACAGGAAGCTTCATTAAGTGGACTTCACTGGCAGGATCAACAGGTTTTAGTGGGGCTTAGGAGGGGGACTTTGAAAAAAAAAAAAAAAAAAAGTATGGTCCAGTGCTTGATTTGCACTTACAATCGTCTCAATGGGACTTCATGGCTTCTGTAGCATGGGGTAACAATATGTCACATAGAAGCTCTGAGATCGGCAGACTATCAGCAAATGTGTGCAGCCACAGATTGGCCAAAACCAAAATGTGTGCAGAAACAGATTAGCTACAGTCCAATGTACACAGGTGCAAGTTCATTTGTACTGTTGGATGCATGGACATAAAAATTCTGCATTCCAAGCTGCTCCTCCTCACTGCCACTTCAAACCTGGATGTCGGGAATTAGACGAGACAACTCCACTCACAGACCATGTGCGAAGAAGAAAGCCACTGCACACTGGAGGGATCACCAACATTAGGAAGGATATCCACAAGCTTGACATTGACAACCCTCTAGTAGTACCATCCTTCTACCGCATTTTACCCATAGGGCTTGGTCGTAGAGAGGTCTACTCTATGCCCCGTGAGTAAAACACGTTACAGGGATGCGCCTTGACCACGACTCTCAAGCTTGTGAATATCCTTCCTACTAAATGTGGTCACCAGTGATCCCTCCAGTGTGCAAAGCACACTTCATCCGCAAGGTGTCATCTTTGGGCTGGGACCTCCAAATTCTAAGAGGAACCAGCCAAAGTGGCTGCTTGGCCTGTGGAATGGTCGATGAGAACATTAGATGGAGTTCGAAAAAAATATAGCTAGGGAAGAGGTTCCCCTTTTCTGCAAGATATTGAAATCAGCTACAGTCCAATGTACACAGGTACAAGTTCACCTGTATGGTGCCATCTCTGAGCTTAGACCTCTGATTACTGGAAACAGCGCCAGGGTCTATAGAGCGGCAGATAGGAACATTAGGTGGAGGTTCGGAAACTGCAGTTAGGAAAGAGACTCATGTTTCCTTAAAGTGGAAATTCACTCTCTCAACATTATAGTAAGCAAAAAAAAAAAAAAAAATTGTAGTATTTCAAACATATATCAATATATTTGGAAAGAATATTTTTAAAAATATATTTCAAATATATTTTTCTTCCATGTGGGTTATGCTGCTAGCTTTAGTTTACAGATAGGAAAGTATATTATATTTACTGGTTTTAAACTGTTTTTTTACATTTCTTAACCTCTTGGCGCCGGCCAAACACAAATGTGCAGCCTCCCGGCGTCTGGGCCTAGATGCCGAGCGGCCACACATTTGCGTTCTATTAAAAATAAAAAAAAAATTATATATTAAAATATATATATATATATATATATATATATATATATATATATATATATCTGCTGAGAGCGCACGCCACCAACACACGTCAGGTACTCATGGAAAGGTCCCGATCTCCTCTTTCGATCGGGACCTTTCCTGATCATGTGACCACCGTGTCACATGACCCTAAACCCCGCCTCCTGAAACCCTTAAAGGGTCGGGAGGCGCCGGCGCCAAGGGGTTAAGTTACTTCCTGGTCTCCATCCTTAGGCTAATGTCATACATCCCAGGAGTCTTCAGGAGGGGTGTTCTCAGCTAAGCACCTCCTCCTGCCTGCCTAAACTAAGGGCATATGGATTCCAGGAAGTAATTGCAATATGAATCAACTGCCCTTACTCAAGATGGCTACGGCCAGAAATGCTAGGTGGTGTTTTTCGGCAAAAAAGCATGAAGACATGGATGGATGGAGTTTGCTTTGAAAATTAAAAATAAATTAAACATCACTTTTGGTTTATGGTGGTGAGATTCAGTGTACTTTCGATTTAAGACGCTTTACTGGTGACTGATCCAAAAATTAACAAATCCTTATATTTAAAAACACAACAAAAATAAAGAAGCATTATGGGTTAATAAAACTCCTTGAGAACTGCCAGCCCCAAAAAAAAAAAAAAAAAAAAAAACCCACACCTGCAATCCAGCTTTAATAAACCTCATGGTGGGCTACCAGATGCACAAAGTGGCAGCTGGTTGCTCTCGATCCTGGTCGTCACAGAAAGCTATGGTCCCTCCTGAGGATCAAGAGCCAATCAAATTGGTCTGAGATCATGTAATCATTTTGTCAGAAAAACAGAAAATTTTACAAAACCCTTATATTTGACAAAACAAAAAATATGGAAGCATTGGTGATAGGGCAATTAAACTCTTCAAGAGCAAGCAGTCACACAAAGCATTGGCTGTTGGCTCTGAATACTGGACATCACCGAAAACTCAGGTCCTTACTGAAGATCCGGAACCAAAGTGGTTTCTGATCATGCGATCATTTTGCCAGAAAGACAAAAAAAAAAAATTCCACAAAACCCTTATATTTGACAAAACAAAAACTATGGAAGTATCGGGGATAGGTCAAAACACTGAGCACCAGCAGACGCACAAAGCATTGGCTGCTGTCCCTCAACATTGGACATCTCCGAAAACGCAGGTACTTACTGAAGATCCGGAACCAATCAAAGTGGTTTCTGATCATGCAACCATTTTGCCAGAAAAATGAAAAAAAAAAAAAAAAAAACTAAAAACGCTGAGCACCAGCAGCCACACAAAGCATTGGCTGGTGGTCCTCAACATTGGACATCGCTGTATGCTCTGGTCCTTACTGAAGATGGGGATTTAAAGTTCCCGATCAAGTGATGACTTGGTCAACAATTTACACCTTACAGTTCTGCTTCAAAAAATACTGAAAAATGACTGTCAAGTTCCTCAGGGGGACAGAGCTGAAATAGAATATGAAAAACATGGACTGACACTTTGTTTTGCAAAGCAGCCTGTGTTCCTTCCCATAATTCTCAGTTCCAGTGATGGCCAACGATCCATCAAAGCAGCAGATCTTTACATGGAAATCTTTGGAATCCAGCAACGTGCTAGCCCGGAATGTTCCAAGCGCAGGGAACTGTCAATAACATAGAAGCGATTTGACCAGCTGACATGCCCTATCCGACTTTGAACCCCAACTGAGGTAATGGGCAGCCAAGGACCCAATATCTGGGAACGGGTGGGAGTGATGGGGACAGCTGGATGTATATAAGCAGCTCCTTGGCATTCCCACCCATACCGTCACATACATTCTCTGGGCGACAAGGTCGCAGCCGGGGTCGGGAATAATTAAGTGGAGAGGAAGGGATAGGTTTTCAGTTATCATATGAACAAACAGCTGGAGGGGTGTGAAAAGGGCAAAAAACGACCACTGAACCAACCAATGAAAAAACGATTTAAAGGGGCACTTTTGTTATTTCATTTGCATACGGTTTATACAAGATTGGGCTCGCAAATTCTAATCTAAAGAGTGTCATGTACAAGGAGCATGGCCAACGTGTTACAGGAGCTTCAGGACATTTTTTTTTAAATACCTTATTTCAGGTACTTATATAGCCATCAATTTACACAGCACTTTACATATATATTGTACATTCACATCAGTCCCTAACCCTCAAGGAGCGTACAATCTAAGGTCCCTAACTTACATTCATACATACTACTAGGGCCAATTTAGACAGGATCCAATTAAACTACCAGCAAGTCTTTGGAGTGTGTGAGGAAACCGGAGTACCCGGAGGAAACCCACGCAGACACAGTGAGAACATGCAAACTCCAGGCAGGTGGTGCCGTGGTTGGGATTTTAACCAACGACCTCCGTACTGCCAGGCAGAAGTGCTAACCATTTAGCCACTGTGCTGTCCACACCTTAACCACTTCAATACCGGGAACTTTCACCCCCTTCCTGCCCAGGACAAATTTTCAGCTTTCAGTGCTATCACACTTTGAATGACAATTGTGCGGTTGCAACACTGTACCTATATGAATTTAGACAGATTTTATTTTGGTAATTATTCTGGGATTTTTATTTTTTTTTCGCTATATAAATGAAAAAGTTTTTTTGCAAATAAAAAAAAAAAAGTTTTTCTTTCTTCTTTTTTTCATAAATATTGTCCAAAATGTATTCAGCTATCTTTTTAGTTAAAATATAAAAAAAAAAAAAAAAAAAAATTAGTTTATAAACAAAAATAAAAAAAAAGTTTTCTTCACTTTTTTTATATTGTTTTTTTTTTTCTTTAACATACTGTCACCCTAGCAGTACAGTATCATAGTGACACTGTACTAGTGGGGGGTGATGAAGATTTTTTTTTTTTTTTTTTATTTTACACTGTTTGCTATTACACCCAATAGAGGCTGTAAAAGCAATCATTTCTCCTTATACTGAGCCATTGAGAAATACTGTTGTGATTGGTCACAGCTTGTCACATGGTACAAGGCTGTTGTGAATAGCCCTGTACCATGTGATCTCTGTGATCATTCACAGATTTCACACGTAGTAAGCAATGATGTCAGAAGTGACATCTTGTTTACTACTGTTCCTGTGATCACTGATTGGCCAATCAGTGATCACATGAATCGGGACCTCACACAGAGGTCCTGCAACCAAACATAATACAAGCATTTTTTACCTGCAAAAAAAAAAAAAAACGTGCATTTATTATTTTTGATCAAAAGGCGAATTATCTTTTAAAAAGGGAATCTAACCTTCAATGGAATACAGAATCCTCCTAGCTAAACTTATTGAGACACAGATTTTAGGTGGAATGCTCAGCCAAGATGCACTACTGTACCCGGTCATGCTTGTAGCAGGACGTCCTCATGCACACGGGAACATTTTTACAGCGGCTGTTTTTGCTTTTGACGGTTTTTTCTACAGCCAGTAAACCCCCCTGCAGCATGTCATCCTATTAGTCCATACACACACTAGCATAACGTTTTTTACTGGAATCAACGTTTTGTGGGCAGGGGTGTTTTTTTGGCTGGAAAATGGAAAAAAAAAAAAAAAAAAAAAACTCAGAACTAGTGGGTTTCCTCAGAGGATTTTTTTTTTGCTGTAAAAACGCTCTAATGCTGAAAAAAAAACGCGCAGAAAAAAAGGTGGTAAATCGTGGGAAAAAAAACCAGCGTTTTTGGACTTTTTGACCAAAAAAAAAAAAAAATTTTTTTCTGGTCAAACAAAAAAGATAAAAAAATAAAAACTAGAAAACGCTAATACAAAAATGCTAAAAACCTCACGTTTTAACGTGACTTTACACAATTACCAGCGTTTTTAAAATGCATAAGGCATATTTCATTTAAAAGTAGGACTAAAAATGGCAGTAATTTTTTGTTATTTCTTTAGGTTTTGGATACAGAGGAGATGGATTAGAACAGGTTTTTACTACGGCTTCGTGTCTGAGATTCATCCTCTAATGGTCCGGTTTACTGTTATCAAACAGAAGTGAAGGTAAAAGAAACCCCACGTTCGGGTGTCCTCCAAAAAAGAAAATAGAGGGGAAATTTTCCAATGGGGGCACTACTTTCTAGTGACCCAGGGATCCCCAAGGATTTAATTTCCTCTCACTTCTGGTTTTGGATACGGACAGGAAGTGAAGGTAAATCTCCCCAAGGTAACAGATGGCAAAAAAATAAATAAATAAACTAACCCTCCCTTACTCAAAATGTAAAGAAAGTTTTGCCTATAGTTCTGCTTTAATAAATATCAATGATAATAATTTATAGTTCACTCATTAAGAAGAATAAATAATACATTGTATTATAAGGAATATAGGTTTTTATTATTGCCATGAATTATCAAACAATTATCAACAATTCATATTTTAGAGTTAGTTTAAAATAATAATAGTTATTGATATTTAAATTATGCTATATTTTTGTGGGGATATTATTATAATATACTCCACGACCGCATCCTCCCCCTGTCCTGCCCCGACTTGGCTATGACTGCCTACAACAACGCGCTGTCAGCAGCCCTTGACTCACTAGCGCCTTTAACCACACGCAACATCAGACTCCGACCGCTCCAGCCCTGGCAGACTGATCACACCAAAACCCTCAAACGACACAGTCGTGCCCTGGAGCGACTATGGCGCAAAACAAAATCCCAACAAGCTTTCACCTGCTACAAATCTGCCTTCCGCACCTACACCTCCTCCCTCCACGCAGCCAAACAAGCCTACTTCCTGACCCTCATCAAGGCCCTCTCCTCCAATCCTCGCCGACTCTTCTCCACCTTCAACTCTCTACTCTCTCCACCCCCACCTCCACCCAGCACCTCACTCACCGCCCTTGAGATTGCCAATCACTTCAAAAACAAGATTGACACAATTCGCAAGGACATTGCCGCAACTCACACGCCCTCTCAACCCGTCCCCTCTCACACAGCTACCCCCTCATCCCCCCCCCCCCCCCCCCGACATTACCCGCAGGGACTTCGTCACTGCTCAAACTCCCTCCGACCCCATTCCCCCTCACTCGGCTACCCCCTCATCACCCCCTCTCCCACGGCCCCACCACTGCTCTGACCTCCACTCCCACCCCACCCTACATTCCTCATACTGAAGCTCCCCCAACACTCCACACCTTTGACCTTACTACCATTGAGGAAGTCTCCAAGATCCTCTCTGATGCCCGCCTCACCACCTGCCCCCTCGACCCTATCCCCTCACAATTCCTACGACCTCCCTCCCCCTCCATCCTACGCTCCCTCACCCACATCTTTAATCTCTCCCTCTCCTCCGGCACTTTCCCTTCCCCACTGAAGCATGCACACATCACCCCCATACTTAAAAAGCCCTCCCTGGACCCCAATGACCCGAACAACCTCAGACCCATCTCCCTGCTCCCACTTACATCTAAACTCCTCGAGCGTCTCGTCTACACCCGCCTATGCTCTCACCTCAACGACAACAACCTCCTCGATCCCCTACAGTCTGGCTTCCGCCCCCTACACTCCACCGAACACCGCCTTACTCAAACTCTCCAACGACCTTCTAACCGCCAAAGCTAATGGCCACTATTCAGTGCTCCTACTCCTTGACCTCTCTGCGGCCTTCGACACAGTTGACCACCCCCTCCTCCTCAAAATACTACACTCCCTCGGCCTCAGAGATTCTGCTCTCTCCTGGCTCTCATCCTACCTGTCACAACGCTCTTTCAGCGTTACCTATAATGCTACCACCTCCCCCCCTCACTCCCCCTCTCTGTTGGGGTCCCTCAAGGCTCTGTCCTTGGGCCCCTTCTCTTCTCCATCTACACCTCCTCCCTTGGCCAACTCATACACTCTCACGGCTTCAACTACCACCTCTATGCCGACGACACACAAATCTATCTCTCAACCCCCCACCTCACCCCTTCGGTCTCTGCCCAAATCACACACCTACTGAGCGACATATCAGATTGGATGTCGCTCCACTTCCTTAAACTGAATCTCTCCAAAACCGAGCTCCTTGTCTTCTTCCCCCCAGCCCGAACCCCACCCCCCATTGACTTCTACATCACATCCAACAACGTCAATATCAAACCCGCTCTGCAGGCCAGAGTACTTGGTGTCATTCTGGACTCCAACCTATCCTTCCAGCCCCAAGTCCAATCTTTAACAAACTCGTGCAGACTCCACCTCCGCAACATCGCCAAAATCCGCACGTTCCTAACCCCAGAAACCACTAAACAGCTCATCCACTCCCTCATCATATCACGACTCGACTACTACTGCAACTCCCTCCTCACTGGCCTGCCTCGCCGCTGGCTATCCCCGCTTCAGTTGATCCTGAATACGGCTGCCAGACTCATTCACCTTTCCAACCGCTCCATTTCCGCCACCCCCCTCTGCCAATCCCTCCACTGGCTTCCGATTGCGCAACGGATCAAATTTAAAATCCTAACACTGACGTACAAAGCTGTCCACCATACTGCCCCGAACTACATCACTGACCTAATATCCAAGTACCCGCCCAACACGCACACTCCGCTCCTCACAAGACCTCCTTCTCTCTAGTTCCCTGGTCTCCTCCTCCCATGCCCGCCTCCAGGACTTCTCCAGGGTGTCACCCATCCTCTGGAACTCCCTGCCCCAACCCATCAGATTATCACCTACTCTCCTCTCCTTTAGGCGCACCCTGAAAACCCATCTCTTCAGGGAAGCCTACCTCACCCCTTGCTAACTTGCTGACCTCCTCCACTCTTCCTACCACTCCATCCCCCACAGCTATCTCCTCCTGTACCACTATCCCATCCCTTCTAGATTGTAAGCTCGAAAGAGCAGGGCCCTCGATCCCCTCATGTTTTGCATTGTATTGGTATTGTTCTGTCACATGTTCTGTCCCCCTTTGTAATGTACAGCGCTGAGTGAACTATTGGCGCTTTATAAATACTGTATAATAATAATAATAATAATAATAATTAATATGAACAAACAATTGTAAATGATAATATTCTGAATTATTTCGAATTCCTGTGAAAACCATTTGAATATTTTTGGAAAGTTAGATAAATAAATCAATTGTACTGTTAAAGTTATTGTATCATTTGTTAAATTGATTTTTTTATGTTTAAATTCAGGTTTTTGTTCTGTTTTTTTTTTTTAATTTCTTAACTTATGAAAACAATTTTATTATTGTACTACTAGTATTATTATTTACTACTTTTTATTTTATTTACTACTACTATTTTTATATAAGTTCTAAAAAAATTTTTTACTATAAGATAATGTTAATATCAGGGTCCTCATCCTCTTCCTCCAACATTGTTAAAAATTTTAGAATGCTTAATATCGTTTATTTAAAAAGAAGAACGCTAGAATAATAAAAAATATATATATTAAATGATTGCTATGCAGAATAATCCATATATTTACTTAATGCACCAATTTCAAAAGCCAGCAAACATCCCTTTGTGGTGTTAGAAGCTTTCCAGCCAATTCCATTGTTTGCATGGACTACGTTTCCATGCTGATTTGCATGCAGCTTCCGGAAGATCGCACAACAAAACGCAAGTGTTAAGCCACATGATATTCTTAGCAAAACCCTGCAGTCATGTCAAGAAACCTGATCAAGACTTCCTGCTTGGGGGGGGGGGGGGGGGGGGGGGGAGGGGGGGGGAATTTAGAACAAACCTAATCTTTTCAAAAAAGATTTGGCTTTAGGAACTCAAAAATCCAGAGACCGACCTGACTTTGTTCTGCAGCACAGCTTGGTCATCTCCTCACCCCCGGTCTGTGACTGGCCAGTGAAGGAGCAGCAGCAGACTTAAAAAGTCATCACTCTGCTCTCCCTCCTAGCAACATCTTTATGAACATTATATTCTTGCTATTCATTTCTGAACTCCGATGCCTTCCAGACAGCACAGCCTGCTCAGTGACCTGAAACTTCTCTGCTTCTGAAATTACACACCTTGGTCATCACCCCCCCCTTCCCCCAAGCCTGTGATTGGTCAGGGAAAGAGCAGCATCACTTCCCACTCTGTCCAGAATCTGAATATTTCGCATGTGCACGTCAATGACACACATTGGTTTCCCCCCCCCCCCCCCCGTACTGCCCTTCCCTTTCCCAGTTCAAGTGCTGCTTTACAAGGAGGGGGGCAAGAGAATAAAGCTGAAATCAGGTATTTATTTTAGCTTCATTTATAAAAACACGTTTATTTTTTCCCCTTTAACTGCTGGGGCAATTTTTTAAAATTTTTGCACATGCTAAAGGCGAGGCCGCGGAGAATAAAAAAGGAAAGGCGAGGCCGCGGAGAATAAAAAAGGAAAGGCGAGGCCCGCGGAGAATAAAAAGGAAAGGCGAGGCCGCGGAGAATAAAAAAAAAGGAAAGGCGAGGCCGCGGAGAATAAAAAGGAAAGGCGAGGCCCGCGGAGAATAAAAAGGAAAGGCGAGGCCGCGGAGAATAAAAAGGAAAGGCGAGGCCGCGGAGAATAAAAAGGAAAGGCGAGGCCGCGGAGAATAAAAAGGAAAGGCGAGGCCGCGGAGAATAAAAAGGAAAGGCGAGGCCGCGGAGAATAAAAAGGAAAGGCGAGGCCGCGGAGAATAAAAAGGAAAGGCGAGGCCCAGGAGAATAAAAAGGAAAGGCGAGGCCCAGGAGAATAAAAAGGAAAGGCGAGGCCCAGGAGAATAAAAAGGAAAGGCGAGGCCGCGGAGAATAAAAAGGAAAGGCGAGGCCGCGGAGAATAAAAAGGAAAGGCGAGGCCGCGGAGAATAAAAAGGAAAGGCGAGGCCCAGGAGAATAAAAAGGAAAGGCGAGGCCCAGGAGAATAAAAAGGAAAGGCGAGGCCCAGGAGAATAAAAAGGAAAGGCGAGGCCCAGGAGAATAAAAAGGAAAGGCGAGGCCCAGGAGAATAAAAAGGAAAGGCGAGGCCCAGGAGAATAAAAAGGAAAGGCGAGGCCCAGGAGAATAAAAAGGAAAGGCGAGGCCCAGGAGAATAAAAAGGAAAGGCGAGGCCCAGGAGAATAAAAAGGAAAGGCGAGGCCCAGGAGAATAAAAAGGAAAGGCGAGGCCCAGGAGAATAAAAAGGAAAGGCGAGGCCCAGGAGAATAAAAAGGAAAGGCGAGGCCCAGGAGAATAAAAGGAAAGGCGAGGCCCAGGAGAATAAAAGGAAAGGCGAGGCCCAGGAGAATAAAAGGAAAGGCGAGGCCCAGGAGAATAAAAGGAAAGGCGAGGCCCAGGAGAATAAAAGGAAAGGCGAGGCCCAGGAGAATAAAAGGAAAGGCGAGGCCCAGGAGAATAAAAGGAAAGGCGAGGCCCAGGAGAATAAAAGGAAAGGCGAGGCCCAGGAGAATAAAAGGAAAGGCGAGGCCCAGGAGAATAAAAGGAAAGGCGAGGCCCAGGAGAATAAAAGGAAAGGCGAGGCCCAGGAGAATAAAAGGAAAGGCGAGGCCCAGGAGAATAAAGCTAGTTGGAAGCAGGGCTGTGGTTAAGGGGGCACCACCAGTCATCCTGTATGGGGCCCGGGACAGCAGGGGGTCCCAGAAAGCTGGGTGAATTGGATGTGGGCAGGGAAGGTGATCGGCACAGTGGGGGGGCAATTACTGGAACCGATCCCCTGTATGGCTCTCTGCAGCATATGAAAGCTGGATTCTTCTTCTCTTCCTTATGCTGATTTTCAGCTGCTGAAGAGAGGACCATACAGGGGATCGGTTCCAGTAATAGCCCCCCGCCCCGCCCACATGATCACCCTTCCATGTACACGTCCGATTCTCCCAGGCACCCACCCCCACAGTGCCGACTTCCCTCCTCTCCTTACTGCCAGCAGCTGCAAGCACACAATAGATCCCACAGGATGGAGAGTGGGGGAAAGGAAGGGTTAGATAAATATGATCGGTACTGATTACTCACTATGTTCATTCATAATGGAAGCATAGTAAATTTTTTTTTTTTTTTTTTTTTTTTTTTTTTTTTTTAAAGGGGGCCTCGTCAGATTGGCTGTATAAGGCCCCGTGGTTCCTAAGAGCAGCCCTGGTTGGAAGGAGAGCCCCATAAAAAGGTGGTCATCGGAAACCCTGGAAACCCGGTAGATTTAACCATTTGTGAACCAAGCCTTGGTAGACCAGTTACAAATCCATGGTTGCATTTAATGGTGTCCTCAACGTAAAAGGGAGCGGCTCCTTTGGAGGGCAGAGCCCAATCTGAAAGGTCCAGTGTGGTCAGTACAGTGCCATGGAATAGGTCAGCACTATTGGATACAAACCATGTGTGCAGCCTTGGTGGTCGCTGCCAGCTTCATATCCCTCCCCCTTTCCCCGATAAGGTTCTCCCCCGGCTGGCTGTGTGATCAGAACACGGCATTCTTTCACAGAATGTAAAACCTGGATACAATGCAACAACCCGCATCCCCTCCGTGCCAAGTCCTAACCCCCCGCGCTCCGGCGTCCAATGTCAACAAGGGTCGGCCATAAAGCAGCGCTGTCCCGGGCTCGGAGCAGGCCCGCCGTATAGAAGGAACGTCATTCCAGCTGTGGCAGGGGAGAAGTTAAATGCTGCAAAAACAAAAGCTTTAATATTGACATGGGAATAATAATCCTCCGAGGCCTGGGAGAAAAGTCAACTGTGCGACAAACTGAAATAAACAGCTACGGCCGCCATCTTCTCTATTGATTTAAAGGCTCCTCTCCTGGACTGAAATGCTTGCTCCAATTTCATCACACACTGTAAGCTGCTCACAGTGTGCAGTAGAAGCTGCAGCAAGTCAGATAGAGCTCCGCCTCATTTCCTGACAGGAGGACGTCCAGCATCATCCAAGTCTTTCATACACAGACAACCGACTGTCCCTGGTCCTTCCCCTTTCATTCATTGAAATTCAGTTCCTTCAAATCACGGAGGCCCAGCATCACACGTGGGTGTTATCTAGACGATCTACACGCAAAACACACCCGCTCCTCCAGACTGACACCCACCCCATCTCCATAATTTGCATAACTCCTACCAAAGGCAGCCACACATTATGCAATTTTCTTTCCTTCAATCACTGCTTGAAGCTGGCCATAGATGGATAGAATTTCAAACGTACAAAATCTAGAAAAAATTAGTAAGAAAATTCTCGTTTGGCGTTCGAAGGAAAGAAAAAAATTTTCCATCCTGCTCCTTCAGATTTTCCCATCACTGCGGTCAAAAACGAACGGCAATTTGACCCCACTAATGATCAGAAAACTAAAAACACATGTTCCTGGATCCTTCCGTTCCTAAGAGCTTTCGTTCAAAAATTCCACCTATCTATGGCCAGCTTTTACCACCAAGATTCTTCCCATACCTGTGACACCGGGGTGAGGGTGAAATGCTGGTTTACAAATTTCATACTAGCACTTGGTAACATTGTCACCTGTTTAACCCCTCACCCCTCCAGAGGATTTCTCCCCCTTCTTGACCAGGCCAATTTTGGCGTTACGGGCACTGCGTTACTTTGACAATTGTGCGGTCATGCAACGCTGCACCCAGATGAAATTGGCGTCCCGTCCCCCCCCCCCCCCCGAATAATTGAGCTTTCTTGCGGTGGTATTTGATCAACTGTATTTTTTTGTGGAAAAAAAAAAAAAAAAAAAAAAGCACCACAACAACACACATTTGAGAAAAAGCTATAACTGACTTTTTGCTATTAAACATGTCCAGTTAAAAAAAAAAAAAAAAAAAAAATTAAAAAAAAAATCAAATTTAGGCCATAATGTATTCTGCTCCATGTCTTTGCTAAAAAAATAAATAAAAATCAATACGTGTAAATTAATTGGTTTACGTAAAAGTTATAGTGTCTACAAATGGCGGTATAGATACTGGGATCTTTACTTTTTTCCGACTAGTAAAGGCGGCGATCAGCAACTTATAGGAGGGACTGCGGCGGACATTCTGACACTGGGGGGGGGGGACTGACTTGGTGTCACTGACATCCCCAGTGATACCATAACAGTGCTCAGTGCTGGGAGAAAAAAAAAAAACAAAAAACAACAAACACTGAACCAATGGCACTGGGCAGGAAGGGGTTAATGTGAGGGTGCAATCAAAGGGTTAACTGTGTGCTGGGAGTGTTTTACTAGGAGTGGTGTCTGTGTGCTTCACTGTAAACACACTGCTCTGCGTGGCTGTGCTGTGCAGTGTGTCCGAGCTGACAGGGAGGGGGACTGTTCGTAAACAAAATAGTCCTCCACGTTGGAGATTCTCTGGAATCAACGGCCAAGACGCAACCGTGACCCGGAAATGCAAAATCACACACACATATTTTATATATATATATATATATATATATATATATATATTATAACAACACTAATAAAAAAAATTATTATATATATTTATTTTTATTAGTGTTATTATAATAAATAGAATCTAGATATATTTTTTTTAAAATAGTGTTATATATAATTTTTTTAAATAAAATATATTTTATATTATATTTTTTTAATTTATGATATAGATATAGATTATATATTATTATATATATAATATATATTATTATATATATATATATATATTATTATATATATAATATATATTATTATTATATATATAATATATTATTATATATATAATATATATTATTATATATATATATATATATTATTATTATATATATATATATATATATATATATATATATATATATATATATATATATATATATATATATATATATATATATATATATATATATATATATATATATAATATATTATTATATATATATATATAAAAAATTTATTGATAACCACCACAAACCAGAAGGAAACAAAACCAGCGCTCAGACATAGATGGTATTTCCCCCTTCAGCGGATCTCTCGTGGCGCGGCTCTCCAGGCCGGGAAAACAGCTATTTATGTTAATTACCAGATACGCGAGGAGGAGAACAAGACAAGTCATGTCCACAACCTATAATCACCTAATTCTGAGCTTTTAATTATACTGTGGAGAGCTTAGAAGCAGCTACAGGACGACGTCTGTGCAAATCCCGAGAGATGTGCGGCGCAGTGTCTGTCCTAGAACTGAAGACAAAACCCATTCAGGCCCCATTCACACTACATGATTTCGGAATCGCGCATTTTTTTGAATCTCGGCGACTCTGCCTGCGATTCCGAATCGTGGCATGTCACGCAATGTGTGTTTGGGTGCCGTTATTCTTATTGGCGCCCCAAACCCAGTGCGATCTTGCTGCGACTGTAGCATGGCATTTTTAAAAATCTAGCTAAACTGGTCATGGGCAGCACAGTGGCTAAATGGTTAGCACTTCTGCTTGGCAGTACTGGGGTCGCCAGTTCAAATCCCAACCACGGCACCACCTGCCTGGAGGTTGCATGTTCTCCCTGTGCCTGCGTGGGTTTCCTCCAGATACTCCGGTTTCCTCCCACACTCCAAAGACATGCTGGTAGGTGAATTATCTCCTGTCTAAATTGTCCCTAGTATGTATATGAAATGTGAGTTAGGGACCTTAGATTGTACACCCCTTGAGGGTTAGGGACTGATGTGAATGTACAATATATATGTAAAGTGCTGCGTAAATTGACGGCGACATAGAAGTACCTGAAATAAATAAGTCCCATAAAGCAGCAGGAGCTTCTTATGGGAAACAAGCGCACACAGGGCACGCGGGGACAGGTGGAATTGTGGGAAAATCTTGCAAAAAAAAAAAAAAAAATCGAGAACGGGAACACTCGTTCCTAGCAGAACTTGGGCAAGTCCTCGGTCACACAGATACGACTTTGAAATGTTGAAAATGTCAAAGTCAGACGTCATTGCGACTTGCAAGACACAGATTTCTATTTCGCACCTGAAGTAGTGCATGCGCAACTTTTCAAAATAGGTGCGACTCTGACCAAGTCAGAATCGCACCGATATGACCGCTTTGATTGTGGACAGTAGGGTGCAACTTGCCATGCGATTTGAAACTCACAGGGCAAGTTGCACCGGGTACGATCAAGCACTTAATGGTGACGCAAGAGATTCAGATTGTCTAAAGAGAAATTCAAGAGGCATGAAAAATCGACCAACTGCTAATACAGTCCAGAGAGCGATGGAACTGGGATAAAATCAGCCTTATTGGTGGTTTAGGTCATCCAACCGGATTCTAGAGAGCACCCTCACATGGCTGGAGGGTGGGTTGGATGAAACCTGTGTCATAGAAACCTCACCTTTAGAAGTTTGAACAGAAATGTATATTTGGAGTCCATTCCCCTGAAAACGCCTCGTTATATCTGACATTTCTGCCCAACTGACAGTTTACTCCAAGAGAGATGACCTCTTTGGCATATCCAGGATCTGATGTTCTGATGAACGATCCCCATAGTAAGGACGACTTTTTTTTTTTTTTTTTTTTTTAATAACAAGCCTTCGTCATAACACTAGTGCAGGTGATACATGGAGCCAATCGAGCTCGAACACAAACCAGAAAAAAGAACGTTAAAAAACCCCCCAAAAAAAAAAAAACACAGATTCTGGTTTATTGAAGCCGACAAATCGCTTTAACAGTCCTTGCCCCTGGGACCTCCCACTAACGCATTGCACCCAAAATTGCCTTTTTTGGGTGAACCGCGTTAGCAGGGGGGGTTTTGGGGGGTTTCAGAGATGGTCAGCTTAACACAAAAAAACAAAAAACACGAAAAAAAAAAAAAAAAATACAAAAGAAAAAAAAAAAACCAACAAAAAAAAAAAAAAAGCACAACCCCCCCCCCCCCCCCCCCCAAAAAAAAAAAAAAAAAACCTCGAACACCCCCCACCGCTACACAAAAGGTGTAAATGCAGCCTGATAAAGACCCCCGACTTCTCCTCTGCCTTCCATCAAAGCTAATGGAGTGAATTATTAGCGTCTCCCCTGAGCACAGCAACCAAAAACCAAGCAACGTATTGCGCTTCTCGGTGTCCATTCTAGCCGGGGAAGATCAACAAAAGGACATATGCGGATCTCCCTCCGTTCTACCTAGTGACACCAGTCACAGGGGTCCTGGGCCCCCACAGATGGGCCAGCAGAGCCCGAGAAACATGGTAGGGGCGCTTGCTGGTGGATCTACACTACCTACTCAAGGCGGTGTGTATGTGCAGGAGTTACATATAGTGGTGCACCGAAATGAAAAATTCTGGTACTGAACGAAAAAAAAATTCAGGATGCAGTTGGCCAAAATGAAATGGACAGTTTTTTTAAAATGTATAATTTTAAAAACGCTTTTTTTGGAAAAAAAAAAACCCACACACCATATATACCCCAAATTTTTTGTAAAATATGACAGAGGTTACTAACAGATACCAAAGATGTCACGCTTTAAAATTGAGCATACTTGTGGAATGGCATCAAACTACGTTACTTAAAATCTCCATGGGTGACACTTCAAAAATTTCTCCAGGTTACCAGTTTAAAGTTACAGAGGAGGCCAAAGCTAGAATTATTGCCATTACTCTGACGTTTGCGGCGATACTGCACATGTGTAAACCATTTACTTATGCGGGCGTGGCCTACATATTCACCACTGCTCGTGAGCACGGGGGGATGGGGGCACTTACATTTTTTTTTTTTTACTTTTTTTTTTTAAATCACTTTTATTCCTATCTCAAGGAATGCAAACCTTGTGATAGAAATAAGCAGTGACAGGTTCTCTTTATGGAGAGATCTTGAGTCAATAAGACCCTACATCTCTCTTCTACAATGTAAAGTATTAGATAAAAAATTAAATAAATAAAACGCATTGATCTAATGCAGAAAATTTTTATTTTTTTTTTTAAATGGTCTCGTTTACATGGCGCCGGAACCCGACGTGATGATGCCGCTCCAGTCCTCCAAGGGCATAGAGGTGAGTGGAGGCCATCTTTTCGTCACCGATCTCTATGCCCAGCTGCCAGGATCATTGGATGGGTTTTCAGGTATCCCTGAGAACCATCAGAAGGCGGCAGCAGGCAGGGCTATTTTCAGCACCTGCATCAGTGCCTATTTTCACATCGGCCAATTGAAGAGAGGGGTATTAACAGCCGTTGAAATTTCGGTGCATCCCTAGTTACATCATCAATGGTCAAAGCGGACTGCCATGGGACCAGGAAGAACTGGCAGCCGAGATGGTGGCGGCAGGAGGCGTAGCGGTGACAGGTGGCTGGCTGACTCCCGATCATGTGATCACTGTTCATGTGATCGGTACCTGTCCTACCGGATCCAGGTTATAAATTACAGGGATCTGTTGGTGACTGCGCAGTCACAGTGCTGGGGGCACCAAGCCAGCACACTCCCAACACAACAGAGTGGTGCCGGCATACAGGTGACAGCTTAGCGTTCAATCCCACCGCCACGTCACCAATATAGTTGTGTTCAAAATAATAGTGTGTTGAAAAAAGTGAATAAAAGCTGAAAATCCTTCTTTTATTTCCATCCACACAAATGCATTGGGAACACGACACATTCTATTCCAAATCACAACATGAAGAAAATACATCAAATTTGTGTTGTTCCTCTAAAAAAAAAAATGGAAGAAAAAAGTGATTAGACTGTTCAAAAAAAAAAAAAAAAAGAAAAAAAAAAAATCGCAGTGTTTGTATTCTTCTTTACAAAACTCAACATTCACTATATAAACTGAGAAATGTTTGAAGATTTTGCTTTCCTTTGAATGACTTCATGAATATTTGGTTGTAGTCGCACTGTTTCTGAGAACTGCTGTACATCTGTGTTGCATGGAGTCACCCAACTTCTGGCCCTGTGATAGGTATTCCAGCCCAGGATGATTGGACCACATTCCACAGTTCTTCTCTATTTCTTGGTTTTGCCTCAGAAACGGCATTTTTGATGTCACCCCACAAGTTTTTCTATTGGATGAAGATCCGGGGATTGGCTGGCCACTCCATAACGTCAATCTTGTTGGTCTGGAACCAAGATGTTGTACGTTTACTGGTGTGTTTGGGGTCGTTGTCTTGTTGGAACACCCATTTCAAGGGCATTTCCTCTTCAGCATAAGGCAGCATGACCTCTTCAAGTATTCTGATGTATTCAAACTGGCCCCATGATCCCTGGTATGCGATAAATAGGCCCAATACCGTAGTATGAGAAACATCCCCATATCATGATGCTTGCACCACCATGCTTCACTGTCTTCACAGTGTACTGTGGGCTTGAATTCAGTGTTTGGGGTCGTCTGACAAACTGTCTCCGCCCACTAGACCCAAAAAGAACAATCTTACTTCCATCAGTCCAAAAATGTTGCGCCATTCTCTTTAGGCCAGGTCAATGTGCTCTTTGGGCAGATTGTAACCTCTTCAGCACACGTCTTTTTTCCAACAGTGGGACTTTGCGGGGACTTCTTGCAGATAGTGGCTTCACAATCGGCGTTTCTAATTGTAACAGTCCTCACAGGGAACGTCACACCTTTCATCTTCCTGGAGCTGATTGTTGGCTGAGTCCGAGCCATTTTGGCTATTCTTCTACCCATTCCAATGGTAGTTTTTCGCTTTCTTCCACGTCTTTCAGGTTTTGGTTGCCATTTTAAAGCATTTGCCATCATTTTAGCTGAGCAGCCGATCATTTTCTGCACTTCTTTATATGTTTTCCCCTCTCAATCAACTTTTTAATCAAGGTACGCTGTTCTTCTGAACAATGTCTGGAACGACCCATTTTCCTCAAAATTTCAGAGAGAAATACACTGTAACCAGCATGTCCTAACATTTGCTGCCTGTCTTCCTTCCTTAAATAAGGGAATAATTGCCAACCTGTTTATCAAAGAATGAATGACCGGGGGGGGGGGATTCTTAATAGAACTCCACACTGCTATTATTTTGAACATGCCCCTCAATGAGTGATTCAATGACACAGAATCAGCAGCATGCATGTCATGACTGTTGGGTCTGTTGGGATTTCTATGACTCTACTACACCTGCTAGGAAATTATTTGCCATGTAGAAATATCATTTCTACCAAAAACAGTGATTGATCCGGTTAGTGATGTTGACTGCTATTATTTTGAAAACAACTGTATGTGTATACAGCCAGCAGAAGGGGTTAAATGTATAGTTTCGCCTGGACGTGAAGAAATGTTCGATATGTGAAGAGATCCACAGACCTTGTCCTTGTATAGATTGGATTTAGACTTGTTTGCTCAATTACACAGTAAAGTCCAATCGAACTTCCAGTTACATTCGCTAAATACATTCCCGGGGCATGGAAAACAAAAAAGGTGGGCAAAGTCCCACAGACTGTTTTGAGACCATCCTCATCCGAAGTTTTGCACTTGGCGGGGGGGGCGGGGGGAACAGCGGGGCCACCCAGCACAGGTCTAACACTGCCCTGCCAAGTCAGACCGATAATGCTGCTGCCAAGGAGGCATGTCAGACCTATGCAGAGAGACCACTGCTTTCATACAAAGAGGAAGGGTCTTTTTTACGAGAGGCTGGCAGTGACTGGCTTTTCTACTCCAGCTGCTTTGTACAGAAAATGAAACTGTAAGAGTGGGACCAAGTTTTGGCGGGTACATATTAATGGATGTGAATGGCTGCCAACGTACCTAAGCTGACGACCGCTGCCGTAACGGACCTTGGCTTGGTGGTGGCAAAATTTACCTAAAACAACAATTTTCAGCACAATTTACCCCGTTTTACCCACTATGTCCTGGACGGGAAAGGGCTGCAGCAACAATAAAGATACAATTTTTTTTCTCTGCTGCGATTTCCAACAAAACTTAAAAGTGATCCAAGGGGCTATACAGCCGCTGCATCAAATTTATGGTGACGGAAAATGGGGTCCCCCAGCCAAAACCACTGCCTCTACCACGCTCGCCTGAGCAATCAAAGAGCTCATTAGCACGGCGAAGAACTAGGAGGGGAGGAAAGTATATCTGTACCCGCCTCCCCTCCGTGATGTCATCCCTCATGGTTTCCGATTTTCTTATATTCACGTCCCGTGCAGTTTGTCGTTTACAAGCCAAATACCAGCTTTCTACAGCATCGGACTAGGTGTGATCTGATACAGTATGTGGAAATTTTTCCCAATTTTAATAGCATACAGCAACAGCCCCTGAAGAAGGAAGAGAGTCTTTTTCCCGAAAACGCATTGGCTTGATGTCCTCGTTACGCTCAATAAATGACTCAAACTTCCATCAAAAGTGCATTCTTCTGCACATCGGCGCTCCTTTTTATATTACTCCAAGTCTACATGCGGAAGGAAATTACCGCAGGGCCGTAAATAGAAAGGCAGCAAGCCCCAAACCTAAGAGGGTTTGCTGCCAAAATTCACCATTGGGTACAAAAGGGGGGGTGACTGGGGGACCATCCTCCATACCCACCTACAACCAGTGACTGGTCCATTCAGTTCAGTCTTCAGTCACAAAAAATGGATGTGATTTGACTGCATAACTGTCACATTGATAACGAAGATGCAAACTTTTGGGAGTTTACATTGCTGCTCTAAATAGCATGAAAAATTGCATCAAAATAGTACAGGAATCTTTTTTTTTTTTTTTATTTAAGCTGAATAGATATGAACAGCTTCCACCTGATAATACTATAGTCAGCGACTTGCCATACAAACTTTATGATAACCAATACAAATTCATGAAAAGTTCAACTCATGCTGTGAAATGGGAACATTAATAATGACTGCCTGCCTTAAAAACTCAACAATGGGAAACTTAAAAATGTAAAATTACAAGGAAAAAAAAAATAACGAAAATTTTATACTTAATCTATATATTATATAGATATAAAAATTAATTATTAATACACACACACACATACAACACTACAACACACACAAATACACACTTACAAAGATGTATGTATATAAAGAATAATATCATCAGTTAAATAGATAGATGATATATATAAAAAATTACTTTTTTTCTTAATATTACGCACACACCTCGGTTTACGAATTTAAAGCCTTCTGTGGGACTTTTCGTATTGCAAAAAATTCGTAAACTAAAACACACTTGCTCCAGACGGAATTGCACTGAACACCAATTAATCATACATAACAAATAAAAAAAAAAAAATAAAAAAAGAAAACAAACACGACTACTTGTGCAAAACTCTTTATAAAAGTGCACTTTTTTTAAAAGGTCCTACCTATTTGCCGGCTGTTGTTGCTCGCGTTGTAGAAGACCGACCTTTTTGACCCTTGACAATCTTCTGTAAAGTCGGGGGTCGTCTTAGACGCCGTTACACATGTTTAGAGGGGGTGGCTGCGGCATTAAGTACAGGCGTTTGCACGGGCTGAGGGCGCTTACCTTGGATCCAGTTCCCCACGACGATCCCGGTCCAAAAAAGCCGGCGTTCCTTCAGTTCGGCCCTGGTGTTTTGTGCGGTGCTGGTCCGCCCCTCACGGTGATTGGCCGCCCCGAACTGTAGCTCGGAAAGGCACACAGGGGCCAATCACCCGGGGAGGGGGGGAGCCGAGCGGCCCCGCGAAAATTGAGTGCCGGAGCAGGGTAAGTGTTTGTGTAGAGGTGTG
>CATNWA010020380.1:60000-84021 GCA_951230385.1 Staurois parvus | reverse complement strand
CCCCAGGTAAAAGTTGCAGGGGTGGGTTTGGGGTTTCCTCTGTGTATTCCCAGGATGAGGGGAAAAATGTGGGTTTTCCTGGTGTTTTCCAGGGGGGAGTGGGGTTTATTGGTGGGGGGATGCTTGGGGGGGGGGGGGGGGGGGGGGGGGGGTTTGAGGGGGGGGGGGCCTTTGGAAAAACCAACCTTACCCCATTATAAGGTGTGGGGGGGTTTTTGGGTGTTTTCCAGGTGAGTGCAGTGTGGGGTTTGGGTTCCCTTGGGGTTTCCGGGGTTTGGGGGTTTTTCCCGGGATTTGAGTCATTTGTGGGGTTTGGGGTTCCCTTGGTTTTTTCCAGGGGAGTGCAGTGTAGGGTTGGTTTCCTCGGGTGTTTTCCAGGTGATTTTGAAAAATGTGGGGTTGGTTCCTCTGGTATTCCAGGTAAAGTGCAGTGTGGGGGGGGGTTCCCCTCTGTGTATTCGGTGTTTTGGCATTGAGGGGTTAGGGTTTCCCTGTGTATTCCAGGGGGAGTCAGTGTAGATTTGGGGTTTCCTTTTTGGGGTATTCCAGGTGAGTGTTTTTGGGTTTTGGGGGGGTTGGGGGCCTTATATATTAGGGGAAGTGAAGTGCATTTTTTTTGGGGTTTTGGGTTTTTTAAAGGGTTTCCAGGTGAGTGTGATGTAAGGGGGTTGTTTCAATGACATCCAATTTTGAGTGAAAGTGTAGGGTTGGGTTCCTCTGTATTCCAGGTGAGTGCAGTGTAGGGTTGGGTTCCTCGGTGTATTCCAGGTGAGTGCAGTGTGTGGGGATGGGTTCCTCGGTGTATTCCAGGTGAGTGCAGTGTGGGGTTGGATTCCTTGTGTATTCCAGGTGAGTGCAGTGTAGGGTTGGATTCCTCGGTGTTATTCCAGGTGAGTGCAGTGTAGGGTTGGGCTCCTCTATGTATTCCAGGTGAGTGCAGTGTAGGGATTGGGTTCCTCGGTGTATTCCAGGTGAGTGCAGTGTTGGGTTGGTGTATTCCTCCAGTGTAGGGTTGGATTCCTCGGTGTATTCCAGGTGCAGCAGTGTAGGGTTGGGTTCCTCGGTGTATTCCAGGTGAGTGAGTGCCAGTGTATTCCAGGGGCAGTGGGTTCCTCGTGTATTCCAGGTGAGTGCAGTGTAGGGTTGGATTCCTCTGTGTATTCCAGGTGAGTGCTGTGTAGGGTTGGGCTCTGTGTATTCCAGGTGAGTGCAGTGTAGGGTTGGGTTCCTCTGTGTATTCCAGGTGAGTGCAGTGTAGGGTTGGCTTCCTCGGTGTATTCCAGGTGAGTGCAGTGTAGGGTTGGATTCCTCGGTGTATTCCAGGTGAGTGCAGTGTGGGGGTTGGGTTCCTCGGTGTATTCCAGGTGAGTGCAGTGTAGGGTTGGGTTCCTCGTTGTATTCCAGGTGAGTGCAGTGTGAGGTTGGATTTCCTCTGTGTATTCCAGGTGAGTGCAGTGTAGGGTTGGGTTCCTCGGTGTATTCAGGTGAGTGCAGTGTAGGGTTGGGTTCCTCTGTGTATTCCAGGTGAGTGCAGTGTAGGGTTGGATTCCTCGTGTATTCCAGGTGAGAGTGCAGTGTAGGGTTGGATTCCTCTGTGTATTCCAGGTGAGTGCAGTGTAGGGTTGGATTCCTCTCTGTGTATTCCAGGTGAGTGCAGTGTGGGGTTGGGTTCCTCTGTGTATTCCAGGTGAGTGCAGTGTGGGGTTGGGTTCCTCTGTGTATTCCAGGTGAGTGCAGTGTGGGTTTGGATTCCTCTGTGTATTCCAGGTGAGTGCAGTGTAGGGTTGGGTTCCTTGTGTATTCCAGGTGTGAGTGCAGTGTAGGGTTGGGTTCCTCTGTGTATTCCAGGTGAGTGCAGTGTAGGGTTGGGTTCCTCTGTGTTTTCCAGGTGAGTGCAGTGTGGGGTTTGGTTCCTCTGTGTATTCCAGGTGAGTGCAGTGTAGGATTGGGTTCCTCTGTGTATTCCAGGTGAGTGCAGTGCAGTGTGAGTGCAGTGTGGGTTGGGTTCCTCTGTGTTTTCCAGGTGAGTGCAGTGTGGTGGGGTTGGGTTCCTCTGTGTATTTCCAGGTGAGTGCAGTGTAGGGTTGGGTTCCTCTGTGTATTCCAGGTGAGTGCAGTGTAGGGGTTGGGTTCCTCACTGTGTATTCCAGGTGAGTGCAGTGTAGGGTTGGGTTCCTCTGTGTTGGGTTCCTTCTGTGTATCCAGGTGAGTGCAGTGTAGAGTTTGGTTCCTTGGTGTATTGCAGGTGAGTGCAGTGGGGTAGGTTTGGGTTCCAGGTGAGTGCAGTGGGTTGTATTCCAGGTGAGTGCAGTGTGGGGTTGGGTTCCTTGGTGTATTCCAGGTGAGTGCAGTGTAGGGTTGGGTTCCTCTTGTGTATTCCAGGTGAGTGCAGTGTAGGGTTGGGTTCCTTGGTGAGTATTCCAGGTGAGTGCAGTGTAGGGTTGGGTTCCTCTGTGTATTCCAGGTGAGTGCAGTGTAGGGTTGGGTTCTTCAGGGTATTCCAGGTGTGAGTGTGATGTAAGAGGTTGCTCAATGTCATCCAAGGTGAGTGCAGTGTAGGGTTGGATTCCTCGGTGTGTATTCCAGGTGAGTGCAGTGTGGGGTTGGGTTCCTTGGTGTATTCCAGGTGAGTGCAGTGTGGGGTTGGGTTCCTCTGTGTATTCCAGGTGAGTGCAGTGTAGGGTTGGGTTCCTCTGTGTATTCCAGGTGAGTGCCAGTGTAGGGTTGGGTTCCTCTGTGTATTCCAGGTGAGTGCAGTGTAGGGTTGGGTTTCCTCTGTGTATTCCAGGTGAGTGCAGTGTAGGGTTGGGTTCCTCTGGTGTTTCCAGGTGAGTGCAGTGTGGGGTTGGGTTCCTCGGTGTATTCCAGGTGAGTGCAGTGTAGGGTTGGGTTCCTCGGTGTATTCCAGGTGAGTGCAGTGTAGGGTTGGGATTCCTCGGTGTATTCCAGGTGAGTGCAGTGTGGGTTGGGTTCCTCTGTGTATTCCAGGTGAGTGCAGTGTGGGGTTGGGTTCCTCTGTGTATTCCAGGTGAGTGCAGTGTAGGGTTGGATTTCCTCTGTGTATTCCAGGTGAGTGCAGTGTAGAGTTGGGTTCCTCTGTGTATTCCAGGTGAGTGCAGTGTAGGGTTGGGTTCCTCTATGTATTCCAGGTGAGTGCAGTGTAGGGGTTGGGTTCTCAGGGTATTCCAGGTGAGTGTGTGTTCCAGTGAGTGCAGTGTAGGTTGCTCAATGACATCCAGGTGAGTGCAGTGTAGGGTTGGATTCCTCTGTGTATTCCAGGTGAGTGCAGTGTGGGGTTGGTTCCTCTGTGTATTCCAGGTGAGTGCAGTGTAGGGTTGGGTTCCTCTGGTGTATTCCAGGTGAGTGCAGTGTAGGTTGGGTTCCTCTGGTGTATTCCAGGTGAGTGCAGTGTAGGGTTGGGTTCCTCGGTGTATTCCAGGTGAGTGCAGTGTGGGGTTGGGTTCCTCTGTGTATTCCAGGTGAGTGCAGTGTGGGGTTGGATTCCTCTGTGTATTCCAGGTGAGTGCAGTGTGGGGTTGGGTTCCTCTGGTGTATTCCAGGTGAGTGCAGTGTGGGGTTGGGTTCCTCTGGTGTATTCCAGGTGTGCAGTGTGGGGTTGGGTTCCTCTGTGTATTCCAGGTGAGTGCAGTGTGGGGTTGGGTTCCTCTGTGTATTCCAGGTGAGTGCAGTGTAGGGTTGGGTTCCTCTGTGTATTCCAGGTGAGTGCAGTGTAGGGTTGGGTTCCTCGTGTGTATTCCAGGTGAGTGCAGTGTAGGGTTGGATTCCTCTGTGTATTCCAGGTGAGTGCAGTGTAGGGTTGGGTTCCTCGGTGTATTCCAGGTGAGTGCAGTGTAGGGTTGGGTTCCTCTGTGTATTCCAGGTGAGTGCAGTGTAGGGTTGGGTCCTCGTGTATTCCAGGTGAGTGCAGTGTAGGGTTGGATTCCTCTGTGTATTCCAGGTGAGTGCAGTGTGTAGGGTGGGTTCCTCTGTGTATTCCAGGTGAGTGCAGTGTGGGGTTGGGTTCCTCGTGTGTATTCCAGGTGAGTGCAGTGTGGGGTTGGATTCCTCTGTGTATTCCAGGTGAGTGCAGTGTGGGTTGGGTTCCTCTGTGTATTCCAGGTGAGTGCAGTGTAGGGTTGGATTCCTCTGTGTATTCCAGGTGAGTGCAGTGTAGGGTTGGGTTCCTCTGTGTATTCCAGGTGAGTGCAGTGTGGGTTGGGTTCCTCTGTGTATTCCAGGTGAGTGCAGTGTAGGGTTGGGTTCCTCTGTGTATTCCAGGTGAGTGCAGTGTAGGGTTGGGTTCCTCTGTGTATTCCAGGTGAGTGCAGTGTAGGGTTGGGTTCCTCTGTGTTTTCCAGGTGAGTGCAGTGTAGGGGTTGGGTTCCTCTGTGTATTCCAGGTGAGTGCAGTGTGGGGTTGGGTTCCTCTGTGTATTTCCAGGTGAGTGCAGTGTAGGGTTGGGTTCCTCTGTGTATTCCAGGTGAGTGCAGTGTGGGGTTGGGTTCCTCTGTGTATTCCAGGTGAGTGCAGTGTAGGGTTTGGTTCCTCTGTGTATTCCAGGTGAGTGCAGTGTAGGGTTGGGTTCCTCTGTGTATTCCAGGTGAGTGCAGTGTGGGGTTGGGTTCCTCTGTGTATTCCAGGTGAGTGCAGTGTAGGGTTGGGTTCCTCTGTGTATTCCAGGTGAGTGCAGTGTAGGGTTGGGTTCCTCTGTGTATTCCAGGTGAGTGCAGTGTAGGGTTGGGTTCCTCTGTGTATTCCAGGTGAGTGCAGTGTAGGGTTGGGTTCTTCAGGGTATTCCAGGAGTGCAGTGTAGGGTTGGGTTCCTCTGTGTATTCATCAGGTGAGTGCAGTGTAGGGTTGGGTTCCTCTGTGTATTCCAGGTGAGTGCAGTGTAGGGTTGGGTTCCTCTGTGTATTCCAGGTGAGTGCAGTGTAGGGTTTTGTTCCTCTGGTGTATTCCAGGTGAGTGCAGTGTAGGGTTGGGTTCCTCTGTGTATTCCAGGTGAGTGCAGTGTAGGGTTGGGTTCCTCTGTGTATTCCAGGTGAGTGCAGTGTAGGGTTGGGTTCCTCTGTGTATTCCAGGTGAGTGCAGTGTAGGGTTGGGTTCCTCTGTGTATTCCAGGTGAGTGCAGTGTAGGGGGGTTCCTCTGTGTATTCCAGGTGAGTGCAGTGTGGGGTTGGATTCCTCTGTGTATTCCAGGTGAGTGCAGTGTGGGGTTGGATTCCTCTGTGTATTCCAGGTGAGTGCAGTGTAGGGTTGGGTTCCTCTGTGTATTCCAGGTGAGTGCAGTGTGGGGTTGGGTTCCTCTGTGTATTCCAGGTGAGTGCAGTGTGGGGTTGGGTTCCTCAGGGTATTCCAGGTGAGTGCAGTGTAGAGTTTGGTTCCTTGGTGTATTCCAGGTGAGTGCAGTGTGGGGTTGGGTTCCTCTGGTGTATTCCAGGTGAGTGCAGTGTGGGGTTGGGTTCCTCTGTGTATTCCAGGTGAGTGCAGTGTAGGGTTGGGTTCCTCTGTGTATTCCAGGTGAGTGCAGTGTGGGGTTGGGTTTCTCGTGTGTATTCCAGGTGAGTGCAGTGTAGGGTTGGGTTCCTCTGTGTATTCCAGGTGAGTGCAGTGTGGGGTTGGGTTCCTCGGTGTATTCCAGGTGAGTGCAGTGTAGGGTTGGGTTCCTCTGTGTATTCCAGGTGAGTGCAGTGTAGGGTTGGGTTCCTTGGTGTATTCCAGGTGAGTGCAGTGTGGGGTTGGGTTCCTCTGGTGTATTCCAGGTGAGTGCAGTGTAGGGTTGGGTTCCTGTGTATTCCAGGTGAGTGTAGGGTTGGGTTCCTCTGTGTATTCCAGGTGAGTGCAGTGTAGGGTTGGGTTCCTCTGTGTATTCCAGGTGAGTGCAGTGTAGGGTTGGGTTCCTCTGTGTATTCCAGGTGAGTGCAGTGTAGGGTTGGGTTCCTCTGTGTATTCCAGGTGAGTGCAGTGTAGGGTTGGGTTCCTCTGGTGTATTCCAGGTGAGTGCAGTGTGGGGTTGGGTTCCTCTGTGTATTCCAGGTGAGTGCAGTGTAGGGTTGGGGTTCCTCTGTGTATTCCAGGTGAGTGCAGTGTAGGGTTGGGTTCCTCTGTGTATTCCAGGTGAGTGCAGTGTAGGGTTGGGTTCCTCTGGTGTATTCCAGGTGAGTGCAGTGTAGGGTTGGATTCCTCGGTGTATTCCAGGTGAGTGCAGTGTGGGGTTGGGTTCCTCTGTGTATTCCAGGTGAGTGCAGTGTGGGGTTGGGTTCCTCTGTGTATTCCAGGTGAGTGCAGTGTAGGGTTGGATTCCTCTGTGTATTCCAGGTGAGTGCAGTGTAGGGTTGGGTTCCTCTGTGTATTCCAGGTGAGTGCAGTGTGGGGTTGGGTTTCTTCAGGTGTATTCCAGGTGAGTTTGCATGTAAGGTTGGGTTCTCAGACATCCAAGGTGAGTGCAGTGTAGGGTTGGGTTCCTCTGTGTATTCCAGGTGAGTGCAGTGTGGGGTTGGGTTCCTCTGTGTATTCCAGGTGAGTGCAGTGTGTAGGGTTGGGTTCCTTGGTGTATTCCAGGTGAGTGCAGTGTAGGGTTGGGTTCCTTGGTGTATTCCAGGTGAGTGCAGTGTAGGGTTGGGTTCCTCGGTGTATTCCAGGTGAGTGCAGTGTGGGGTTGGGTTCCTCGGTGTATTCCAGGTGAGTGCAGTGTGGGGTTGGATTCCTCTGTGTATTCCAGGTGAGTGCAGTGTGGGGTTGGGTTCCTCTGTGTATTCCAGGTGAGTGCAGTGTGGGGTTGGGTTCCTCTGTGTATTCCAGGTGAGTGCAGTGTGGGGTTGGGTTCCTCGGTGTATTCCAGGTGAGTGCAGTGTGTGGGGTTGGGTTCCTCTGTGTATTCCAGGTGAGTGCAGTGTGGGGTTGGGTTCCTCTGTGTATTCCAGGTGAGTGCAGTGTAGGGTTGGGTTCCTCTGTGTATTCCAGGTGAGTGCAGTGTAGGGTTGGGTTCCTCGTGTATTCCAGGTGAGTGCAGTGTAGGGTTGGATTCCTCTGTGTATTCCAGGTGAGTGCAGTGTAGGGTTGGGTTCCTCTGTGTATTCCAGGTGAGTGCAGTGTAGGGTTGGGTTCCTCTGTGTATTCCAGGTGAGTGCAGTGTAGGGTTGGGTTCCTCGTGTATTCCAGGTGAGTGCAGTGTAGGGTTGGATTCTCTCTGTGTATTCCAGGTGAGTGCAGTGTAGGGTTGGATTCCTCTGTGTATTCCAGGTGAGTGCAGTGTGGGTTGGATTCCTCTGTGTATTCCAGGTGAGTGCAGTGTGGGGTTGGGTTCCTCTGTGTATTCCAGGTGAGTGCAGTGTGGGGTTGGATTCCTCTGTGTATTCCAGGTGAGTGCAGTGTGGGGTTGGGTTCCTCTGTGTATTCCAGGTGAGTGCAGTGTAGGGTTGGGTTCCTCTGTGTATTCCAGGTGAGTGCAGTGTAGGGTTGGGTTCCTCTGTGTATTCCAGGTGAGTGCAGTGTGGGTTGGGTTCCTCTGTGTATTCCAGGTGAGTGCAGTGTAGGATTGGATTCCTCTGTGTATTCCAGGTGAGTGCAGTGTAGGGTTGGGTTCCTCTGTGTATTTCCAGGTGAGTGCAGTGTAGGGTTGGGTTCCTCTGTGTTTTCCAGGTGAGTGCAGTGTGGGGTTGGGTTCCTCTGTGTATTCCAGGTGAGTGCAGTGTGGGGTTGGGTTCCTCTGTGTTTTCCAGGTGAGTGCAGTGTAGGGTTGGGTTCCTCTGTGTATTCCAGGTGAGTGCAGTGTGGGGTTGGGTTCCTCTGTGTATTCCAGGTGAGTGCAGTGTAGGGTTGGGTTCCTCTGTGTATTCCAGGTGAGTGCAGTGTAGAGTTTGGTTCCTTGGTGTATTCCAGGTGAGTGCAGTGTAGGATTGGGTTCCTCGGTGTATTCCAGGTGAGCGCAGTGTGGGGTTGGGTTCCTTGGTGTATTCCAGGTGAGTGCAGTGTAGGGTTGGGTTCCTCTGTGTATTCCAGGTGAGTGCAGTGTAGGGTTGGGTTCCTCTGTGTATTCCAGGTGAGTGCAGTGTAGGGTTGGGTTCCTCTATGTATTCCAGGTGAGCAGTGCAGTGTAGGGTTGGGTTCTTCAGGGTATTCCAGGTGAGTGTGATGTAAGAGGTTGCTCAATGTCATCCAGGTGAGTGCAGTGTAGGGTTGGGTTCCTCTGTGTATTCCAGGTGAGTGCAGTGTAGGGTTGGGTTCCTCTGTGTATTCCAGGTGAGTGCAGTGTAGGGTTGGGTTCCTCTGTGTATTCCAGGTGAGTGCAGTGTAGGTTTTTTCCTTGGTGTATTCCAGGTGAGTGCAGTGTAGGGTTGGGGTTCCTCGTGTATTCCAGGTGAGTGCAGTGTGGGGTTGGATTCCTCTGTGTATTCCAGGTGAGTGCAGTGTGGGTTGGGATTCCTCTGTGTATTCCAGGTGAGTGCAGTGTAGGGTTGGGTTCCTCTGGTGTATTCCAGGTGAGTGCAGTGTAGGGTTGGGTTCCTTGGTGTATTCCAGGTGAGTGCAGTGTGAGGGTTGGGTTCCTTGGTGTATTCCAGGTGAGTGCAGTGTAGGGTTGGGTTCCTTCGGTGTATTCCAGGTGAGTGCAGTGTGGGGTTGGGTTCCTCGGTGTATTCCAGGTGAGTGCAGTGTAGGGTTGGGTTCCTCGGTGTATTCCAGGTGAGTGCAGTGTGGGGTTGGGTTCCTCGGTGTATTCCAGGTGAGTGCAGTGTAGGGTTGGGTTCCTCTGTGTATTCCAGGTGAGTGCAGTGTAGGGTTGGATTCCTCGGTGTATTCCAGGTGAGTGCAGTGTAGGGTTGGGTTCCTCTGGTGTATTCCAGGTGAGTGCAGTGTAGGGTTGGTTCCTTGGTGTATTCCAGGTGAGTGCAGTGTAGGGTTGGGTTCCTCTGTGTATTCCAGGTGAGTGCAGTGTAGGGTTGGGTTCCTCTGTGTATTCCAGGTGAGTGCAGTGTAGGGTTGGGTTCCTCGGTGTATTCCAGGTGAGTGCAGTGTAGGGTTGGGTTCCTCGGTGTATTCCAGGTGAGTGCAGTGTAGGGTTGGGTTCCTCTGGTGTATTCCAGGTGAGTGCAGTGTAAGGTTGGGTTCCTCTGTGTATTCCAGGTGAGTGCAGTGTGGGGTTGGGTTCCTCCTGTGTATTCCAGGTGAGTGCAGTGTAGGGTTGGGTTCCTCTGTGTATTCCAGGTGAGTGCAGTGTAGGGTTGGGTTCCTCTGTGTATTCCAGGTGAGTGCAGTGTGGGGTTGGGTTCCTCTGGTGTATTCCAGGTGAGTGCAGTGTGGGGTTGGGTTCCTTGGTGTATTCCAGGTGAGTGCAGTGTAGGTTTGGGTTCCTTGGTGTATTCCAGGTGAGTGCAGTGTAGGGTTGGGTTCCTCTGTGTATTCCAGGTGAGTGCAGTGTAGGGTTGGGTTCCTCTGTGTATTCCAGGTGAGTGCAGTGTAGGGTTGGGTTCCTCTGTGTATTCCAGGTGAGTGCAGTGTAGGGTTGGGTTCCTCTGGTGTATTCCAGGTGAGTGCAGTGTAGGGTTGGGTTCCTTGTGTATTCCAGGTGAGTGCAGTGTAGGGTTGGGTTCCTCTGTGTATTCCAGGTGAGTGCAGTGTAGGGTTGGATTCCTCTGTGTATTCCAGGTGAGTGCAGTGTAGGGTTGGATTCCTCTGTGTATTCCAGGTGAGTGCAGTGTAGGGTTGGGTTCCTCTGTGTATTCCAGGTGAGTGCAGTGTAGGGTTGGGTTCCTCTGTGTATTCCAGGTGAGTGCAGTGTAGGGTTGGGTTCCTCTGTGTATTCCAGGTGAGTGCAGTGTGGGGGTTGGGTTCCTCTGTGTATTCCAGGTGAGTGCAGTGTAGGGTTGGGTTCCTCTGTGTATTTCCAGGTGAGTGCAGTGTAGGGTTGGGTTCCTCTGTGTATTCCAGGTGAGTGCAGTGTGGGGTTGGGTTCCTCTGTGTATTCCAGGTGAGTGCAGTGTAGGGTTGGGTTCCTCTGTGTATTCCAGGTGAGTGCAGTGTAGAGTTGGGTTCCTCGGTGTATTCCAGGTGAGTGCAGTGTAGGGTTGGGTTCCTCGGTGTATTCCCAGGTGAGTGCAGTGTGGGGTTGGGTTCCTCTGTGTATTCCAGGTGAGTGCAGTGTGGGTTGGGTTTCCTCTGTGTATTCCAGGTGAGTGCAGTGTAGGGTTGGGTTCCAGTGTATTCCAGGTGAGTGCAGTGTAAGGGTTCCTCTGTGTATCCAAGGTGAGTGCAGTGTAGGGTTGGATTCCTCTGTGTATTCCAGGTGAGTGCAGTGTGTGGGTTGGGTTCCTCTGTGTATTCCAGGTGAGTGCAGTGTAGGGTTTGGTTCCTCTGTGTATTCCAGGTGAGTGCAGTGTGGGGTTGGGTTCCTCTGTGTATTCCAGGTGAGTGCAGTGTAGGGTTGGGTTCCTCGGTGTATTCCAGGTGAGTGCAGTGTAGGGTTGGGTTCCTCTGTGTATTCCAGGTGAGTGCAGTGTAGGGTGGGTTCCTTGGTGTGTATTTCAGGTGAGTGCAGTGTGGGGTTGGGTTCCTTGGTGTATTCCAGGTGAGTGCAGTGTAAGGTTGGGTTCCTCTGTGTATTCCAGGTGAGTGCAGTGTAGGGTTGGGTTCCTTTGTGTATTCCAGGTGAGTGCAGTGTAGGGTTGGGTTCCTTGGTGTATTCCAGGTGAGTGCAGTGTGGGGTTGGGTTCCTTGGTGTATTCCAGGTGAGTGCAGTGTGGGGTTGGGTTCCTTGGTGTATTCCAGGTGAGTGCAGTGTAGGGTTGGGTTTCCTCTGTGTATTCCAGGTGAGTGCAGTGTAGGGTTGGGTTCCTTGGTGTATTCCAGGTGAGTGCAGTGTAGGGTTGGATTCCTCGGTGTATTCCAGGTGAGTGCAGTGTAGGGTTGGGTTCCTCGGTGTATTCCAGGTGAGTGCAGTGTAGGGTTGGGGTTCCTCGGTGTATTCCATGTGAGTGCAGTGTAGGGTTGGATTCCTCTGTTTATTCCAGGTGAGTGCAGTGTAGGGTTGGATTCCTCTGTGTATTCCAGGTGAGTGCAGTGTAGGGTTGGGTTCCTTTGTGTATTCCAGGTGAGTGCAGTGTAGGGTTGGGTTCCTTGGTGTATTCCAGGTGAGTGCAGTGTGGGGTTGGGTTCCTTGGTGTATTCCAGGTGAGTGCAGTGTGGGGTTGGGTTCCTTGGTGTATTCCAGGTGAGTGCAGTGTAGGGTTGGGTTCCTCTGTGTATTCCAGGTGAGTGCAGTGTAGGGTTGGGTTCCTTGGTGTATTCCAGGTGAGTGCAGTGTAGGGTTGGATTCCTCGGTGTATTCCAGGTGAGTGCAGTGTAGGGTTGGGTTCCTCGGTGTATTCCAGGTGAGTGCAGTGTAGGGTTGGGTTCCTCTGTGTATTCCAGGTGAGTGCAGTGTAGGGTTGGATTCCTTTGTTTATTCCAGGTGAGTGCAGTGGGGTTGGGTTCCTTGGTGTATTCCAGGTGAGTGCAGTGTAGGGTTGGGTTCCCCCGGTGTGTATTCCAGGTGAGTGCAGTGTTGGGTTGGGTTCCTCGGTGTATTCCAGGTGAGTGCAGTGTAGGGTTGGGTTCCTCGGTGTATTCCAGGTGAGTGCAGTGTGGGGTTGGATTCCTCTGTTTATTCCAGGTGAGTGCAGTGTAGGGTTGAGTCCCTCTCTGTATTCCAGGTGAGTGCAGTGTGGGGTTGGGTTCCTCAGGCTGTTGGGGGTCCCCGGGTGTCCTCAGGCTGTTGGGGGTCCCCGGGTGTCCTCAGGCTGTTGGGGGTCCCCGGGTGTCCTCAGGCTGTTGGGGGTCCCCGGGTGTCCTCAGGCTGTTGGGGGTCCCCGGGTGTCCTCTCAGGCTGTTGGGGGTCCCCGGGTGTCCTCTGGCTGTTAAGGGTCCCCGGTTGTCCTCAGGCTGTTGGGGGTCCCCGGGTGTCCTCAGGCTGTTTGGGGTCCCTTGGTGCCCTCAGGGGGTCCGGAGTATGTAGAAGGGAATTCGTTCAGCTCCAGTCATACTTTGTACATACATGGAATGGACATGCTGGTAGGACGATCCGTGTGGGCAATGTCGGGAGGCGCCATTGGAGGAAGATGTATGAGGGTCCCCCGTTTGAACCCCCAGAGATCCCTCCATGGTAGGGATGAGGTTCAGGTTCCCCTCACAGGTTGGTGGTTCCCGTCACATTTGTGTGCAGATTCCCCCCGGGTGAATTTCCCTGAATCTGCATCGTGGGCTTCAGTCTGCGACCAGCGGCCTCGGGTCACATGATGGCGGACGGTGGCTAAGGCCCACCCCCTCACTCAGGGGGCTCAGAGGGAGAGCCGGGCACACCACGCGGGGAGAGATCAGAGTCTGTCGGGAATTGTATTCCGATTGTCAGCTCTGTGGTCCAGCCAGCCCCTCTTTGTGGTCGTATGATTGGTGGATTCTCAGCTTTGATTTCAGTTTTTGGTTCTGAGGTCAGAGGTCACGCCGTGACGTCCATTACACGTGTGTTTGAACCCTTTGCTGTCAGAGCATTATTTACATGTATGTTAACAAATCATTGTGAGCCTGAAGGGTCAGGAGTATGTAACATACTATGTAATGTACAGGGTGCGGGGGGGTCAGGAGTGTGTAACATACTATGTAATGTACAGGGTGCGGGGGTGGGGAGTGTGTAACATACTATGTAATGTACAGGGTGCGGGGGTCAGGAGTGTGTAACATACTAGGTAATGTACAGGGTGTGTGGGGGTCAGGAGTATGTAACATACTATGTAATGTGCGGGGGTCAGGAGTGTGTAACATACAACATAATGTAGAGTGCGGGGGGTGTCAAGGATTATCCTGTCACGGATCCCCCACACGCCACGCCCACAGCGACTAGCTAACCGAGGTGCGGGGTGACTTGGGGTAAGAGGAATAAAGGGAAGGGTGTACACTCGAATATCTAACACCGTATATAAGATCAGCCGTGGATATCCTTCCACAGCTGCACTACCTCTGCCCACCACCGGGGGGGGACTCCACTACAATCCAGAGGGCTAACACACACTGCAGATACAAATCTTACATACAATCTGGTGCACTGATTAGAGGGGAGGAGCAGCTTAGTAATTACACCCTTCTAGGGTCCCCCAGGGTACCTACAGCTTGAACCCGTGTTATCACCCCTCCACTGTCCAACACCAGACACACCCCTCCCCCACCCCACCACCAGACACACCCCCCCCCCCACACACACCCCCACCCCCCCACACCCCCCTCCCCCACACCAGACACACACCCCTCCCCCCCAACCAGACACACCACAAAGGTAGCCTGCCAACCCAACAGTTTACAGCAGAACGGTCTGCTGGGACACCCCACACACACAGATCTCCGTCTGGGATCTGTTACCTTTACAATCTGCGTACATGCCCACACACAGTGCAATTGCATACAGGTTGGCAATGAGCTGACCGAGTTTTAAAGGCACTAAAATCCAATACAATCTGATCCCTCCAATCCGATCCAGGGTCCGATCCCTCCAATCCGATCCCTCCAACTGATCCCTCCAATCCGATCCCTCCAATCTCGTCTCTCCGGAGATAGGACCTTCGAGCTTAAATACACGGAAGTCTCTAATTAATTTTAAGATTTAATTTCCCAAAGTGGGCGGGGCATAAAATATGTACACAATATAACAATGAAATACAAAGATATAAGAAGACACACACAAATGACTGATTACTATAAAAGACAGAATAAACACGTCACACCTGCGGCGGAGCGGCCAGAAACTCAGCCATCCATTGTGTCCATCGACCAGCTCTGTACGGATCACCCTGTCCACATGTCCGTGCGTTCAATTTATTGGGAGTTGGACATGGGCGGGACATTAGTCTATCGGCCAATTGCTTCTGGGGGAGGTGGTCCTGACCCGCCCACAAGAGTGTAACTGTGTATGGAACCTGCCACAAGTTCAATTGGGGGGAGTCAGGAGACTGGCCTGAACACCACAAGTGCGGGGGGGTCATTGGTTTTCTGACACCCAGCGCGTCAGCCCGATCGTAACATACCAGACACCATCCGACTGTCACCCCCCCGCGTCATCTAATCACTCCAGTTTCCCTGGCTCCTCCCCAATCCACAAATATGGTTGTTATATGCAGATGCGGGGGTCAGCGCAGAGCGCCCTACAATACTGTAGAGTGCGGGGGTCAGGAGTATGTAACATACAACATACTGTAGAGTGCGGGGGTCATGAGTGTGTAACATACAACACAATGTAGAGTGCGGGGGTCATGAGTGTGTAACATACAACACAATGTAGAGTGCGGGGGGTCAGGAGTGTGTAACATACAACACAATGTAGAGTGCGGGGGTCATGAGTGTGTAACATACAACACAATGTAGAGTGCGGGGGTCAGGAGTGTGTAACATACAACATACTGTAGAGTGCAGGGGGTCAGGAGTGATGTAACATACAACACAATGTAGAGTGCGGGGGTCAGGAGTATGTAACATACAACACAATGTAGAGTGCGGGGGTCAGGAGTGTGTAACATACAACACAATGTAGAGTGCGGGGGTCAGGAGTATGTAACATACAACACAATGTAGAGTGCGGGGGTCAGGAGTGTGTAACATACAACACACAATGTAGAGTGCGGGGGTCAGAGTGTGTAACATACAACACAATGTAGAGTGCGGGGGTCAGGAGTGTGTAACATACAACATAATGTAGAGTGCGGGGGTCATGAGTGTGTAACATACAACACAATGTAGAGTGCGGGGGGGTCAGGAGTGTGTAACATACAACACAATGTAGAGTGCGGGGGTCAGTCAGGAGTGTGTAACATACAACACAATGTAGAGTGCGTGCGGGGTCATGAGTGTGTAACATACAACACAATGTAGAGTGCGGGGGTCAGGAGTGTGTAACATACAACATACTGTAGAGTGCAGGGGTCAGGAGTATGTAACATACAACACAATGTAGAGTGCGGGGTCAGGAGTATGTAACATACAACACAATGTAGAGTGCGGGGGTCAGGAGTGTGTAACATACAACAACTGTAGAGTGCGGGGGGTCAGGAGTATGTAACATACAACACAATGTAGAGAGTGCGGGGGTCAGGAGTATGTAACATACAACACAATGTAGAGTGCGGGGGTCATGAGTGTGTAACATACAACACAATGTAGAGTGCGGGGGTCAGGAGTGTGTAACATACAACACAATGTAGAGTGCGGGGGTCAGGAGTGTGTAACATACAACACAATGTAGAGTGCGGGGGTCAGGAGTGTGTAACATACAACACAATGTAGAGTGCGGGGGTCAGGAGTGTGTAACATACAACATACTGTAGAGTGCGGGGTCAGGAGTATGTAACATACAACACAATGTAGAGTGCGGGGTCAGGAGTATGTAACATACAACACAACTGTAGAGTGCGGGGGTCAGGAGTGTGTAACATACAACACAATGTAGAGTGCGGGGGTCAGGAGTATGTAACATACAACACAATGTAGAGTGCGGGGGTCAGGAGTGTGTAACATACAACATACTGTAGAGTGCGGGGGTCAGGAGTGTGTAACATACAACACACTGTAGAGTGCGGGGGTCATGAGTGTGTAACATACAACACAATGTAGAGTGCGGGGGTCAGGAGTGTGTAACATACAACACAATGTAGAGTGCGGGGGTCAGGAGTATGTAACATACAACACAACTGTAGAGTGCGGGGGTCAGGAGTATGTAACATACAACATACTGTAGAGTGCGGGGGTCAGGAGTGTGTAACATACAACATAATGTAGAGTGCGGGGGTCAGGAGTGTGTAACATACAACACAACTGTAGAGTGCGGGGTCAGGAGTATGTAACATACAACATAATGTAGAGTGCGGGGGTCAGGAGTATGTAACATACAACATACTGTAGAGTGCAGGGGTCAGGAGTATGTAACATACAACACAATGTAGAGTGCGGGGGTCAGGAGTATGTAACATACAACACAATGTAGTGTGCGGGGGTCAGGAGTGTTGTAACATACAACACAATGTAGAGTGCGGGGGTCAGGAGTGTGTAACATACAACATACTGTAGAGTGCGGGGGTCAGGAGTATGTAACATAACAACAATGTAGAGTGCGGGGGTCAGGAGTATGTAACATACAACACAATGTAGAGTGCGGGGGTCAGGAGTATGTAAACATACAACATACTGTAGAGTGCGGGGGTCAGGAGTATGTAACATACAACACAATGTAGAGTGCGGGGGTCAGGAGTATGTAACATACAACACAATGTAGAGTGCGGGGGTCAGGAGTGTGTAACATACAACACAATGTAGAGTGCGGGGGTCAGGAGTGTGTAACATACAACACAATGTAGAGTGCGGGGGTCAGGAGTATGTAACATACAACACATACTAGTAGTGCGGGGGTCAGGAGTATGTAACATACAACACAATGTAGAGTGCGGGGGTCAGGAGTATGTAACATACAACATACTGTAGAGTGCAGGGGTCAGGAGTATGTAACATACAACACAATGTAGAGTGCGGGGGTCAGGAGTATGTAACATACAGCACAATGTAGAGTGCGGGGGGTCAGGAGTGTGTAACACACAACATACTGTAGATTGCGGGGGTCAGGAGTGTGTAACATACAACACAATGTAGGGTGCGGGGGTCAGGAGTATGTAACACACAACATACTGTAGAGTGCGGGGGTCAGGAGTGTGTAACATACAACACAATGTAGGGTGCGGGGGTCAGGAGTGTGTAACACACAACATACTGTAGAGTGCGGGGGTCAGGAGTGTGTAACATACAACACAATGTAGGGTGCGGGGGTCAGGAGTATGTAACACAAAACATACTGTAGAGTGCGGGGGTCAGGGAGTATGTAACACAAAACATACTGTAGAGTGCGGGGGTCAGGAGTATGTAACATACAACATACTGTAGAGTGCGGGGGTCAGGAGTATGTAACATACAACATACTGTAGAGTGCGGGGGTCAGGAGTATGTAACATACAACACACTGTAGAGTGCGGGGGGTCAGGAGTGTGTAACACAACATACTGTAGAGTGCGGGGGTCAGGAGTGTGTAACATAACAACACAATGTAGGGTGCGGGGGTCAGGAGTATGTAACACACAACATACTGTAGAGTGCGGGGGTCAGTAGTATGTAACACACAACATACTGTAGAGTGCGGGGGTCAGGAGTATGTAACATACAACATACTGTAGAGTGCGGGGGTCAGGAGTATGTAACAAACAACATACTGTAGAGTGCGGGGGGTCAGGGAGTATGTAAGTATGTAACATACTGTAGAGTGCGGGGGTCAGGAGTATGTAACATACAACATACTGTAGGGTGCGGGTCAGGAGTGTGTAACATACAACATACTGTAGAGTGCAGGGGTCAGGAGTATGTAACATACAACATACTGTAGGGTGCGGGGGGGTCAGGAGTGTGTAACATACAACATACTGTAGAGTGCGGGGGTCAGGAGTATGTAACATACAACATACTGTAGGGTGCGGGGGTCAGGAGTGTGTAACATACAACATACTGTAGGGTGCGGGGTCAGGAGTATGTAACATACAACATACTGTAGAGTGCGGGGGTCAGGAGTATGTAACATACAACATACTGTAGAGTGCGGGGGTCAGGAGTATGTAACATACAACATACTGTAGGGTGCGGGGGTCAGGAGTATGTAACATACAACATACTGTAGAGTGCGGGGGTCAGGAGTATGTAACATACAACATACTGTAGGGTGCGGGGGTCAGGAGTATGTAACATACAACATACTGTAGGGTGCGGGGGGGTCAGGAGTGTGTAACATACAACATACTGTAGAGATGCGGGGGTCAGGAGTATGTAACATACAACATACTGTAGGGTGCGGGGGTCAGGAGTGTGTAACATACAACATACTGTAGAGTGCGGGGGTCAGGAGTATGTAACATACAACATACTGTAGAGTGCGGGGGTCAGGAGTATGTAACATACAACAGAATGTAGGGTGCGGGGGTCAGGAGTATGTAACATACAACATACTGTAGGGTGCGGGGGGTCAGGAGTGTGTAACATACAACATACTGTAGGGTGCGGGGGTCAGGAGTATGTAACATACAACATACTGTAGAGTGCGGGGGTCAGGAGTATGTAACATACTGTAGGGTGCGGGGGTCAGGAGTATGTAACATACAACAGAATGTAGGGTGCGGGGGTCAGGAGTATGTAACATACAACATACTGTAGGGTGCGGGGTCAGGAGTATGTAACATACAACATACTGTAGAGTGCGGGGGTTTCAGGAGTATGTAACATACAACATACTGTAGGGTGGGGGTCAGGAGTGTGTAACATACAACATACTGTGGAGTGCGGGGGTCAGGAGTGTGTAACATACAACACAATGTAGGGTGCGGGGGTCAGGAGTATGTAACATACAACATACTGTAGGGTGCGGGGGTCAGGAGTATGTAACATACAACATACTGTAGGGTGCGGGGGTCAGTAGTATGTAACATACAACATACTGTAGAGAGTGCGGGGGGTCAGGAGTATGTAACATACTGTAGGGTGCGGGGGGTCGGGAGTATGTAACATACAACATACTGTAGAGTGCGGGGGTCAGGAGTATGTAACATACAACATACTGTAGGGTGCGGGGGTCAGGAGTATGTAACATACAACATACTGTAGAGTGCGGGGGTCAGGAGTATGTACAGTTGTGTGACCAAAATTATTCAACCCCCAATGCTGTAAAGGGGTTTAGGGACTATAGTGTACATTTGGAATTGTATTCAGAATCAAATCCTACAAGGACGTTGTAACTACCCAAATGCAACTAAAAATGACATCAATTGTTTATGTAATACAGTAGTAAATGGTTCTTATGTGGTTTCTTCATTGCCACAATTATTCAACCCCTTAAAGACTACCACTCTGAAGAACAGAGGTTCATACAGGTGCTTTCCATCAGGTATTGAAAACACCTGTGGATGTCACCGAGCAGCAATCAAGCATAATAAGCACCAATTAGGCAGCTTTAAAATGACTGTGATACTCAGCTCCTTCTAGACATTTACTGGTGTGGTTACAAACATGGTGAAGGCAAGAGAATGGTCCAGGAAGACAAGAGAAGAGGTGATTTCTCTTCACAGGAAGGGCAATGGCTATAAGAAGATTGCAAAGATGTTAAACATACCAAGAGACACCTTAGGAAGCATCATTCGCAAATTCAAGGCAAAGGGCACTGTTGAAACGCTACCTGGTCGTGGCAGAAAGAAGATGCTGACTTCGACTGCTGTGCGCTACCTGAAGCGTAGAGTGGAGAGAAGTCCCCGTGTGACTGCTGAGGAACTGAGAAAAGATTTGTCAGATGTGGGTACAGAAGTTTCAGCCCAGACAATAAGACGCACACTGCGTAATGAAGGCCTCCGTGCCAGAACTCCCAGGCGTACCCCCTTGCTGTCTCCAAAGAATAAGAAGAGTCGACTGCAGTATGCCAAAAGCCATGTGGACAAACCACAAAAGTTGTGGGATAGTGTTCTGTGGACTGATGAAACAAAATTAGAACTGTTTGGGCCCATGGATCAACGCTATGTTTGGAGGAGGAAGAACAAGGCCTATGATGAAAAGAACACCTTGCCTACTGTGAAGCATGGTGGAGGGTCAATCATGCTTTGGGGCTGTTTTGCTTCTGCAGGTACAGGGAAGCTTCAGCGTGTGCAAGGTACCATGAATTCTCTTCAGTACCAGGAGATATTGGATGGAAACGTGATGCAGTCCGTCACACACCTGAGGCTTGGGAGACGTTGGACCTTTCAACAGGACAATGATCCCAAGCATACCTCCAAGTCCACTAGAGCATGGTTGCAGAGGAAAGGCTGGAACATTTTGGAGTGGCCATCGCAGTCACCAGACTTAAATCCGATTGAGAACCTCTGGTGGGACTTAAAGAAAGCAGTTGCAGTGCGCAAGCCTAAGAATGTGACTGAACTGGAGGCCTTTGCCCATGAAGAATGGGCGAAGATACCCGTAGATCGCTGCAAGACACTTGTGTCAAGCTATGCTTCACGTTTAAAAGCTGTTATAACTGTAAAAAGGATGCTGTACTAAGTACTAAGATTGAATGTCACTTGGGGGTTGAATAAAACTGATAATGCTGTGAGCACAGAAAAGACATTTGTGGTTATTTCATTATAACTGTTATGTTATATTTGTCTGACCTACAAGTGCCTCTTTAATGTAAATGTAAGCAAGATGACTGAATGATCAAAAGCAATGTCAAACTGGCCAAAACACTCAATTTCATTTCAGTGGGGGTTGAATAATTTTGGTCACAACTGTAACATACAACATACTGTAGAGAGTGCGGGGGTCAGGAGTATGTAACATACAACATACTGTAGGGTGCGGGGGTCAGGAGTATGTAACATACAACATACTGTAGAGTGCGGGGGTCAGGAGTATGTAACATACAACATACTGTAGGGTGCGGGGGGTCAGGAGTATGTAACATACAACATACTGTAAGGTGCGGGGGTCAGGAGTGTGTAACATACAACATACTGTAAGGTGCGGGGGTCAGGAGTGTGTAACATACAACATACTGTAGAGTGCGGGGGTCAGGAGTATGTAACATACAACATACTGTAAGGTGCGGGGGTCAGTCATATCTATCCTCACTGTGAATTTCTTGCAGATTACGGAGCGCCTTGTGGGATTGGTTCCCGGATCGAACATCTGACGTTCCAGTCTGGGTGATAGAAGAGTTGATGTCTCCCCTGCAGCAGATTGACGTCATGAAGGAGACGCTGACCCATCTGCTCTCTGAGCGCTCATTAGAGTGCAAGCTCTTGGCCACCCTGGGGTGCCTCCTGGCTGCCTCGGCGTACGGCCTGAGATGGAGGAGGAGACGTGGGATCCGCAGGAGGATGGAGGAGGAGAGGACGAGGAGGGAGGACAGTGTGCGCCTCATGCAGGAGGCTCTGCGCACATTTCACCAGCAGGTACAGCAGCTCCCCTCCAATCAGATCACTGAACAGCCTCCCTGACAAGGCCCCGCCCCCGAATGTATACACTCATTATTATTGGACACAAACACAATCCTGCTGAATCTCTGTGTGTGGGCGGGGCCACGGGGCTCATTCACATGGGCACTGTGTCTTCTACAGTGTGATTCACCTGTCAGTTTATGTGGCTGGAGCTGTGGGGGCCACGGGTCCTAATCTGTACCAACACGGCCGGGGGTCCTGATCTGTACCAACACGGCCGGGGGTCCCGATCTGTACCAACACGGCCGGGGGTCCCGATCTGTACCAACACGGCCGGGGGTCCCGATCTGTACCAACACGGCCGGGGGTCCTAATCTGTACCAACACGGCCGGGGGTCCTAATCTGTACCAACACGGCCGGGGGTCCTAATCTGTACCAACACGGCCGGGGGGTCCTAATCTGTACCAACACGGCGGGGGTCCTAATCTGTACCAACACGGCCGGGGGTCCCGATCTGTACCAACACGGCCGGGGGTCCTAATCTGTACCAACACGGCCGGGGGTCCCAATCTGTACCAACACGGCCGGGGGTCCTAATCTGTACCAACACGGCCGGGGGTCCCAATCTGTACCAACACGGCCGGGGGTCCTAATCTGTACCAACACGGCCGGGGTCCTAATCTGTACCAACACGGCCGGGGGTCCTAATCTGTACCAACACGGCCGGGGGTCCTAATCTGTACCAACACGGCCGGGGGTCCTAATCTGTACCAACACGGCCGGGGGGTCCTAATCTGTACCAACACGGCCGGGGGTCCTAATCTGTACCAACACGGCCGGGGGTCCCGATCTGTACCAACACGGCCGGGGGTCCTAATCTGTACCAACACAGCCGGGGGTCCCGATCTGTACCAACACGGCCGGGGGGGTCCTAATCTGTACCAACACGGCCGGGGGTCCTAATCTGTACCAACACGGCCGGGGGTCCTAATCTGTACCAACACGGCCGGGGGTCCCGATCTGTACGAACACGGCCGGGAGTCCCGATCTGTACCAACACGGCCGGGGGTCCCCCGATCTGTACGAACACGGCCGGGGGGGTCCTAATCTGTACCAACACGGCCGGGGGTCCCGATCTGTACCAACACGGCCGGGGGTCCCGATCTGTACCAACACGGCCGGGGGTCCCGATCTGTACCAACACGGCCGGGGGTCCCGATCTGTACCAACACGGCCGGGGGTCCCGATCTGTACCAACACGGCCGGGGGTCCCGATCTGTACCAACACGGCCGGGGGTCCCGATCTGTACCAACACGGCCGGGGGTCCCGATCTGCATGGACTCTCCATGGACAATTGTCTTCCCGGGTGGGCCGGCACCGCTTGGGGGTCATATCATCCGTGTCATGTCCATGGAGGTTGGGTTCAGCTTCAGACTTGAGGACAGATCCTCGTAGATCCGGATCCTGTTATTGGTGGAGCAGTCAGTAGGGGTGTTCCCAGTCCTCACCGCTCCGTGTCTTCCTGTAGAACCCCGGCCTGGACCAGCAGAGGATTCTGGATCTGACGTTGGTGGAGTTGGCTGAGGAGCTGAAGGACGGCGCTCTGACCCCGGAGACGGCGCTCTACGTCTATGTCCAGAAGGTGAGTGAGAACCATCAATATCTACACCCACGTGACCCCCAGTAGATGCAGGAGGCGGGACCCATGTGACCCCCAGTAGATGCAGGAGGCGGGACCCACGTGACCCCCAGTAGATGCAGGAGGCGGGACCCACGTGACCCCCAGTAGATGCAGGAGGCGGGACCCACGTGACCCCCAGTAGATGCAGGAGGCGGGACCCAGGTGACCCCCAGTAGATGCAGGAGGAGGGACCCACGTGACCCCCAGTAGATGCAGGAGGTGGGACCCACGTGACCCCCAGTAGATGCAGGAGGAGGGACCCACGTGACCCCCAGTAGATGCAGGAGGAGGGACCCACGTGACCCCCAGTAGATGCAGGAGGCGGGACCCATGTGACCCCCAGTAGATGCAGGAGGCCGGACCCATGTGACCCCCAGTAGATGCAGGAGGCGGGACCCACGTGACCCCCAGTAGATGCAGGAGGCGGGACCCAGGTGACCCCCAGTAGATGCAGGAGGCGGGACCCACGTGACCCCCAGTAGATGCAGGAGGCGGGTCCCACGTGACCCCCAGTAGATGCAGGAGGTGGGACCGACGTGACTGGCAGTTCTGGGACGGGCGGCAGTTCTGGGACGGGCGGCAGTTCTCGGAGGGCCGGGCGGCAGTTCTGGGACGGGCGGCAGTTCTCATGGGGGCGGCAGTTCTGGGACGGGCGGCAGTTCTCATGGGGGCGGCAGTTCTGGAACGGGCGGCAGTTCTGGGACGGGCGGCAGTTCTCATGGGGGCGGCAGTTCTGGGACGGGCGGCAGTTCTCATGGGGGCGGCAGTTCTGGGACGGGCGGCAGTTCTCATGGGGGCGGCAGTTCTTGGACGGGGGCAGTTCTCAGGGGGCCGGCAGTTCTCGGAGATCCTTCTTAATGTACGGCACAGCAGTAAACCAACCCTCTGGGTTGCCGGGATACCAGTCCCACCACTTGCTGGCTGTCAGGGGAAGATATGGAATATTATTGATGAATGTTTCATATTAATATGGCGCTGCCCCTTTAGGGGCCGCTCTGTGGTGCTGGTCCCTAGTGGTTGCCCTGACCTTGCAAGCCCAGCGGCACCTCTGACTCTCGGGGTTCAGACGTATTTCAGTAGTACAGAATAAGCGGCGCGATTCGTTCCTAACACCTCGATATTCGATTTGTCCAGCAGAGGAGAGCACAAGAACGTTGGGTTTGGGGTACAGAACCCCCCATCATGCATGGAAGCAGAACTTCGGTACGACAGGAACAGGCAACAGCAAAGCTGAACAGATAATACAGTCATTAGTAATACGCTTCAACTATATAAATCCAACCGGCAGTAAGAGGGGAAGAGAAGATTTGTTGGCTTGTCGGCTCCCTCTGGGCCCCTCAGG